>OX155951.1:19893310-20026273 GCA_944548615.1 Micropterix aruncella | reverse complement strand
GGTTAAAAAAACTTCCTAAGGATGTTAAAAAACATAAAAATAAAGGTTTAAAGGCTCTGTTGAAGCAGTAGATACGTGTATGTTACGAAATAAATGTATTTATTATATACGGTGCTGGCATACCGTCAATGGAACAGTAGTGCAACTAGTCGGTTGATCATCTAGCAACGCATAATATTAGGGCATAATAGGCAATATCTTGCGACAGTTGCGCAATTCGATCTTGTCTGTGTGCCCTAACTTCTACCCTAAAGTAAATAATATGCTTGAAAATGGATATACACATTGTGTATCTGGCACATGAGTATATAAACTATCTTGTATATGTTTCCTAAAACAAACGCCGTATATGCAGCATTGAATTTAAACAGAAACTTGAACTCCGATGCAAATAATAATGAATTATTCTCACTTGATTTTCTTGACTCCCTAAAAGTATTTAGCATGCCGCTGCTTTTGCGTGTATATACATAATAAAATTGTCAAGCTCGGCGGGTTACAACGAGAAAAGTTTTAAATACGTGTACACACGATACGAGTAATTGCAGGGAGATTTATCTGCGCGCGTTATTCTGAATTTGTAATTGTTTCGGTCTGTTGTGTGCGAGATAAAATGAGTGGGTGGGAAGAGAGGAGGTTATTTATTAGGCCGATGTTGCCAGTATAGCGATTGAAATCGACGACCACACACCAAATCCTCATCCATAAACAATGACGTCGAACAGCGCGGCATAAATAAATTAAAACCAAACAAGGGAATAATTAAGGTTAACAGTATCCCGCCCCTTTTATCCCCCCCCCCCCTTTCAATTACCCCGCAACCAACGCGATCGTGTGAACGTGCTCTAATGCTAAACGCCAATTCATTCTACTTTCGAATTTAATAAGTAATTATACAATATAAATTAATTTGCGCTCACAGCACGCACTTTGATCGTTTAAAGGCGTAACGCGTTTGGTAGGTGACTGCTTGCCACCAGATGTAGATGCTGGCGAGGGTGTGGTATAATGCAAAAAAATGAGTATGATTTACCTTAGGCTCGTTGATGAGCATAAAAGTGAAGGCTACTGAGATAGCACAAAAGCTACCTTAGCAGTTTGCCCCGGATCGACAATACACCGAATAGCCACTGCACATCACTGCTGCCTACTTGACAACACTAATTCGGCTGTCCTCCTCGTTTCTGCTCCCCGCCACGGCTCATTGATCAACCTCAGATTTACAACACTTCGTTACGATTGCGCGCCGGCACCGGACATCTCTTACAGCTGTACCTTCGCAGCGACGTGTAATATAATAAACGTTTCAATTCAATGAATATATTTAAATAGCACTCACAGGGAGAAAATCCGAGAATACCCGAGGAAAAAAGAGTCTGGATACCTTCTCGCTATTGCCATCCTCGTTCTCGTCTGTGTTCCGCCAGGTCTCGGTTTTTACATGACTACCCAACAAAAATGGACTGAAATGTGTACAGGATTGTATGTTCTTTATGTATGTATGTTGTTTATGTATGTATTGTATGTTGTTTGTTTATGTATGTATTGATCTATGTATGTTTTCCGTTTCTTTATTTCCCCATAACTTTTAAACGCTTGATCCGATTCAGAAGTATGTGGTATTTTTACAATTGTTATGTCATCCCAAGTGTCATAGGTACCTTAACTGTACAACTATCAATTAAATAGTTTATCCAAATGTCAATAAATTAACATAAATATTTCGTGTTTCTGTTAAATTAAAGGTCTGATTGAGTACATTCCGGAAATATACATGTATAGACGTGGCCAATTCATTAGACTCACCAAACATTATTTGACTTTTGTTGAAATAATTGTTATATAATCTTCCCTTACTACATGGAATTCATAATATGTCGGCTCCATAGAATCGGCAATATGTCCTCTTAAGTTGTTAAGTAGGTACTTGCAACACATAATTTAACTTTAATTACCGGAAACACCCATAAATGCATATGACAGGTGTTTGACACAAAACCTCTTCAGTTCAATTGTATTGTTTTAAATGAGTTTAAAATGTTTTTGGTCGGACTTTAATAATTCTTTTTGAATATTGTTTCAAGATACTGACAGAATTAGAGATAAAAAAATGTTTGAGGCTAAAATCTACAAGATATTTTCAATTTTATACCAAGTAGTCATTTCTAGGGTGAAATTTATAAGTTTTTCGTCGAAAATCGAAAATGTTGTAATAATTCTACTGTTGTAATAATCAGAAAAAAATGTTTCGCAAGAAACGTGAGCCGAATCAAAGTGAGTCTTGAGAGTGATAAGGAGTACAATCATAATCGAGTGGGCAAAACTTATCAAAATCCCAAATTAACCCCTTGATCGACCAGAACATTGATGAATTTGTGCCGGAAGAACCGCAAGCATACTTCAACCAACCTGAAAAAAAATATGGCAGACTATGGAATCGATGTATCCTCCAGAACATCTGCCGTAAAGTTTTTGATGGTGGTCTGAAAGCTCGGCGGCCAAGAAAAAAGACAAAGATTACACCTGCCATGGCAAAAAAACGTCTACATTGGGCTCGTGAACATGCAAACAAATCAGAGGAAGACTGGAGTAACCCAAATGTATATTTTACATATCTGAATAAATCATGAAAAAAAAAATGCCGCACACCACTTTAGTTGAAATATTTTTTCTACCAAACTCGTATCCAGGACAGAGTTTCGCTAATTTTTTGGGACATAATAAGCAAATTTTTTATTCAGGTATGTTTCAGTGACGAATCAATATTTTCCATTAGTGAGGAAACAGCTCAGTACGTTCGAAAACAGACTGAGGAAGTGTTTCACAGCGACTGCATTCAGCAATGTGTGAAGCATCCGACGTTAGTCATGTTGTGGAGCTGAATGCTGTGAAGGGACCAGGAAGGCTTTACAGTGTAGAAGCAACCATGTGCATAGACCAGTACATAAAAGTACTCCAAGAACGACTTTTGCCTTAAATGGATGAGTGGTTTCGTGAAAAAGATGAAACTTTCATGCACGACGGTGCAAAGTGCCACAAAGCTAAGAAAGTCACCATTTTTTTGGCTGATAACCAAGTTTCTGTGATATCCTGGCCAGGGAACAGCCCGGACTGAATCCCACTGAGAATTTGTGGTCAGTTGTCAAAAAAAAGATTGAAAACAAGACGAATAACAGCCATGACTCAGCTCGTAAAACTCAACTCTATATGGCACCGTGCCAAACCTTGTTTTTTTTCATGACCACGTACATCAAAACTCTAGTAGAAGCAAAAGGAATACATACTAAATACTAGTTTTCATTACTGTCCTATAAATTTAGAATTGCTTAGAAATAAACCTTGAAAACCACAACTTTTTCGTTTGAGTCTAATGAATTGGCCACGTCTGTATCTATATGGATAAATACATAAACCATAAATATTTCATAAAAAAAACCCGTAATAATAATAATTATAAATACAATAGTTAAATAAATAAATATAATACACTTTTTGTAACGGCAGTCGTGTTTTTTAATCTTTTTAATATATTTACTTGTTTGGCTGACTGTCCATATTCCTTTTCGGTCTCAGTTCGATGTGGGAAGTGACAAAGACCGCGCTTGTACAATAATTTTGTTTTACCTCTCTGTTCCATTTCCTTAAATATGGAGTAATGAAGAGGAGTTAAAATTCATGAAATATTTTCATCTGAACGAATTATGTGGTACACAAAATGTCATCACTACTCACGATAGTGAATGTATTCGATTAGAATCGCGATTGTATTTTTAGTATTTTTGTAGTATATTCGTAGTATTTTCGTCTACATTTGTATTATTTTCCGTGATGTTAAAATGGTATTTTTCCAGTGTTATGTTAAATATAGCGGAGTTTAAAAATTATCTGTGTAGCTTGTATGAGTATATGAGGTATTCCAACATGAAATTTCACAATGTGATTTCTGCCCAACAAGGCATCTGTGTACGGAATTTCAAGTCTTAAAGCCCAATATTTCGATATTAAAGTATGACTAGCGCGCCCTCTGGTGGACCGATTTCAACCACAATCTTTTCGGCTCTTGTCATGACCAAATGATGCTTGCATGCCAAATTTCAGTTCGATCAGATGAAGCGTTTGGGCTTTCACAATACTTTCCCTCTCCAGGGAAAGTAAAAACCAATTCGCCAGTTTTGCCTGACATAATAATAATAATAATAATAATAATAGCAGAAATTGTGATACTTTAATTTACCTTCTATGTCAAAGGTAATTATCATATAATATAAAATAAACTGCTTGGTGAAATGAAGACATATATTATACTACCATCGACTCGGCGATGTTGCAATGCTTTTCTAAATGCACTCAGCTCTTATAAATAAAAAGCGAAATTACTGTCATTCGAAAAGTTATTAAAAAAATATCATAAACAGGTTATTATGAAAATCCAAACGGTGCAGATTTCAAAATGCAGTAATGCGAGCGAGAACAACGGCCTAAGTAGGTATATTTACAAAAACGGTGCTTTAATAAATCTAATAGGCTTCGCAACAAATCCGGCTATCGTTTGGAGACCTTGCTTTCCTAGGCCGCGTTCTGTTTAATTTTCAATTATCTTCGAAGGAAAGTTTCGCTTGCGAAAACCTTCCCCCTCTCTCTCTCTCTGTCTATATCTCCGCAGCAATTCTATTAGCGTTAATTATTCGCTTGTTCACTTTTAATTTATTTGCGGTTTGTTGACGCCGGCGGGCTTTTGTTTACCCTCTCGCAGCAGTCCATCTTAGAAGCAGTACTTTCTTCCATAATTTCCGACGGATAAGTAAGAAAAGTTCGTAGCGATGCATTTTTTATGAAGTCTCTTCAATTGAAGAGTTTAGACAGACGGGCATCCTTTCAAGTAATGTAAGAAAAACATGAAAAATATAAGCACAAAAAGTGCAAATACCAGGTAGCTTACCTTAAGTGAAGTACATATGTGTATTGTAAGCGAAAAAAAGAGGACTTGTAAGAAAAGTAATGTTCGAAATAGCTTTCTTTGTCAATCTTTAACCTGTTTTACAATAAATTGTCATTATGCATCAGGGACTTTGCGGAGATTGTTAGAGAGAAGTTACAGTGTAATTACCTGTGTACAGGTTTTAATTAAAAAACCAATTTATGGCAATTAGAATTTGGAAAATATCGATTTTTTTCAGTTCTATTTTCTTGCTTGACCATATTATTTCTATTATTGACTATTATATCATTGTGAATTTTTATTTTGACTATAGTCACAAGTGTAGGATTTCCTACTAACTGATTTATAAAATCAAAATAAAACATTCATATCAAAATTAATAAAAATATTTATAACCCAATGTTCAACCATTCTATAAATCACTTTTTTCCATTATAACCCTCTCCCTAATTTTCCGATTAAACAATTGGATTTTAGAATTTCAGAGCACGGTTCTCTTGTGCGATAGCCACACCTCTCAATCAAGTTCTCCTCCCAGGAGCCAGATTAATTGATTCTCGACACAAGTCACCGCGCTTTGAGCGCTGAAGTAGGTGCTTGATCTATACCGTCGATAGGGTTACCAGATTCGAAAGTCAAATAGAGGGACAATCTAATCTGAAATCTAATGAAGTGGAGATGATTTCAAAATCGTAAGCGGATATGATGTTGGATCTTTTGGATGTGTTTATCTGTTTGAACATTATATTTGCAATCTTTGTACGCGTACTGTGTCATGAAGACCCCTAAAATATAAAGTACTTTTATGTTTATGACATACAATATTATTTTAACAATGAATTAGAATACCTTTTAAATTTATATATCCCATTTTATTCTTGTAACATGGTGGCCCTGTCTGTGACAGGCCACAGATGATTGCTTCTAAGAATTAATGGCCACTTCCAACCCTTTTTACAAGTAAACTTCAAGCTCTATCATAGTAACTTTCAAAGAGAGTATTTTAAAATGCTCTTGGAGAATTTTCAGCCGGTATAAATTTTGTTGTCGGTGAAAAAGTTTAAGGTAAAATAGCGATAAGTTTCGAACACTCGTTAGGTCGAACTATTTGTCAGAAATAGAACTTAGAACGCCCTTTCTCATATCAATATGGGATTTTATATATCTATGTTTACCGACATATGGTTAAAAGGCTTAACTGATTGACTTAAAATTTGAAACATAGACTCGTGAGATTCCTCTATATATAGAACTAAAAAAGGGGGAGACTATAATTTTATGTTTATTACCAATTTCATTTTTCTCTCATATTAGCAAGTTTTTGTTCACTCTCTCATATTTTATCTCATCATATTAAAAAAGGACTAAACATGTCTCGAGATGGTGGAAAGGGCGGAGATTGCCTGGGACGGATTTATCGGGAGGCATTGTTTGCGGCGGCTTTTCACCGACACGCCATCGGCGAATTCGACGTTCCTTCCGAAGCATGCAAAGTCGCGATATCTCCCCTCCTCTTCGCCATTGAGCACCGCAAGAATCCCGGCCGCAGATCCCGGCGGGCAGTAAAATAAAAATCCAAAACATGACAATTTTCCCGCGCCGCGACAAAAAGGGAAAATTATAGGCCGCCGCCCCGCTGCTACGCTTCTCATATAACACGTATTCGGCAGAAGATCCCTCTACCCGTGTAGAGTGCGAACGAATATTTGTGTTGCGAAACAACCGATTAACGTAATAGGATTGAGAGACGCAAAGCCTGTATACAACGAACTTAATAGGCTTGTGAAGCGCAGAATATACTCTATATTTAGGGAGTTACGTGAGCTTGGTATCTGAATATTAAAACGTAACATAATAGTTTTAAAAAGGTGACAAACGACAGATGACGCTAAATTTTATGTCTTTTTAACAAAATAATATGGAAAATTACAACTAGTCTACAACTGTGCTAAATAAAAGCAACATTTGAAATATTTATTATTATTATGACCAGTTATTATTATATTTTTTCGTGTTTATAGACTTCTATTTAAGACACAAAAAATATTTTCAGAATTATTCACAACCTATATGACGTTTATCTATACTTGCACACCATTATTGTAGACAAGATTGAAGGAAATAAGTAAACAAAGCAATAATTCCAAGAATTTGTTTATTCAAAATGATGGTGCAGTAATTTATATGAATTAGCATTTTTATGGAAATACTATCGAATGAATTATTAATCGCAATTAATGATTAATTCAAGAATATATCCATAAAAATGGTAATATATATAAATTACTACACCATGATTTTGAATTATCGGATTCTTTAAGTGAGTGCTTTGTTTACTCTTTTCCTTCAATCTTGTCTACAATATAGACAAGTTTCATTGTGCAAATAGTTTTTGTGTTATCCCATTTAGTATTGGTATTAATCACAATGATTTTATTAATGATTTGCAATGATCGAGAATATTTCCATGAAAATGGTAATTTATATAATTTTTATTACCTAATTTTGTATTATCGAATTCTTAAAATTAATGCTTTGTTCAAATTAATGCTTTTCTTTCAATCTTTCGGTCAGCCTCTATGCTCTCCTTTGATTCGCCAGTGGTGCGCGGGAAACCTATCCCCCCTCCTATTCCTCCTACCCCCACCCTACCTACGACCATGGTTATACGCTCGCCCACTTTTTTGGATTGCCTTTGTTTATCAGATGCCATTTTTCTTTTGTTGCGTTCTAAATCTAAATGACTCGCCCCGTTTCTTTCCACCCTCGTTCGTGCTGTCTGCGTAACTCGATTTCGCTATATTTAAATTCTTACTCGTTTTCTCTCCGTGTTATGATGGTAAGAAAAAGTCTATTTTCTGAGTTTGAATGAGTGACATTAATTTATGGCGGTCTCAATCTACCTAGCGACGGCCGCTGGTAGTGATTATTTATTTATTCAAAAAAAATATATAACAATTATTTGAACACAATGGATTCTGCGTCACTCCTTACTAGGCAACGGAAGACACCCATTTTATAGCATTTTAAAATGTAATTTTATGAAGAAGATATTAATAATTAATAATTTAAAATAATAAAAATATTAAACCAATGGAAAACAAACAAAATAATCATTTAAAAATTCAAAATAATCCCTAAATCCTAAAAAAAATAACCTCAAATAATAAGTAGCTGAAAATAAATATAAAATAATTTCAAATACAAAATATTACGTAATAAAACTCAAAATCTAAATTCACCCTAGTGAGTAGTTTAAAACTACCATTGGGATTCTAAGATCATGTTAAAACCTCCTCTCAAATGTTTAAAATCCAATAAAAACAAACGATAATACAGCCTGTCGTTATATAACATCCCTATTAATTTCCGAAATGGCGATGGCTCCCTGTGTAAGTTATCGCTTAGTTAGGGTATTCTGGAGATAAACCGCTAGGCATCGTTATTTGCCTAATCCCAGTTGAATTATGAACAGACAATATTAGCGCGATGACGTGTAATCCTATCGCCACCTAGTTTCGTAATTAAGGGTGTAATATTTTATCGATAGGTATCACCTTCTCAGCTCCTTAAATCTCTTCAAATTTCTAAACCGATTATACCCGGTATAAAATTGAATCTAGAAATAATTTAAAGAAAGATTTATACAATCAGGTTATTGACTTTACCATCAAGCAGGAAAATCATCAATAGTCAAAAAAAGAATATTTTTTGTAATTCTCCTAGCCATTATATTGCATTTAAAGGGTAGTCCGCGTGTCGATGTAGTTCGCCTAACCTACTACTAAACGCTCACAGTGGACATTCATAATCAGGCTCAGTAGCTTCATAGTCGCGTTTCGGGCTGCTCGTAAAGCCCCACTTGTGCATAAGATATGCATCTTCTGAACCCCAAATATAGGCAGTTTAGGCTGGTCCATTTGTGCTGCGCCATATTGCGACATATGGTACGACTTTCGACATATGGTTCGACGGTCGCTATTCCTCTTTGAACCTGGTTTTAAAATGTAGTTCCGTGTTTGTGGTTTTAGTTGCCTAATCAATCATTCATATTATTCAGAAAAAAATAATAGAAACACGGGTTAATCTGTTTAGAAATAACGTAAATATTAATAAATCATATTAACCAATGGATTTTTAGCGACAACTCATGCAGGCAAACAAATATTATCTCTACTCATCAATCATCATCATCTCTATACCAATTTGTTAATAACACTTAGAAATATATGAAAATGATTTGCTTTTATTCCAGTCATTGGACAAACCATTGCAGCGTATCCATTTATGTGCGCCTCTGGGTGTGCGCATCTTCTCAAGGCGGTTTACGGGAAGCCATTTACTGAGGTGGTAGACTTTGCAGCTGCTCCT
The DNA here is from genome assembly GCA_944548615.1 of Micropterix aruncella. Lineage (NCBI taxonomy): Eukaryota > Metazoa > Arthropoda > Insecta > Lepidoptera > Micropterigidae > Micropterix > Micropterix aruncella. The sequence goes on along the minus strand of OX155951.1, from coordinate 20,016,963 downwards.
CTAGGAGCAGCTGCAAAGTCTACCTACCAAAGTCTACAACAACAAACTCTAGTATAGACTATTTATGTTTGTCACATTTGCCCAACTTGCGAGCTGTTCCGATTTGGCGTCTCGGTTCTGGTGGAGTTATACTGACCAGAACTGGAAGCCACTGGATAAGGGCTGCTTTAACAGTTTCGCTAGTGACTGGTATGGCCTTGTTGAGCTGTGCATCTACCTTGCGTTTGTAAGCGCTGTTTTTTTCAGACACAGTATTCCACCGTGAAATATACAAAGGATATAGAATCGTATCTACGCTCGATAGTATTATATTAAAAATTATTTATATTAGCACAGTACTACGAGTGTATTCCCATGACTTAGATGACTCAAATACCGATGATGGCGAAACCTGGCTCTCTCCGCTGCTTACAGAGAAAGATTTTCATGGCATAGCTATACTAATCGGACATCGCTAGTAAAGTAGTTTAAAACAATACATATCTCCCATCCGATCTGGTTTAGTTGGCTAGGGAGGGCACTTGTTTAAATTCTATGACATATTTGCGTATCATATTACAAACATCTTTAGTTGAGTTATATTATTTGAGCAAGCACATACGAAATGAAACCACTACACGGCCTTCGACTTCGGATTGCGATCAGTTAAAGCGAGAAAATAACTTGTATTAACTTTGCTATTATCCGTCTTAAACTAGTGTTATGTTTGCTATTTAAATACAATACGTGGAATAATTTGTCCTAGATAAATTCGAGTGTCTTCGATACATCTTTGACTTAAGCAAGTTTGACAACGGTTAAACCGCGTTTGAAACCAGGTGTCAATGATATAAATATTTTTGGATTCTTCAACCATTACTGATGAAGTTATTTTGTTCATTTGAGTAACCTTTAACTTTCTTGAATACTTGTATGCTTAACCTCAGATAATTCGAACTTTAATGAAGTACGAAAATCTTGAATAATCTGAATGTCGATTTGATTGACGATCTGCGCTAATCAAAGTTAACCATTAAATTAATTATCTAAAACATTTTTGTCTGTTTGTCGAAGAATTTCACAGTAGTCAAATAACCCAGTCATCAGTGCAATGCAATGCGATGTCGGTAGTCGGCAGATGTTTTCCGTCGTCGGCGAGTCGGCGAAGGAGATGTGTTCGTTTGTCGACAAAAGGGGCAATAAATAGAAGAGCAACCGCGTTGTTCGGTTGGCTGCCGAGAGTATTGAGTCGGGGGAATTGCCGTTCGGACGATATTTCACCAGGGAAGGCGAATCTTTCGCTCGACTCCCGGCAGACTGGACCCAGCTGCTCACTCTGCAAAACTTTGACACTAAAAACTGGGTGTCGATTTGATTAGCCGCCCGAAGCTTTGTTTTCACTAAAAAAAATACTTCGTTTTAAGTCTTCTATCTATCGTATATAATAGCGTTATATTGCTTGTAATGTTCGCATCAACAACTGCACTTGATTTATGTATTTGTTATATCCCTTCTTTCATGTTTTTCCACTTAAATCGAAATCTACATTGCCTCTGATTAATTTCGTTTTTGAACCTGGTTTTAATAGATAGTTCTGTTTGTAGTTTTAATAGTTTAGCCAACTTAAAGAACATAATATTAAAAACATTTAGAAATAACGTAAATATGACTCGATCATATTTACCAATGGATTGTCAGCGACAACTTATGCAACCAAACGAAGTTTATTTCGAATCATTAGTAATAATTTGTTATTAACGTTATATTCAACAATTAGAAACTATGAACTTACAAAAATATAAAGCTACAAATAATCATATACCTATTTGATTTTTTAACAAATACTGCAAACGCAGCAGATTGGAATATTCTCGTTTTTATGACATACCGGTAATGGTAGCCATAATTTATTATAACGTAGAAAATTAAAATAAACCTTAAAAAAAACGTTATTATTAGCTAATTCCAAAAATCTCGACCTACTAGTTACATTTGTTTACTGATCATCTTTTAATAGTGCTTCCCGAACTTCTTGACAATAGTCGACTTCGACCGCATTGTATCAAACAACCAATTCCATACGATTGTTCTGTAAGAGATACTTCCTTAACAGTAACTATTATATAGTAATAGTTATATTTGTTAATTTGACGTTATTGCAATTATTTTTTTTTCTTTGTTATTCCATTTGATATTTATGATACATATATCTATTTTCTCTTCAAACTGCCGTTTTCAAGACTGTTTCTATCATACCTAATTTTTATTCCACATTTTTACTATATTATGTTTTATTTGACATTTCAATTTTAGCGTTGTTTAACCTAGTAATTTCAAAGATTTATTGTATATTGAATGTTATTTAGATAAAAATACATAAGACATCTATCTTTATTCGTAGATAATTTATGACACTGCAGACATCAATTATTTCAAGAGATGAATCCATGAGTATTCTATTAGTAGTTAAATGAAATATTGTGTAATATTAATAGCTAAAATCTATCTTTAATATTAACGTCAAAGTCTTCTAATAAACATTGATTCATAGGTTTTAAGCAGTTGCATTTCTATCAATCTTGATTTTCCAAGTTTTTTATTGGAGCAGGGCAGCATCATAAAAAGTTTTGAACTCTGGGGCATAACGCTCATTTGGTACTACCTGTGCGTACCTTCGGTAGGAAGATATCATAAATAGGATAGAAACGAATTTACCGCGTGAAATTTGTAGTACCCGACGTGTCGGCCGCCGTTGTCAAGGGTAGACTGAACGAGGTGTCAATCCGTTGTTTTGCGGGTAGGCCGCATACCACTGCCGCCACTGCGTAGGTTATAACGGTGGTGAAGGGGAACCGGACTCTGAGAATTCGTTTCTATCCTATTTATAATGTCAAACAACCGCGATAGTCTTCGATTTCATAGAACGATATCATTTTTGTGCCTTGTATGTGTAAAATGGGCGCACAGTGTGATTATATTATCTACATTTGAAATTGTCCTAAAAGCATATTTTTGCAGGATAAAGGCTCGCGGCGTCCCTTACGTTTCCCCAGACGATTACTTGTTATGTAAGGTGTGAGTGAAAGTATGCATAATAAACAATGAAAGCTGCACTTACGTCCGCCCCCTTTTTTTTATTTTGAGGATCGCGATAGTTGCTGATGTTCATTTTGAGCGCAATGTTTCAATGTGGGAAGTCGATTTGAAAGAGTTGTGAATCTTAATCCCTGTGTACCTCATATATGGGTTGGTGATGTAGATCGTTTGGTGATAACTTATTTGCGCGAATACAAGCAACTTGCATTTTATGCCGGAGTCGTAAAATTGGCGTAATGACGTAGATCATTACGCTTGTTTTACGATTCTTTCGTGATGGGTGGGTTGCTGGTGCCCTTTGATGGAGGTTGTCACCAAGTCGCCTACATCGACAGCTTATCTCTCTTCAAACCACGCATCAGCATACCCATAACCACAATAAAACACACACACTATCACGCAAACACCGTCTAGTACTCTTTTACACACCACAGGCACAATAAATGTATGAATATATTATCAAACTAATGTAATATTTATTAATTTATTATTATCATTAAATATATTTTATATTTGTGAAAGCCTGTATAGCTGAACTATACTTTAGGTAACATGCGAAAGTATTTAAGGCCTTAATCCTTAACGTTACTCGATATTTATGTCTATGAGTCTACACTAGTGGGGTAGTTTCATACCTCTATACATATTAGTTTTTTTTAGTATAGGGTGCGGCAGTGAAACCTGGCTTTTTTCAAATAACTGAAATGCTGGTACATATTTATTTTTTATTGTTACTATCTTAGTCTACGTTAAAAAGCATTTTAGATAAACAAAAATATTTATTCACATATTTAAAACACCATCATTAAGAAAATGTCCTTCCCGATCAAGAAAAGGGTGCGGCAGTCAAACCTGCAGTTTTGAAAAGGGTGGTTGAACCGGGGAAAAGGGCGGAGCGAATCGCCAAGCTTACTATTGTCACAATACTGTGCTATTGTGTTCCCCACCTTGAAACATTTCAGTCGCGATGGAACAGTGGTCTAAGCAACAACGGTCGGTCGAAAGAGAGTAAGCTGTATTCGTGAATGCGGAGAGCGCTATTCGAAAATGTTACGCTCCTTTCCTTTTTCATTCCTCGGTTTCGTCAACATGCTATTAAAAATGAAACGTTATTTCAACAAGATGAGGCCACAAGCTCATGTGAGCATGGGTGTTCTCAATTATGTTTTTTTTATGAATCCAGTGATATCCCAGAACGGAGCCATTCCTTGGCCTCACAGCGTGCGATTTTTTCTTGTGAGAGTAGGTGCCTAATGAGTAAAGTGTACCAAGAACGACCTCGTATGGTTGGAGAACTCAAGTCAGAATCGAGATAATTACTCAACCTCGAGATAATTACTCAACCTCCGCTCCATGATGTGATGAACGACGTTAGAAAATTCCTGCAAGAATGCCTTGTTCAGGAAGGACGTCATCTTAACGATGTTGTTTATAAAAAGTGAACAACTATGTTTGTTTTTTAAATATGCTTTTTAACGTGGATTAAGATGATAATAACAAAAAAAACAAATATGAATTCGTACATTTTTTAAAGGTTTTTTTTAAAAATGCAGGTTTGACTGCTGCATCCTGTATTAACCAGTTGTAAATGTGTTTCTATTATTTTTTTTTATTAAATAACACGGTCCTTAGTCATGGAAAAATATCAATGTATACCAAGAAAAATGTAACGAAGAAAAACATAAAGCCTGTCAAAAAATCGACCAATACTATCTGCAAGTTCTTGGAATCTGTAGAAAAATGCATTTACTTACTTTTTAAACATTTTGATACACATTTATATATCTTTTGGTAATAAGTAATATCTTGATTTAAACAATATTAACACAAATTAAGTGGCAAGTGAAACTAAAAAAAACATTAAAAGGGGTTGGAACTTACCCCAAAACTGCAATGTCTCAAAAAGTTTGAGCGGCTGCATGGTGCCGGTCCGCAAACGGAGATTACACGAAGTTGCAGAATCTGTGTTCGCGCTGTTCATGGAGTAAACTTTATTTAGTCCTACCTCGTGGGCTAGATTTATTTTTTTCAAATCAATTCAATTTTTCGATAAAATCTCAACAGTTTGTTGAAACTTAGCTTATTTATAGAAATTCTAAAGTTAGAACTAAATACAGTTAATAATGTCTAATCAAGAAAAAAAACTGCATTTGATCTTTTAGTTTTTCAGTTTCCTACTTGACGCGAGGCTGCATCGAACGCTTGAGTAATCTGATAGTTTGAATAATACCTAGGTCTACCCCACAAGTGACTACTAGGATTTCTACCCCACAAGTGACTTTAAGGCTTAATATAGAGTATATTTACTGCTAAATTTCATTAAAACGGTGTACATTTTCCAATAAAGAAAAATAAAGTAAATATGGGATGAGAAACTCGGCGCAGAGGAGGCAACTGCTCAATTTACTGGGGATTCAATAAGATCGTTTCATCCCGCGCCGCGCTATCGTTTCTCTCGTAAACAACTTTGTCGGGTGCTCTTATCCGCATTTACTTAGGGATATTCAAATCCATACCACTGACATGGCACGGTTCTCTGTTTAAGGATGGGTTTCGTAGGAAAAAACGTGCCTAGCTAGAACATTAATATCTATGCAATACCAAGTTAATACTAAAAATAATAATTATTAAGAAAAGGTAGCATAAAATGTATATATTTATACACGTATTTATACACAAGTCCTACCAAACTAGGATAATTCCCGTACTAAGGAAGATTCTTTTTTTACATTTCAGAGTTTTCCTGTGCGCATGTAATTTTAAACTAAAATTAAAATATGAGACTATTATACATTATTTATATGAGACTATTATTATTATTTTATATTATTATTCCCACCTATATATATATCTATAAACATATACATACTTACATGTATAAATACATAATACTATGTACATATTAAATATTTCAACATTATGAATACGTTTACGTTGCACGAAGCTTTTTTTATTAGTACTAGTACTTACACCATTACAGCTCCCAAGACTGGTGTCTTGTCCGTGAGTATTAGGATTAATCAAAAATGTACTAACAAATATAAATACAAAAACAATCAAAAAAATATATTATTTCGTGTTCAAATAATATTTTGTTTATATCATTTCATTCTTTCTGAATAACATAATGGCATTATCTTACATAATGATTTTATTATCATATATTTTATGTTATTGCACTAAATATAAGTAACCTATTAATAAAAATATATCTATACCCAATATACATAAAATAATAATAAAAAACATGTGTTTATACTCTTTATTTAATTTTAAAATCTGTCTCAGATAGTTGAAAGCCTACTTTAGTTAAATTATATGAAAAAATTTATTTACTATTATTTGTTATTGAATAAATATTTTCGTTTTTTTGCTATTGATTTTATTAATTAACCCTTGGAGTAAATGGGTATTTTCATGGATGCATCTGTCTCTTTTGCATGATTTTCGGCGACATCGACGGCGCTCGACTTAAAGTACTATAACTACGAAACTACTACACCAATCATAAAAAGAACAACTGCACAATGATTGCATTGAAATTTCGAATATAGAATATTGAAATATCATTTTGTAAAACAATTAGATAATTATGAATAAATATGAGAACGTCAAAGAAGTGAAAAAAACGCGGAACCAGATCTGGTCGTATCATACTCAACGGATAATTGTTTCAGAACCAGATTTGGTCGTATCATACTCAAGGGGTATTAAAATGTTAATTATTAAAATCGATTGCGTTGAGGTAATGTAGACATTACCTCAACGCTTATAGGTCTAAATATATACTTGTCCAAAACCAAAATGATGACTAAGTGATATGGTAATGAAGTCAAAAAATATCTGGCGAATAAAGTTCAAGTATAAACTGCCTAAATACGAGTGATACTATCATATTCTGCGATTCGGGAAAAGGCATTCTATTTCTGAAGTCACTAGATGTATAGGGAGCACTCAGAAAGCTATAAAGTGTCTTCAAATCGGATCTATAATCATACGTCCTCCCAGTAATGACATGTAGTAAGAAACGTGAACTTTCGCTCGCTCTAGCCATTCATCCAACCAGCTAGATGGTACGAGGAAATTTTGATTGTCGCGCATAGCGCATTGTACAAGAGAGTGGCGTTCATTGGAACCTAATGGAGGGAATCCGCTTCATCCTCCAAAATTACAATGACCACTTGATATTATTATTATTGACATTATTACATGATATTATTGATTGTCATTATTGCCTATATGATACATTGATATTATTGATATTATTGATATTATTACACTTGACAAAATTACAATGATACTTGTTTATTGAAATTATATCCCAAGATATTTACAGGATATCGATAAATAATTTTGCGAATTAAAAACCTCCTACCTGATATAATTAATAGGGAATATGCATAACATCCGAGTCCGCTTGCGCTAGCGCACGGGCACAGATTGAATTAAAGATAATCGGAATGGCCGCTTCTACAGGAATCGACTCACAAAAAAAACGTTCGCATCGCCGGAATGACCGACTCAACGCTACGCCTCGGAAGGGCTAGCGATAGCTCATTCCGGAAGCACCCGGGTTCTCGGAGTGGAATGACGCGTCAATGCGGTGGAGTGGTGGAGGAGCCTCAGAATGGAATAGCTAGTCGGCGCGATATTTGTCGGAGTAGAACCCTCACTTCCGGATCCGCTTTATGCTAACGCAAAATATCCACAAATTAATGTATTCAGACTGTTTCTAATAATAAATATAATACTTAACTATTCCTATTATTATCCTTAAATATTCTTACGACTGTTTCCTATTATTTAATTCTGATTTTTAACAATAATATTACCATGAATGACTGTTTAACATTTTATTGGATTCCACACGATTATCTATTTTCCGTAGTCTATTTCTATTTATCTATTTTACTTGTTCTATTATAATTATTTCCTTTTGTTATTATTAGTTATAACTTATGTGTAATTATTATTGTACCATAAATGTTTTTTATTAACTTGCCTAATATACGTACCTACATACAGAACTAAAGAGCTCGCTGCCTTGGAACAAGCCATGGGCACTTGGGCGGCAGCCCCTATACTAATGCTTATATCGTCTGTGTTCATTTTTTTAAATATGAATAAACGTTATAATTATCAATGAATATGAATATTAGTTAGACAAATATGATTTGTAAATGTGTTGAATAATTAAATAAATAAATAAATAATTTGCACCGAAAGGGGCTCTCTCTAAGAGCAGGAATGACCCATCTATAGTCTACATCCAGCAAAGAGATACTATGGCATGACATTAAAGGCCGCCACAGACTGCGGCGCATTATTACAGACGTCCACGTTTGACACGGAAGGTGCGCGGCTCGATGATGCCATGCGGCCACACACTGCTAGCTGAACTACGCCACGAATACGATCATTTCGTCTCGACCGCCTTAGAGAGGGCACGTGTTTAATTGCATGTTGTAAAGCGCACGCGACTGTTTGGGAACGGTTTATGGGGGAGGAAAAGGCTGAAGCGGACGAGCGGGGGGAAGCGCGTGTGCTTCTGAAGTCACACCGCGACGCCGCCGCTCATAGCGTATGTGTGGCCCGCAATGTTTTGATTTGTATGGTAGCTGGTACTGAACGAAGCTAAAGCCACGTGTGAAATATAGTCGTGCGCCGCAGTCTGTAGCGGGCTTTATGATGAAGATGATTACTTAGAAATTCTAACATTTCTAAAAATTTTGGAATGAATTTATAGCGCGTAGGTATCGGGCGGCACGAAGCGGACTGCGGGCGGAGCGAGTCAGCGGCACGAAGCGGCGTGAAGCGGAGCGGGGCAGAGCGCGAAGCTGTTTGCGGAGCGGGACGGTTGCGAAGCGGACCGTGGCGTAGTACGGCGGATCCTATTGAGCCGATCACGTAAAAAATGTACGCCGCGGCGGCAATAAGTTCAAATTAGTTGGCCGCGGACGACGCGTCGCAACGCAGTTACAGTCGCTGCCGCCTACCTCCGCCATTAATAATATTTATCGCCGAGTTGCGGGCTAATGAATGGCCTGCGGACGGGAAAGGAAAGCGGAATGGCGACGCCGAGAGGGGGACGAGGAGGGTTGGGAGAGGCTGGGCCAACCAAGGTAATTTGCGCGAGTAAAACGCGTACTCACCTGGAGGATCTCCGAGGCGGTGAATACAAACATTCACCACCGATGTAGTCGTTTACGCTGATTAATGAGAGCAGGCTATACATTTGGATACATAATGTATAAAACCCATTTATACGACTATAACACATTGATCTTCTTAAAATCCAACTAATATGTATATTCGTAAATATTAGGTAATATATTTATGGTTTGTTGATGAAATGATTTTATCATCTATTTACTCGTATATTAACACACACGTTAAACGTTAACGTCAAAGCAACAGCTGATTTTTGTTTTCTCTCAAGTTAATCAATTAAAACTTGCGTTAAAGTGAATATTTTGTTACTTATAAGAAAAACTTAAAGCCGAAAAAGTTCTGAGTACATTAGGGTGGTGTCTACTACAACGGGCGAACCCGTCACCCCGGGCTGGCCGTCACAACAATATGTGATCGTTCTTTCAGCCGTGGATTGAACGTAGAAGACTTAGAGACAAGACAATCTTCTGTCTAGCTCCGCCAACAAGCCCGTTAGAGGCCAACGCCTTACGGCGAGGCAACGGGAAAGGTACCCAGCGGGCAGCCTCGCCCTCTAACTACCAGATTTAGTAGGATATCTCCGTCTGGAGTTAGCCTTCAGGATACCTTCGTCCTCCCGACTGGTTACAGGTTCGAGGTCGCTTGCGCGGTCCTCTCCCTTACGAAGCGGCGATACGTTATCTACCGAACCCATCGCGCACCACGGCATCCTTTGCCCGGCTTCTCACCCGGGATCGGGTAGCCGAATGGTCGTTTCAAGAGCAGTTGCCGTAAGGTTAACAACTACCCCCGTTCTATAGGAAACAATACTGTTTCCAGACTACTCCGACTGTCGGTCGGGATGCACTATCCATTGCCTGATGCCGCACGGTGCGCCAACCGCCCAGGAGTGCTCGAAGGTTGACCTCAGGGGAAACTGTCTCAGGGGAAACTCATTGTAAACATTAAAAATCCCCATCGGGTATTATATACCCTGCGTATTTGGGACCTTACTCGGTGATTTAATTTACTTCTTTTTTCAATCATTTCTTTTCTCATATAAGTTTTATACCGATACTTCTCGTAGATCTTACGGCCGCTTGATAGACGACTGGTTAATAGTCCTTGCTAGAGTCGAAGCCCGCGGTTCAAATCCTCGTCGGTGAAAATTTTTTTCTTCTAATATAAGAGAAGCAGAAGCCTTCACCGGTGCGGGAAGACTTTTGTAGCGCATAGTCGAATGCAACGTTGTGTCAATCGACCGACAACTTTCAAGTTTTGCGAGCACAAACATACGCAGGCTGACTTTTTACACGTCTGCCCGACAAAAAAGGAGTGTAATGTGTTCAGTGTTCATTTATGCATGTTTTCCGTTTCTTTATTCCACCATATCTTCTAAATGCTCCAACCTTTTTAGAAGTGCGTGATAATGGGCTCGATTGCGTTTCTTCGTGAACTAAAATAGGAACTTAGTTCAACTGAACGAGACAGAGCAATATGTTGAAATGAACTGCCGTGTATGAAATGAACTGCCGTGGATTTTCCCGCACCAAAACTACCTGTTGAACTTATAGACGTCCGAATAAATTTGAACACATTTCGTGCGGTGTTAGATTTAGCTGCTTTATCTATGTTGTGTAGTTTTAATGAGGAAAAGTGGCAACCGTTCATTTAACATTTTGCTCAAACATACTGCTCTGTCTCGTTCACAAGAACTAATTTCCGATTTTGGTTCAAGAGAAACGCAATCGAGTCCATTGTTATAATCGTTGTCATTCCGAGTGTCATATAGTATCTTAACTGTCCAAATATCAGGTAAATATTGTCTAAACCCTACGTAAACCCGACGTGACGCAGATGTGTTCTGTGTTAAGGGGTCCACACAGATCTGCAAAGTTTATCATGTGTGACGTCATAACTGAGCGATAAACTGAGGTAACTGCGAAGTTCTGGCAGATTTTTATGCAGTCTCTTTAGCCTGCGGGTAAAGTTCGACTTTACACCGATTAATTGCGCAGTTGGCTCAGTTAAGGCGACGTAGTATGTAAATTTCGAAAATTACATTTTTTGTCAATTTTTCAACCGTCATACTGAAATAACTGATGATGGTAGCCAACTGAAAAAAAATATCGTAATTCACGGTATCTTTCTTACGTAGATAGCTATTTCAGATTTTTTAAAAAGGATTGGAAAATTGAGAAAAATAAATAAACCTGGGAGCTATATAGGAAATTTTCATTTTAGAGCATTTTTTGAACCGTGCCTCACTCTAAACTGCACGATCAACAAACTCAAAAAAAATACTACGGCATTTTAACAAGAGTTGTAAAGTTTAATGCTATCGCACAAATAAAAAAAAATAAGTTTTTCTTGTTAAAAAAAAATTTATAAAAAGTGTGACTTTCATCCATATTCACTGTTAAATATTACTTATTACTGTGTGTTTTTTTTCAAGTTTGTTTTTTTTACATAAACTATGTACAATAAACTTGTAGTACTGACGATTATTTTTTTCAAATAAAATATCAGTATATTTTTAAAATAATATTTTGCAGAGCCCGTTTATATTATGTTTGTCATACAATGAGATGAGCGCGCTCTTCTCGCGACGACGCGCTGGCATTCAAAATGCCGCAAGCGACATTGGGTCAATATGGTTCTTATGTGGGGATCAGTTACTGATTCAAATGTCATAACAGCCAACCTTTTATAGTGAAATGTTATTGGCTCTTAGAAACGTGGTTCATTTCGGCTTCGAAGGCCGACATATGCGGGTGTGTTCGTGACGCTCTGTTTCATGACTTATTATTACCAAATTGACATTTCGTTAAATGGATCAGAGATGTGAAAGTAAAAAAATATCGGTTTTAGTTGGCTATTTCACCGTGTAAATGAAAGAGGTTTAAAAATATGATAAATCATATGTTGAAAAATAGAAATACATAACAAGTAAAATAATATTTAATATTTATTTATTTATTTCTTTCTTTTTTTTAATTTACAATATTACTTTTTTTTAATAAAAAGTGTTCATTTATTTGATAACAATGTTTCTTTATGTATAAAAACAAAAAAAAATATATACATATCGATAGGATTTGAACCTACGACCGGTGTGATCTTATGCGAGTTTAAAACAAGTGCGCCACTTCAGCTTGCTTCCCGTGAGTCAAAATGTTTGTATACATATAAGGGGACAGTCAATAATGCCAATACATTTACGTTAGAGCTATATGGCAGAGCTATACACCATGTATAAATATAATATACAATTAGGCTACGATTCTGACCGTTCTAATATAGAAAACCGTCAGATAGGCAGAATTGTAATTTATAAAACAAAACGTAGGTATCTACTTTTTAAAAGCTTTTATTCAACTTGTAATGCCTGTGAAAAAAAATCTAAAAATGCGAAGAAATATTACATCAGCAGTAGCTTACAATAAATGTCAAAACTTTTCAATTGATGAGAAAATTGATTGCCTGTATAATGACATTTTGAACACCCCGATAGATGCATTTGGAAACCATGATAAATGTAGAAGTTTTTAAAATTGTTTGTCGGAAAATGAAACACTGAATGCAATGAGTTGTTTGATGGGTGACATTATTTGGGAAAGAATACGTTACATAACTTAAAACGTACCTAGCAATACATGCAAGAAGCCTAATTCATGATGTAGATAGTAATGTTCTCGAAAGGTTTAACGGCATCATTGCAAAATTTATTTGTGGTAAGAGGACAAATTACATCCAAAAGCAGTCTTACCAAGCGCGATGTAATGCGGCAGTTATATCATTTAATACAAAACAGCCACTGTCAAGATTACATAAAAAATTTATAGGCAAAAGTCCCTCTGGCAGGATATCAAAAGTGGAATAAAGAAGACAGAGGCATTTAAGTAAATCCATTCTTTATAAAAGAAATAAAAGCAGAAAGTTTTTTTGAAAAAAAAACAATAATTCGCATTATGGAGAACATTGCAACCAACCCGATGTTCCATCAGAAATATTCGAAAAAAGCAAAGCTCTGTTATTTCAAGAATTGGAAAATAGAAAAATGATCGATTGCGAATTGAAAAACTTACGGTTATTCAAGGTGAAAGCAGCGAGTGGTTGGAATTACGAAGAAAAATGGTAACTGCGTCTAACTTTGGCAAAATTGTCAATAGTTAACAACACACAAAATGCGCCAATTTAGTTAAATCCATGACTGAAAATGGGATTTGAGCAACGTAGCATCAATTTGCCATGGAAAAGAAAATGAAACAACTGCACTAGAATGAAAAATATGTCTAGAAAAAGTGGAAATTCAGCAATGTGGATTATTCATTGACCCTAAATTTCCATTTTTGGGAGCTTCTCCAGATGGAATATCTGATGATTATATTTTTGAAGTCAAATTTCCCATTACAGCGCATAGAATCGGGTTAACGGAAGCGACAAGAAAAAGAAAAGTGACATTTTGGAAACAGAAAGATGGAAAACTTGAAATCAGCATCAAACATCACTGGTACGTTCAAGTTCAAGGACAGGTCCATATATAATTTCTTTTTATTTATTTATTTTTTATTTTATTTCTGGAAAAATACAGCGCATACAATATACATACGTGTGCATAAATGTAGAAAAAAAAAGAAAAACATTACGCCGATAAACGTTTATTACACATTTGGATTTCAGCATATTACACTTAAAAATTAATTATAAAATAAACAAAGTTCATATTAAATAAAAAAAATATATAGAAAACCGATGGGAGAGGTAGGGAATTGGAAGTGATTAGGAAGAAGGAGTTAGACGATGGTATGTGTATATGTATATAGATATAAATAAAGATATAGATAGGTCGTATAGTGGATATATAGATACAGATATTTATTGATGTTTATAGGTATTTATAGCCCGTATAACCTTGACCCGTTTATGATTGTCTATAACTTCACATATAGAATGTTTCTCCGCCGAGGAGAGTGGTTTCGGTAAGGGATAATTGGCAACCGTAAGCGCACATCTCCATCTAGACTGCCAGAACTTTGTTTGCAAGGTTATAATCACCTACCCTTACACTTGAGTAATTGTCTCTATTCAGAACATTATATGCGTAAGGAATTAACTGGATAAGGAATTGACTAAATAAAAAATTAAAAGATAACTGCTTAAGGAAATAAAATAATAGACCTCAGGTGTATCCTCAAAATATATAGGTACTTATGGAAGAAACGGAAAATTAATCACACGAACATAACAATTCCTGGTAATAAACCTATTATATAATTTTCCGCAGACTTGGATTTATCTCCCGTCGAAACAATTCGTTTGATCGATTTATAATTTCGTTTCATTCGATACAAGCGGCTTGTTTTTGTTCCGCCATTATAATGGTTTAATAATAAATGGCCTCCTCAGCATCAGTGGGCCCCGTGTATAAAGATAAATCGCTTTCAATTTATAATAGGGCTTTTGTGAAAGGCTGAAGGGCTCGAGGGGTTAAGGGAAAGTCTTTGGGGCGGCAAGGAAATGCGCGTACTTCGCGTGTGATCACCGAAAGCTCAGCCCTATTCGGAGAATTGCAAATTAGAAATAGGACAATATAATCTGCCGGAGGACCCTTCTTACTCCAGCCACCAATTTACCTAAATACCTTACCTTAAAACACGCACGTTGAGTTCGGCCCGCCGTCACATAAATTAGGGCTATTTTCGGGGACACCGTTTACTTAAGTTTGCGTAACGATCGTCATTTCGGAAATGGAACAAGAAAATTAGAAAATTTGTTTACAATAAAAATACATTTGCTTTTATTATGAAGGCGTATACAAAATTACTATCAAAATATAACTTAACAAGCTCTAATAATGGCTAGCTTGACAGGACGCTCTGTAGCCCTAACATCCAGAAAATATTTAATTTTCCGCTTGCTCAACTCTAGCATTGAGCTTTTCTCCAAGACCACCTGATAGTTTAAAGTTGAATGTCATTTCCCACATTTCTGATATAAAAGATAAGATAAGAATAAATTTATTAACGAAATGAACTGCTTAAAAAAGTTATATACAGAATCTGCCTAACTAGGCCGAAGCCCGTACCAAGGTAGGCTCGACTATGTTACTTGTAAGTTGTGAATTGTGCGCAAACTTATCAAAGCATTGTAACTAAGAGAAGGAAAAATAAAATGAAATGAATGTTATAGCTCTTATAAATTAGTAGTACCTATGTTTTTCAACAGTGTTTTAATCTGTGTAACTGAAAAATGTATATTGATACCTAATACTTCATAATCATGATAAAAAAATATAATGAATTAAAAAATACCCTATACAATATAATAATAATAATAATAATATACAATAAAATTTAAATTAAAATGATATTTAGATAGTCAGTGAATAAATAAAAATAGTCTATAAGTAATAATGTTAAAAAGCGTATTAAATAATCAGGTTGAATAGTCAGGTTGATAGTCAATAAACAATAGAGAAAAAAGATAATAATAATCCTAAAAGCGACAAATAAAAAGATTTAATAGTCAGGATATAGATGAGGAGGCGTTTATTGAATAACGGCTATTAGCACCTTAATCTCGTGTCTGCCAAATTCCAGGAGTAATGGACTAATTCGTTTACTTCCTTTTTTTAATTGATAGTCTTCTTTAAATTCAATTGAAATTCATTATTCATGTATGAATAATGTCTTTGTGCAAACGTTGTCAGCGTTTTATGCGCATGTATTTTTGAGTACTGGTGCTTCTCGTTTGTGTTGCATGTTTAGTGATTTTGTGTAGGAGAGGATTTTGTATTTATTTGCCTAATATCCAGCAACTCCTACTCACTGAACCGGTCATTTAAAGCATATCTCCAAGGTTTTTCGCCATAACCCTCAGCACGGATTTATGAGCCTTAACGATTGGGTCTAAAGCAGTACGTGTACACCCTCTCCAGCTCAGAATACCATATAATATTTTGCTGTGTATTGGCGCATAATATATAGATTTGAGCGTTTATAGAGGAACTCTTTTTCTGAGAGTCTTGATGAGATATATAGATTGTTTGTATTTTGGCCATCAGAGTACCGATATGAATATCCCATTTCAATGTATTGTCAAATGTTAGCATATCGCACGATATATTGAGATGTCAACCACAACGGGCGAACCCGTCACCGGAGGAAGTTTTAACGATTCATCGTTCTATCGACCGTGCAGTAACCGTAGAAGACTTTGGACATTACAAATCCGACGTCTAGCTACGCCACAACCCGCAAGAGACCAACGCCTTTACCGCGAGATAGCCAGTAATGTTACCTGGCGGGCGGACACTCGCTCCCTTGCTTCCAATTGTGACCAGATTTCTCCGGT
Organism: Micropterix aruncella; assembly: GCA_944548615.1. NCBI lineage: Eukaryota > Metazoa > Arthropoda > Insecta > Lepidoptera > Micropterigidae > Micropterix > Micropterix aruncella. The sequence goes on along the minus strand of OX155951.1, from coordinate 20,000,382 downwards.
CTCTCGATTGGTTCCGAGTTCGAGGTCGCTTGCGCGGTCCTCTCCCTTAAGAAGCGGTAAGACGGTGTGCACCGAATCTATCGCGGACCAAGGCGTCCTTTGCCCGACTCTGAACCGGGATCGGATGGCCAATGGTCATTTCAAGAGCAGTCGCCGTAAGGTAGGCAACCACCCCCGCTCTATAGGAAACAATACAGTTCCCAGACTCCCCCGACTGTTAGTCGGAGAGCACAATCGATTGGCTTGCGCCGCTCGGTGCGCAGACCGTCCAGGAGCGCCAGAGGTTTGATTCCCAGGGGAGACTGGTTGACCCAGTGTCCTACCCAGGTTCGCACCCCATGCGTGGAGGCCATCGGATGGGTGTTGACCCGTGAGTGTGACCGACCCTGAACACATGGGTCATCGTGGCCACCTCATCATGGGCCCGTTAGCTCCCGCACGATATATATATATATATATAGAACTCTTGTCGATATTTATCGTGTCGGCATTCATTTGGCAGCGATGCAGGAGGACGCCCTTGACGAGACAGCTTCCGCCGCACCTCAAGCTAATGTCCAAAAATATTTTAATATGTACAAAAATATGTAATGTCAGAGATAGTTTTTCTCTAACAGAAATTGCCTTTCCTATGACTGTATCTAGTTTACTCAAGTATAGCGTGATCAATTTAAATACTCTTTCAAAACAAGTGTCAGATATGCAAAAATATTTTTTATTGTCATCCACTTTGTATAGCGAATCTAATTTAACAAATTCGAATGCGTATATCTATCTCTTTCTTGAAGCCAGCATTTTGCCAATGTTTTTCCCTTCACTTGCTTATTTAATGCTAACGCTGTTATGATAGCGATTGAAATTTCTTAAAATTGTTTTTTTCTTTAAATTTTCACAATCGCTAATTCCCCTCCCGTCCACGTCTTCTATCGAAAATTATCGCCATACTAACGCGTTTCGTATGGAACGTGTTATATCCACTCGCTATCCTGAATACGCTGAGAAAATATAACGCAGTAATACACGGAAATACGCATGTTTCAAAAGGGATTGCGTATATAACATGTACTGTGGTCCGTACGTATGTATCAACATGACGCGCAAAGGTGTAGTTACCATATCACAAACATGGTAACTACACCGCACATTTATTACGGCGCACAACGAGATCTTGATTTTACCATGATAGCATGTTATTACATACGTAAGGTTATAGTCGGCTACAAGAATAATATTGAGGCTACATTTTATACCAGTATTTTCGTATTACCCGTACAGAGCATGTTGAAACATATAATCGAGTAAAAGAGTTTTAATAAAATTCTTTGTAATTCAACAAAATTACAATTGGAACATCATTACTTTGTATAAAACCGTAACAACAAATCGGTAATTTAGGGAAAAATCGAATACTGTTTCTCAGTGTATCGCGATCTTATACACAATACAAATATCGCGATAAATATCGCGCGTATAGCATTCCCCATTGTAGTTCGTCCGCCAAAAATCTGAAACGTGGGATTGCATCAAAACTGTACTTTCGCTTTCATTCGCAAACCGTAAAAGAGCAAACAACCCGCCGTCATCAGTTCATTTGTCTAGAACTAGAAAGTTGTGCGATAACTCCTACGTAAGTGCATTTTAGACAAGTGTGTATTTGTCGGGTACACTGGTACACGGTGGCCCATTTCGCCCGCAATGAACTTGCCCGTCCAAGTTTTTATTGAGTGGAGTTTGGCGAATTTGGCGGCAGCGCGGCAGCGAGGCCAGCGAAGACTGCACGCAACTAGCAAGTTGCGACAAGGGAATCTGCACGACAAGCCTGTTACCGACCAAAACGTCTCCTTGTTGCAACTTAATATCTTGTTAACGCTGCGGCTCGAGTCTTTGCTGAACTTACAGTTGAAAAGTTGACATATAGTTATGATGGATGGGACATATAGTTATGACAGATATGCTAGAAAGAGGATTAAGTGTCATAATTGGGAGCATTTTTATTAATGCTTCAAAAATATAAAATTAAATGAAATAGATGAAACCTTTACATGATGGCTAAACACTTTTAAATTATTATTTTTTCCTAAAATCGAGTAAAACAATAAATTATACAATACAAGTATGAGTTTTAAGGTAAAGTCTTCGGTATAGATGAAGTTAAAGGCGTTTAAATTTTTCTCAAAATTTCTTTCATTTTGTAACTTACACAACTAATACAAAGTTGACACTCCCATAGATCGACACCAATTTAACACTTTTATTATAATAATCAATAATCTAATAGACAGTCAATCTTTTACTACAGAACACCTACCTTAGGGCGCCCTCTAAACATACGAGGACACTGCTCTCATTTGTGATGCCTATTAGTCACAAGAATTACGCTAAAATATATATTCTTAAGAGAATTATGAATTTGCACAATGATACATTTAACGATGATGATGTGTTTGACATGATTTTTGTTGCCTCCGTGAAAAGAGCAATTTTAGAGAAGTGATGAAGATGGTGATGCAGTTATCAAGTGGTGAGTGTCGAAGTGATGATTAGTGAAGTAATTAGAGAAGTGATGAAGTGATGAATTGGAACATGGTGAATAAATACTTACTCTCTCAAGCAAAATTGTTTGAGAGAGTAAGTACTCATTCACCATGTTCCAGTTCTAGACAGTTTCTAGACAGACGTGTGCAAAAGTGGCTGACTGAAATATTATATGGTGTTTTTTATTTAACAATGTGTCTAAATCATATAAACTTTTGAACCCCAGCAAAATAGTCACCGAAATACTCATCTAAAGGGTAAAAAACCTCAATCGAGAATATTTTTAATGCTCTTCATTCTCTTCTTGCGATGAAGAGCATTAAAAATATTCTCGATTGAGGTTTTTTACCCATTAGATGAGAATTTCGATCACCATTTTGCTGGGGCTCGAAGTTTAAATAGACACATTTTTAAATTAAAAAAAACCATATTATATTTTCATCAGCCACTTTTGCACACGCCTGTCTAGAAACTAGACTACGCGCGAGTCATATTTCGCTTTCCTCAGATTTGACATTTAAACTTGGCAAGCTGGCTGATTCACTGAAGTGACAATTTATTATGACGTCACAGGGCGGTCTGCCCGTGTAAAAACTCCCCAGCGCCGAGCAGACGGCGTCGAAGAGGTGCACGTAGACACTCTGAATGAAAAAGAAATCTTCACCTCACACGGAGACTAGCGTGAGGAGTGGGGTATGGGGAGAGCAGGGGAGGGTGGGGGAGGAGCGAACGTAGGAAAAGAGTTGTCTTCGGAGATTTTATCCTTTGAAAGCGAGCCGAGGGAGGAGTGGCAGTGTAAAAAACCATTGAAAGGAATTTACTGCTCAATTCAAATGTGGAAGTTCCCTCAATGCTATCGTCTGAAACCGTTTGCTTTATTTTTTCTACCTTGTTATCGCAAATTGAATTTCATATAAAGAAATTTGCGGAAACGGTAGTGTCTGAAATTGCTGAAGTAACTACGCTGGGGATACCGGATCATTAGATAAAATTGGTAAAACCCACAACTTCGATTTATGTGTAGAAAACAATGAATTCTTGCATACGATTCAAATACCAAAATTGTAACTTTTAATAGTACGAACTATGAACCTTCAATTAGTCGCGTTGGGTCCATTGGAATCCATGGGAGTTGACTTTCGTCATATATAGGCAAGTATTAGCAGTAAGTCACGGTCTTTTTTGAAAGTTCTTAGCTCGGGCGCCCCTCACCCTTTGCTGCTTCGCGAGTCGGAAAACAAAAACAAAGTGTTGCGATTGCAAAAAAAACAATTGCAAAAAATATGTAAAGTGATCACTATACAAAAGTTTGTGATTTATGTGCCAAATTTTAACATGTTTTATGGAAATAATCAATTAATCATTGATCAATTACGTCTAATTAATTAACGTATACCACTGCAAAATTAGGCATTTTTGGTGAATATAAAAATGTGCGTGTCAGCTCCGACGCGCGACTGGAGTGTGATTTTCTCAGATTTCAATCTGCTGATTTGATATCTGTTTCATTTCATCATTCGACAAATGTATGGTCAGTATGGGTTGGTTCGGAAGCTGGCAAATTTTATCGAAGTTGTGGTCTCTTGTTGAGTATTGTTGCACTTTTCTCAATTTTCGGACTTTACTGACATTAAACGTAACGCTTTTTGACATTAAACATAACGCTAGATTTTACTACCCTACTCATCAAATTATCGTACCGTGGGCTAAAACAAAAACAAAGTGTTGCAATTGCAAATAAAATAATGGCAAAAAAATATGTAAAATGAGGACCATACTCAAGTTTCTGATTTATGTACCGAATTATAACATATTTTATGAATAACCGTATTTAGAAATTTAAATCAGGTTAGTTTATAGGTTTTATATTTTCATTTAGCTAAGATTTAGTTTTTCCAGTTCTTATATTATAAAAAATGTTTATACATAATATAAATATTTATATTATGTATATAAACACTTGTATACATGATTTCTACATGTACAATATGTACCATAATACATGTACAATAAGCATACATAATTTCTATACATAATATAACTTTTCTTGATTTTTTAATATATTATAATAATTTGACATTTATGGGACCTCATGCGGCTAATAGTGTAAGTGGCGCAATTAACAAAAGTTAATATGTGATCGATAGCTAATAATTTGGATTTGGTCCAAAAAGCCAAACCTTTATCAAAATGAAACTCTTTTATTTTCATTTAATATGTATAGCGGGGAAATTTAGATGCGACCCCGGAGCGAAACGGCTTATCAAAGGCGGACTTAGCCGAATCTAATATAGGGCGACTTGGATGGGGGCTGTTCCGAACAATGTTCCGTAAAGCAGATAAGAAGTCCGCGGCGTCGTTATAAGAGCCACTGGCCGATCGTTCAATCTACTGGAACACGGAGCTATCAACCCTGTATGGGATGTTATCAGGGTGGGGGAAGGAAAAGGGGGCGGGGGGGGGGGGTCGCGGCGGTGTTTGCTTAGAGACGAAGTTCACCATATAATAGATTTTTAGCCCGATATTTTGACCGTAGAATAAAGCAGAAGGAGGGGTGGAGTTGTTTTATATATCGGTGTAATCTTGGCTACTTTATGACAATCTGGAAATATTCCCTCTGAAAAGCTTAAATTGTAAGGATATGTTAGACAAGGTGCCAGTACACGTTTATGGATTTTAATTACGCTAACAGGTATATCATCGAGACCAGTTGATTTTTTGTTCTTTGAAGAGTCGATGCATTTTTCTATTTCTTGATTGTTGATTGATAGTTTGATCCTTATTAAATGTAGTCTATGTAGAACTCTTTGGATGCTTTCTATTTTTCTAGTTTTCATATATTTTCGTTATTGAATTGCTGATTCTCTATGTTTTTCATTATTTCTGTTTATTTTTATTTTTCTAGTTTTTATGTCTTTGTTATTTTTTAATTTCTATGTTTTTTTCCAATATTAGTTTTTTATACACTTTTTTTATAATTTGAAATGTATTTTTTTTTTTGTAGAAATACTATTTTTTGTTATATGTAATTTCTATACCCAGATCGGGTTTTTGAAAATATTTTTTTCTTATTTCTTATTTCTTGTCGTTATAGAAGTGAAAGTACATCATACTCTATACATACGCTATTGAATCAGATTCAGATTCATTTTATTGGTATAATGGTATACAAGTCATACATACAATTAGGCAAACATTTTTTCGAAAAAAAATATTAGAATACACAGAGTTAGAAAATATTAGAATAAGCAACGAAATAAGAAAAAAGATTAAAATAAAACGAAAGAAAATACAAACATAATGTAAAAAGAAATTACAACAGAAATGCAAAGAGATAATTTACACAAAGGTCAAACCGTTAACACTTTAGTCACCAAGCATTTTAGTCTTTAATCGAGTAATACTCTTCCAGTGAGTAAAACGCCTTATCTGTGAGGTACTTCTTAACGCGGCTCTTAAACACGTCAAGAGATTACGCCTGTCTAATGTGCTCGCTGAGTTTGTTGTAGACCGCTGGACTGGCGATATAAGCTAGCCTCTCCGACTTGGATAATGCATGACTTACCGAACATAGCATGCATCGGGATCTTGTTAAATAGTGGTGATGCACACCATTCACTTAAAAATCGTACACTATACTCGTATACATATATATGTAGTTAAGTTGTAATTAATCACTAATATAAAACAGTAGCAACTTAATTTAATGGTAAGTGTTGTTGAAAGGAAATAAAAGACTGTCGTAGTAGGTATTTTATTCACAGAGTGGTCAATTAGTGCAAACCGCTGATAATAGATGACGCGATAATGGAGTAACCACTTGATGTCAAAGAGTGGTAAATACAAACTTGATGCTTTTTCATATAACCAAACGTCATATAAGTCGGTTTGCGGAAAGCATTATCCTAAGTAAGATATCAGCATCCCTAGATACGGGCGTATTTGCACAGTTAGGTATGGGATGAGCCAATGGCTATGTGTTTAATTTTATTTTACCCGCACGGTTTATAGCAATTTATACCGAATAGCATAGCCCTCCTGCAGTTAATCTTATTGTTTGTAATAAATTAAATAAACATGTCAGTGGTCCCGGCTCACGTGGTCATGTTAACAGCCCAGCGACATATATCTCGAGCCTTATGGAGGAATCGTTGATTGATTCTATTCATCATCTTCAGGTGTAATCATTGGTAATTTCTTTCAGTGTGACCTCATTAAGTCTCTCGCGTATAGGCCAATACGCGATGATTGATCTTTCTTTGTTACTACTGAAAGCGGCTTACACAAGCTCCGGGTTGACATGACGTCTACGCCTAGCTCAATATTTCGTCGAGATCTGGGCTGATTAGTCTCGATTCGGTCTCAAGTCGCAATTTAATCTAAAGTTCGCTGCCTCTATCCACCAACATAAGAGCTAAGCATCAGGATCCAAAAAGATGGATAAAAACTTTCTATGCTATCGTCATTCATTTCGCCAGCCACTTTATCAAATATATGTCTACGCCTCCCGGCCGGATATATACGTAAACGATCTAGTTATGCATGTATTTAAACTGGTCACACATGTCACCCGAGGTCGCGGGGTCGGAAGTCGATAGACCAGTTTGGAGGAGAAAGTTTCGGGTGGCGTTTGAGCAAAGAGGGATCGAGGGGGTGGGAAAGGAGCCTGCCTTCCTCCCTCTGGATCATCCCTGTAGAAGAAACATAATACAGGAATGACGTCGCGTGATAAATGGCTGATTATATTACGTCCGGGAAGGTCGTCCTGTCCGTAGAGCGAGCCATCGTGGCCTTCCGACCATGCTCGATAATCCCCACTATGTGATTCCTATTTTCCCTTTCGGCGTGCTTCAGCTAATGGTATTTAACCCTAGAACCGTACCCTGAGGTACAAAAAGAACCGAGTTGTCGGTAACTTTTTTTCTTCTTAGCGGATTTTTTCGCGCGTCCATATATTTATGTCGGATGCGAACCAGCTAGTGTTTGGATGCGTTACGCTGCGTGTGGGGTGCACTAGTACCCCAGGGTACTAAAAACGTAAGTAATTTTATTTGTTTGCCATAATTATTATTTACCAGTTATAAGTATACTATTTTATGTCGCTTGATTTAATTTACGGACAAGAAAGAGTTGTATTTAGAATATACTGACTCAAATTATATTTTACGCTAAGATAATGTTATTTATATGGAATATTTTGTATTTCTATGTTTACTTACTTATTTTTACCTTACCTGCGTTCCTATTTATAGCTCACCTATTTTTACCTTTTTATATTTTTTTATAGGTGTATTCGCATCTCCATTTGTTTACCACCGAGATTAAAAATGCACTTTCTCGAAAACACTTGCTTTTAATGCCATAAAGCCCCATCTGCAAGATCGAATTCAATACCGATAATTTCCAACGCACCTACAAATAAATATAAGAGGTATAATGGGCAAAAAAAGGTCATCTGATATGCAAAACTCCCCCTGATTCAAACTCTAAAAGGTGCTCTTCGTGTCCGACGTCCAAAGATCGAAATCACGTACACAGTATGTGGCGTGCAAAACCTTTATATGTAAGGAGCATCAACGACCTATTTGCCAAAACTGCATAGATTGTTCCTCTATTAAGAGGAAATTGCATAAAATGTGTACCTCAGAATCTATGTAAATTGATTTTTAATCTTTTTAAATAATTTGGTAAAAATTATATTATTTACGTATTAGGGGTACATGAGCACTCCATGGTACTGTTAACGATATTCTAATATAGGTACGGTTTTAGGGTTAGGCTTTCAATGCCGCTTTTGGGTGACGTTTAATATTTTTCGACAACGTCTGCTTATTTCCTAACGTATCATTTTTCTTTGGCATCATGCTTCCCCTGAAAATTTTGGTTCATCTACCTTTTTTACATAGGTTGTAAAAAATGTTTATTTATTATTGTATAGCAGCTTCGTATTATTAATTATTATTAATATATGTGTCGCTACTTTCTTGTCTGACAACTCAGTGCACAATAAGCTGAACGCCATCAAAGGCAGCGTAAAGTGAACCTTCACTGAGCGGCGGCGCTAAAAATGTCAGATGTCACTTTATCGAACCGACTAGACCAGGGATCGGCAACCTATTTATAACGAAAGAGCCAAAAGTTACAATTTACAAAATATTCCAATTTTTAAAGAGCCACTAAAAAAATTCGTTTCAATATTTTACGCTTGTTCGTTTCAATGTAAATTTCGTTTCAATATTATATTATACGCAATATTATATACTCGTTCCAGTATTTGCTTATATATATTTGATGTTTATTTTAAAGGAAACAGCTTTAAATACGGAATAATATTTATTCATATAAAACACTAATATAGTAGATAGTTACCTCAATAGGAGCATCTGCTTTGCATGCCCTTTGAAAATTGATTAAATCTGACTTATAACTTTTTGTTTTAAGTTTCAAGCACTACTCCAGATTTTTATTTGTTAGTTGACTTCTAACTTTACATTTTATTATGTTCATGCAAACGCTTGCTCGCACGAATATGTCGACACGAAGATCGTCAGCACTCCATATGCCAACTTCTTCACCTCAATGTAGCATTCTGGAAGACTATTCCATGTGCCGAATATGAGGGCCTCAACTCGCGGCATTTCTTTTAGAGCTGTCCACTCGTGCTGCGCGATGTGCATGCATTTTTGAACTCTTCCAACTTTCTCTTGAGTTCTGTGAACTTGCCACTCCACAAGTGTTTCGTTTTTAAATCCAGCAAATGGAATGCAATAGGCTGAAAAATAAACATGGTCACGGAGTCTAATCCCTAAGAACAAAACAATAATTCAAATTTATCTCATTACGGTCATGTTAAGCGTAGCGGTTAGAATCTACCGATTATGAAAATAGAAGCTATTGAGAAATTAGGTACTTAAAAATATTTTTCTTATTTTTTAAGAGTTTTGGATAATAAATTATTATTTTTTGTGTTTGGAACTGGAGAGCCGCAAATTTACATCAAAAAAGCCGCTTGCGGCTCGCGAGCCGCAGGTTGCCGACCCATGGACTAGACTGATCGATCGCCTCGTCGACTTTATGGATTTTAGTAATTCTCTCGCGTATCGCTATTAAGATCCTAATCAATTAATAGAATTTAATATAGGAAATTGATAAGGATTGAAAAATGTAATATATTGAAAAGGTTACATTTATCAAATTTCAATATTAATAGACAATCTTCTATGAAAAAAGTTCAAAAAGAAATAAAAAAGTAATTCAGAAATAATACACAAAATTACTCACCAACGTAAGCCATACTATTAAATTATATTTTCTTTTAAAAACTCCTTCTAGAATTATATCTCGTAATTATTGACATCAAATAAATTATATAATTATATACTTTTAAAACAATATTTATAGTTGTAAAATTCAATCATTTAATTATATTTAATATATAAATTATAGAGGTAAACTCTTAATAAAAGTGAAGGACTAATACCTACTACACGATAAGGACAATAGTATATTTTTTTCCTTAATTTACTTCCTTTAAATATAAAATTCAAATGATAGAAAATACATAGTTGAATTATTCTAACTATAAATTCAGATAATAATGATATTACATTATATGTATTTACATATAATGTATTACATTACATTATATGTGTTACAAGTAGCCGGACTTTCTACTGTCCTGCAAAAAGAGGTTATCACAAAAAAAAACTACGCCTCATTATAATGATGTATAATTTAAAATTAAAAAATAATAATAATATTATCTGTCTACTATCACGGGGTAGAAATCTTTCGCAATCCGTTTATGGAAAACTCAGTGATAGTAGTCTGTTGACCCAGTTTATACAATTTTAAAATTCACCGTACTACAAACATTTCACTCGCTCAAGATGGCTTTGAGAGAGGAAGGCAAACAGCGACTCTGCGGGTGGCGTGTCTCTCATCGCCACTCTGTGGTCGAGGCTCGTAACTGGAATATGGGATAAAATCGCCTGACACTGGAGTTTTTCCCGCCAAAATGCACCGCAGCGATCGTGCCATGCACGCGAGAAGCGTGTTAGAAGCCGCCGTAAAGGCGGAATAGCCACTAACGCCGCTTATCAGAATAGCGTAGCGCCGAGTAGCATAGCTTATAGCAGAGCATAGCAGTATAGCACGAGCGACACGTTCGGCGCCTCTATTGAATGAAGATTTACAACAGAAAACCGTTTACTTCTAACTCGACGTTTAAGGATAGCGCATAATATATTGTACACCGCCAGATATGTATATAGAACGTAGAACGTAGAAGTATTATATGATAGAACTTCGAAATTGTTGAAATATTCAAATGAGCACATCGCGGAATCGTTCGATAATGTCGTTGAAAGAGCGTTGGAGGATTTAAACTATGTATTCACTCCAAACTGCCCATTTTGGAAGCTTAAGAAGTGGAAGGCGGCGCTGATTTAGCATGAAAATACAGTTTATAGTGATGTAAACAAAGGATTTTGGTAATTAGTATTGCAGGAACGGTAGGTACCGCTACAGTATATTAAATGGATTTTAAAATTTTAAGATTTTACAATGAATATTCATGAAAACAATCCGTACTGACTGCCTCTTTTTTCTCAAACGGGGAGGAATCTAACCAACAAGGCCGCGTATAAAATTGCTTGAATATAAGCATGTATAATGCCCGTATTGCATTGAGTGCAAAAGCATAAGAAAATGGACTGGCTCTTTCTCCATCATCAGGGTATAGAACTCTTAATGGGGATTCCGATGGCAGCATTGACTCCCAACATACTCCTCAACATCGAGCTTTTACTCGATTAACATTTATAGTTGAAAACCTTTTGTAACAAACCTAGTAGGTAGTAATGACAATTGAAGGTACAAGCAATAGATATAAGCGATAGGTATAAGATATAGAGGCGGTTTTTTTGTTAACCAGCTCTTCCGTGAGAATGTACGTGTTTAGCGAATTAAGTACAAGTTTTGTGGCTGTGTTAATCACTAAAATGGACGATTTATCGGTGAATTCGGTATTTTCTGATAATCTGCGGATGTTAGGACAGAGGCGGACTACCAAAACATACAAAAAACCATTTGACCCGTTCACCGAGTTGACGGAAGACGAATTTCGATATAAGTATCGATTTTCTAAAGTGAACTTTACGAAAATTGGCATTTAACAGTATTAAAAATAAAACTAATCAGTCATACAAATTACTTTTTATTTCTTTCAGATTCCTGGTCTAAAATGGCCATTCTTTTCAAATAAATCGCCTCGTTATGCCGCATCATCTGCTCACGCAAAGCAATGTTCGCTCATACAAAGCAATTTCCCGCTTCTCTCTATTCTCCAACTGTTTTTTTTGCAGAAGAAACAGCTTGCTATTGCGAATTTCACCTCAACATACGCAACCGACGACCGAAAAGATCTGACAGTTCGATGAGCGTTGTGTACGCAAAACGCGAAAATAGCCGGTTACATCACTGTATTGCCAGGATTAAATTGACCGCCTAGTGCTCAGACACAGCGGAGCTACGTAACGCTTATGTATCGTTTATAAATAAGCATCATATGCGCTGTGTCCTAAGGAGATAAGTAGTGCGTAACTAAGACGGAGCTGAGACGTGTCCCAAGCAAATCTAATAAATAATACTGGTAGTGTCTTATGAGCCCAGGTGACGTAATGATTTAACTTTGGTCTCATTTGATCTTCGCATTTTGAGTCCCAAAATTTTTTAGCATCGATGGAATATTTTTAGTTCCCAAGGGTGCCCCTTCTGCGCACACTCAGAGGAAAAAGAATTAATGTTGTGTCCAGGATTGGTAGGCATTTGTGGAGAATAGAATGGAGTTGAAAATTGTGTGGAGTAATTCATAAGTTAATAATATCGAGCTGAATATATACTTATGTACTTCTGGTATAGTTCAGATATAGTTCAGATATAGTACTTATGGTATAGTTCAGGTCAGATATTAGAGGTAGGTTACGTCAGCGTTATCCCGAGAAATGGGCAACTTGAAGGCTGATATAGAATTTTAACAAGTGCCACCTGACGGTAATATTGTGAAGATGTTTCCAGATTGATTTATAATAGCTGGATAGCGAATGACTACGTGCGTACTTTAGAAGGCTTTATCGGGCAATGGCCACGGAGAGAAGGGAGGAGGAGGCTCTCTACAGCGATACATATTTCAGTGGGCGAATGGGTGAAACGGCGCGCGCTTATTTGTCGGTCTCGCCGCCTACAAAAGTCATTTGGCCGCTGTAAAGGGGGCCTCTTTATTAGAACGAGTTCCCCGGGACGGTCGTTAAATCGCGAAATTGCAACACACGGCCTACCGCCAACTGCCGGTTTATGTAAACGTCTTTTGTGGACCGTTTAGGCGGTTCGCGTTGCCGCGTTGTTCTCCTCAACAACCCCCGACCGCCCCTCGCTCACCGCGCCGCTGTCTTTTTCTTAAGCTACGACCTTACGCATTGCGGGCTTAGCGAGTCGAGAAACACAATTTAATTAACCGACTATAGAAATCTGGGTAGCCTGAAAAGGAAATGTCTTCGTATTCTGGAGCTTGATATATTCCATTCGCGGCTCGCGCCCTAGTCCATTCGAGTCATGAGAACCTTGACCAAAGTGACATGAAGCTTTTCTCGACCATCGAAGAAAAAGTACGAGGTCCATCAAAGAAAAGGTACAAGGTCATTGTTCCGTCCAGCAATCGACAATATTATCATACCATAATCCTCATATAGCTTTAATATGAGAGAGACGCAACCACTTTCCTGCAACCAGTTGTTAACCATTCAGGCTTTGGTGGTCTGTGCATAGCTTAAGGAAGAAATAGGCAGGGTCAATTTTATAGGATTCGACCAATAAAAATTCAGCATTGACGAAGCGTCAGGAATGACTCCACGTCCGCTCGCGCCGGCGACTGAGCGCATACTAAACGTTCTATCGCAGCGCTAGCACAGAATAACTATCATTGCGCAGTGGTGGTATAAGGGTGTTAATGGCAAAGCATGTTTAGCGTAACTCTTAGAGCGCTCTCAAGTTTTAATTAATTGTAATTAATTTAGGGCCTAAATAAAAATGTGGCTAAGCGCGACGATAGAGAATTAACGAATCAATTTAATGATATTAAAATAAAATACACTCACCGCTTATATCGTAGGAGTAATCGCGCCTGAAAGATTTCGAAATCAGTTTAAAGCCTGATTTCGAATAAAGTTTCAAGGCAACGAGCAACTTTATTGAGTCCATATTGTAAATTGGGTTCTTATAGAGGGATTCGCTTAAAAACTTTTTTAGATTATTGTTTGTATTGTTCAAAAAAATCATTAAACTAAAATTCTTCAGATATGGTTGTTTCTAGGTATCATGTCACCTTAAAGTACGCGCTTTCGACGATTATAAATGCGAGCATAAGTTTGGAACCGCTCATAGAATTGAGACTCCTCCCTTTCTGTCACTGTGTAGTCCCTACGTCGCTGGTGAGTACTACGGCTCAAAGTGCCTTGAATGTAAAGGAGATTGGACATAAATCATTCGACTCAAATTTTTCAACTCAAAAAAAATCAAATGTGACAGAACGATGTATACAGACCGGTCGACACTTTATTTCAGCGATTTCAGATTCACCTGAAAACACTTGCTGTGACGTCATGCCTATCCACCGGCGATTGCCCAGGAAGCAGGATCTGTTCTATGTAGATATCGTCCCAAGCTGAATTGCTTGTGATTGTAATGAATAGGTCTGGACGCCCGTAGTGACGAACACATGCAATTGCATCTTAAACGTACTACTGCATATGACGTGGACTGCCTGTATACAAAGAGGGCAATATCGTTAGTCTTTCATCGTTAGTTGTATTAACGTCATTTACAAATTCCTCACGCAAATCAACGTATTTTTAAAAGCAAAGCTTCATCTGATTCAAATGGATGAATATCAAATGTATCGATGAATATCGTTGAAACAACCTAATTTCAAAATCTGATTGTATTTATTCTATCAAATCATTAAATGACAACAAAACGTACTAACGTGTAAACAGATCTAGAGATTATTCTGTTTATATTTTGCGGTGTTTTAAAGATCATAGTATTCAATAATTTCAATACAAATTATTGCATATTTAATTAATGATGCATTATTATAAGATCAGTAACTTTTATCACTTTTCTCCTTGTGATGAGTGTTTTTAATTGCCCTTAACAAAACTGTATCAAAAAAATGCGTATCAGCCCCGACGCAAGACTGGAGTTTACTCTTTAAGTGCCACTGTCATTAAATATAGAATAGGCAAAGGGGGTAAATTGATTGATTAATTGATCGATCGATCGATCTATCAATCAATCATCAATCAATCATCGTCCACCAATCATCCCCAATCAACATCATAAATGAATCATCATCAATCAAACATCATAAATAAATCATATTCAATCAATCATCATCAATCAATCATCACCAATCAATCCCCATTAAGCAATTATCATCTATCAATCTTTATCAATCCGTCATCAATCAATCATCAACTAAATATCAACCAAACATCAATCAATCAATCATAAAGCAAACAATTACGTCTAATTAACGTGACTTCCTGGTATAAAACTGAAAACTGTGGCATTTTTGGTAAATTTAAAAATAAGCGTGTCAGCTCCGACGCGCGACTGGAGTGTGATTCTCTCAGATTGCAATCTGCTCATTTTATATCTGTGTCATTTCATAATTCGGCAAATGTATGGTCAGGATGGGTTGGCTCGGAAGCTGGCAAATTTCATTGAAGTTATGGTCTCCTGTAGGGTATTGTTGCACTTTTTTTCAATTTTCGAACATGACGGACATTAAACGTAACGCTTTTTGTTAATGTTCGATTTTACTATCCATCAAATTCTCATACCGGGGGATTTAAATGAAATCGATTCTTAAGGAGTAAACTCTAAAAAATCATGCATTTGACTTGCAGATTATCTCATTGCCAAACAATAAGAAATATCTTAGACGAAGGACACACATTTTAAATAAAAAATCAAAATCAAAAATTATACTTTGTAATAAATAATTAAAATAATAAACGAAAAACGAGCTATCAGTCAAGATTATAATATAACAGCCTGTATAAAAATATTAATAATATCATTACCATTTATAGAGATACTGCATATTTTTAAATACGTACAATTATTCGAATTTATCACGAGTCATTAACGCCTTTCGCCCGTCCGTATATCACTCGGGATAGGGTGGCCAACGGGCCGTTTCTAACAATGAGTGTCAGTAGGTATCCACCTACCCCCGCTTCTTAAAAAAACGTAAATGCCCACTTTCACGGAAATTTGCCGGTTGAGGAGCGTAGCTAGCAAACCGGTTAGTGCGCAACAGCCCAGGGCCGCCCGAGGTGTTTCTTCGGTGCACACCAGATTTAAACTGTCAACGAACTGTA
Source organism: Micropterix aruncella (assembly GCA_944548615.1). Lineage (NCBI taxonomy): Eukaryota > Metazoa > Arthropoda > Insecta > Lepidoptera > Micropterigidae > Micropterix > Micropterix aruncella. The sequence continues at coordinate 19,984,402 of OX155951.1, read as the reverse complement.
AGCACAGCCACAAATAGAGCTGTCAACTACAGCGGGCGAACCCGTCACCTCGGGAAATGTTAACGATATTAGATCGTTCTGTCTCCCGTGGGGTGAGCGTAGAAGACTTGGGATGAAAACAATCCACTGTCTAATTATGCCACTCGCCCTTAAGAGACCAACGCCTTACCGCGAGATAACCAGGTTAATCAAACAGCCGGCCGACACTCGCGCCCTTACTTCCAGTTACAGCCAGATTACTCCGGTCTCCCGACTGGTGACAGGTTCGAGGTCGCTTGCGCGGTCCTCTCCCTTATGTAGCGGTGATACGGTGTCTACCGAATCTATCACGGATCACGGCATCCTTTGCCCGGCTGTTAACCCGGTATCGGGTAGCCGATTGGTCGTTTCAAGAGCAGTTGCCGTAAGGTGAACAATTACCCCCGCTCTATAGCAGACAGTGCTGTTTCCAGACTCCCCCGGCTGTCGGTCGGAATGCACAATCGTGGCTGACGCCGCACGGTGCGCAAACCGTCCAGGGGCATCCAAAAGTTGACTCCTAGGGGAAACTGGCCCGCAGGCCAGAGTTCTACCCGGGCTCACACTTCTGCGTGGAGGCCGCCGGATGGGTGTTGACCCGTGCGTTTGGCCGACCCTACACATGGGTCTTAGTGACCAAACTGCAACAGGGCCCATTATCTCCCAACAAAAAGTATAGTTCACTCCTCTCTTCTGATATAATCCCTCTTCGGGGAGGCTGCTGGATGTGAGATGAATCGGAGGTTGGACCGGGCGTCCCAACTTAACATAAGTTATTGGTGTCTGATTTACACGCCCCTGTAGCAGAAAGACTCCATAAAACTTTCCAAGATAAAAGTCATAAGACTCCATGACTCCCCACATTATAGCAGAAACACTCCACAAAATCATGAAATAAAAGACGCCCTCAAACTCTCGAGATGCTAATTTGTCATATCAGATTACCAATTTGTTATTCCAACAAAACGTTATCGAGCGTCGCTGAAAATTCGAACTCCATTTTCAGGCGAAACAACAGCTTTAACTTTTAATCTGAACTGAGAGAGCGGCGCCCGTCTTAGGCCCACGGGAGAGCCTGAATTCAACGGCTGAAAAGCGGAAGTAAGATGGATTACTGTGACGTCATTCCCCACAATAATGGATTGGAAAACCGGGATAGAGAGGGATCCCGATAAACGACTATTTGTAATGTTGTCCGATTGCCGGGATGGGGCGAGTGGTTTAGTGGTGATAACTATGGACGGTGTGGATAAGTCCGTTTCCAGTAAAATGAAAATGGAAATGTCTAGATCTGTCCAGAGCCAGTGGAACGATTTCAAATTACCAAAAATAAACGAATAACTGCACTTAGACATTAATATTCATTACCCGATTCAGTATAAAGTTATAAAGATTTTATGCGTCGCAATATTTATTGTACTCATTGCCTATTATCACTAGTTTATTTTGAGAGCAATGTTTTAATTTTCTCTAACTTTTGAGTTACGCATTTATCATGTGTTTTTAAAGTTATTGACACCGTCTGCGCACACTTTTTCTTGTGAAAGTTATTCCACTGGTCGACCACTCGACTCTCGATGAACTGCCTAGGGTGAACGGAAAACTTGGTGAGTTTCCACGAATATTAGTGTTTTGAAAATTTAATCTAAATCAATACCGTTGTAGAAATTATTCAGTATTTTATAGGCTTCTGTCTTATCCCCTTGTTTATATCGGTCCTTTAGTGTTGCCAGTTTCAGGTAAATGCAGCCTTCCTTATATTCTAATCGCTTTCATTTGCCCTCAGTTTCGCGATATCTTCTGAACCTTTCTGGACCTTTCGTAAACCTTCTCTGAACTTTTAGGAAATATAGATTCCAGATCTGGAAGGAAATAATATAGGTCGCACGTAGGCCTTGTATATTTCCATTGCTAACTTATGTTACATGTAATTCACAAATGATTTTCTTACCAGGCATGTAAGGGAGTTGGCTTTTTTGACAATTCAAATATGTGTGGCTTCCGATTTGGGTCAAAGGATATTGTACCCCAAGATCTTTTTTTCGATATGTATGTCAGCGACTATTGTTTTCTTTACAGATTCCAGATCTGGAAGGAAATAATATAGGTCGCACGTAGGCCTTGTATATTTCCATTGCTAACTTATGTTACATGTAATTCACAAATGATTTTCTTACCAGGCATGTAAGGGAGTTGGCTTTTTTGACAATTCAAATATGTGTGGCTTCCGATTTGGGTCAAAGGATATTGTACCCCAAGATCTTTTTTTCGATATGTATGTCAGCGACTATTGTTTTCTTTACTTTCATCGATGAAACCTACCAGAAGGAAATGATTTTCGCTCCGTAAGATTATGCAACCACTCCATAAGTCTACTTATATAAATCATCATAAAAGCTAAGTTTAACACCGTAACATTTAACTATTATATAATATATGTATATACATATATGATATGATAGATTATGACAGTCAACAAAACAATGCTTTAAAATAGATCAAAAAAATTGCATCTTTTTTTTTTATTATTTGCTTATTACTAATCAACATTACAGTAAAACCAAGGCATTGAAAAGTAAAATTAATAAAAATATCCCTGTAAGTATACAAATAGAATGACACTTAGAATACTAACTATCATATAAGAATAAATAATTAATAGCCTGCAATTTAAACGAGTGAGGGTTGGCGGTAAAAATATCAAAATCTGGTGCAATCGAGTGAATTTCATTTAAGCGCCGCAAAGCACGCGCCAACAAGTTGCACCTTGTAAGGTTAGTGCGCGAGAACGGCTTGATCGATGGTGCGAATGAGCACGAAGATAATTATTTGGTACGAAAAGACTCACCTTGGCTAGTAAGCTAGTGTTATCAGTTTTACGACGAATTAGATTCAAAACATAGGACATGGTCAACATTTCTCTTCTGAGACAGAGACAATTATAGCCATCCATGCCTGTGATAAATGCAGTCGGATACAAAAATGGATAATATCCATACTGCTTGAAGTACAAAAATCTCAAAAAACATTTCTGTACCTTTTCCAGCATGAGGGTATAGGTATCTTCATGCGAATTCCAAATAGCTGCATTCGTTTCCATGCGACTTCTAACAATCGAGTTGTGCAATGTGCGCATAACACGAATGTTATTGAAGTGTTTGGATTGCCGTATCACAAACCCCAGAAGCTTGAAAGAAGTTGTAGATAGTTGCCTAATGTGTTCCTTAAAGTTTAACTGGGGGGTTGAAAAAAACTCCCAAGTCCTTGACTTCAGTTACTCTGGGTAGTACATGTATATGAAATCCCAAATGTTAACATTCTGTTGCCGCATGAGTGCAAAAAAAGAATAATTCGAAGCATTCTACCCCCTCAAAGGGCTGTGAGAAAGAGATGCTCTGTTTTATAATCTTATCAATTTAAATCTTGGAAATCCGATGCGCGACTTTGACATCAATACTACTGGTACAATTTTCATTGGATTACTGAAGTCATTGGATTACTGAAGTGCAGGTTCTCGGTAGATCCATAAGGAAACTTTTCGCATTTATTATTTAACGAAGAAGTAAAATTGACGGAACTACAAATAAATCAGAAGAATTACCTAAATAATCTCATTAGTGCATTACTTGTAAATCAACGGAAGTCCCAAATAGGAGATTTTCACAAATACCGCTTCGACGATATCATTTCAAATTTTAACTGCTTTTACCTGAAGGTGACCCACAGATTTTGAGTTAATAGGGCTAAAACATGTAAGTTCCCTGAAATGTCAGAGTTTCTAAATAATGAAAAATAATTGAATGTTTTAACGATAGATACATACTATACTAATTGCCAACGGACCGGGAGAAGACCAGGTCCTCGTTTATAATGTTACAAAGTGTGTCGAATATGGGTTGAAGCTGAACTAAGTACATGTCTGTAATACTAAGTACACGAAGTAATACTAAGTACTACAAATACTAAGTACATGTCTGTAATTAAAGTTCCCGTAAATACACCTACATTTATAGTTACGTGATACTAAATTAGTGAATGAAACGAAAAAAATATATACCACTTACGATCCGTTCACGAATTGCTAGAAAAGGAGCAATTAGTCTAGGGCCAGTCAGTTCTTAGTGACGATTTCATCTTGAAATTAAGCCAAAAATCACATATAAGTAGCGATTAAATACGTTTATGAACATCATTTTTTATGCATTTTATAGCAAGGAAAACATTTTGTTAAATACCTCAATTTTTAACGTTACTACTTGGTAAGTCATAGACTATGTTAATAAATTGTCGACGGTATCGAAAGCCAGTCAGCTGAATATACTTATTTTTGATCCACTCGAAACCACATTTCTGTAGTCAATGATTTGAGTACTAAATAAATTAATTAAACTAATAAATTCAGTTTAAATATATGGAAGATTGCGTTTGCCTATTTTCAAAATGTAGGCTTTTTAGAACTAGTTATTTCGCTTAGTATTTCGCTTAGTTAAAAATATTAAATTATTATAATTTTATGTCCCAGTTTTCGATTCAGAAGTATTTCAAGCATGACGTATGCTCATTTTATATCATTTTTTAATATAAAAACCTTTAGTTGATCGATAGACAGTTTTAACTGAGTTTAGCAGAAACTCGCGTGTTATCTCCTCAGTGTGTTCTGTTTTTATCACTGTCACTAAACATTATAAAAAGCAATGTTCTGTTCATAGAATGTGTAGAGAATTAATGACAAGGTTAACAAGAATGTGAGGTTATGTAACAAGTATTTCTCTGCAACTTCTCAAAACACCCTTAATACGAGACAGGTTCAGTAGGTTCGAAGTTCAGCAAGTGTAAAACTATACGCATTACATATTGGATGCTATGGCCCGCCAGCCACGCTCAGATCGTCGAAAGTTCAGTATTTCTAAAATAGACGCTCTGCCCGTTGGACTGATGCGCCATCACCGGAATAACACATCGCTTTAAATTAATAGTTTAGTTAATAAAATCGTACAGCGGACTCATTTGTATAGGTGGTGTCTGGAAATTGCTTTACAAGACCTTGTTTTACAAGGATTTTTGCAATTGTATCACATACAACTTCCATTCCAATAGAACTGCTGAATTCTTTTGTGGTTTGTAGCTGTTCATATAATTTGGTTTCTTGATGTCTATAGAGCTTTAATCATACATGTAAAAGAAGTGTCATAATTCAAATCCTCCTCTCCTCACTTGATAGCTTATATTTGATGTTCTACCAGGCTTCACGAGTTTAAAGCTAGACTTTAATTTAACGAGTTTATAACGAGTTTTAACGCTAGATAAATAAGTATGTCCCAGCCAAAAGGTTTGTATTCACCATGGTGGTGCAAAAAATACTGTTCAATTCAATCCTTTTTTTCTATATTACAACAATAAAATTCCTCAGGAAATAGAATTGCCAGTAAAACATTTTAAGTATCGTATTAAAGTAAACATAGTTAAAAGTTAGACATATTTTTATTTGCGGATGACATCTGTTATTTATTAAATTGCTCTACTAAAAATAACTGATAATATAATCGCAGCTCTGTCTCTTGTGTTAGATCGGATCAGTGTTAACAATTTAGTTTTTAATTTTAATGACATGAAACTCATTAAATTTACTCATCCCAATGTGAGAAAATTCGAAAAAATACCATTAAAAATGAATAGACTAGAATTTACAAATATAACCGTTTTCTATTTTGGGTAACTGTAGACTTTAAATTACGTATACAATGAGGTCTTCATGTTTCTAATTTAGCTAATAGCCTTAAAATCTACATTTTTTGCTCTAACAAAAATCAGGCTATTGGTTAACTTGGTTTTACTTCAGCTATTTTGATAGCTTTATATATTATGGCAATCTGTTATGGGGTGGGCTAAATGGTCACCTTTTGTTATATAGTCTCTGTTGTATAGTCTCAGTTTTCTCTTTAATTCCATCTTTTCTTAATCAACATTTTCGGCTAGACGGTATTGATTTGGAGAAGGTCAGAAACATGGTAATTCAAAATAATCGTGCACGATCACTGCGCCTTTAACTTAAGGAATAATCTCATGCAAATATGCCCAGAAAAATGGATTGTTCGATCATTTCCATCGTCTGGACTTGAAGGTTCCTGGACCTGAATCCGCTAGATTTCTTCGCGTGGGGTATTCTCGTTTATTCTAAACAATGTCACAGTTAGAGGAATTAACAAAAATTCTCTTTGAAGCATCTGGACGCTCGAGAGTGGTTTTAGATGTTTTCTTCGTCTTCTCTCAGTTTTCTCGTAATGTTCTCTTATGAAAACTATTATTGTTCAGTTCGATGCACAGAATTACCCCTTGAAAAAAAAAGATTTTAGATTCCGAACAGCCTGCATGTATTATAAATTTAATTTTATCGCATTCACTCACCCTCACATGCCTGCAAACACACACACACACACCCACATATACATAAGCGCCCGCACATTCGCATAAAGGAGAAATAAATACATGAGATATGGGATGGAGAAGGGTATACAGTATTTAATTATATTATATATTACTGAAAACCAACACTAACAACCATCAGCAATCACTTTTTAATAAATAAAAATCTGTTTTTTATATGCCATGAGACATTATTTTATAAATTTTTTTTAATATTATCGGAAAATGCTTTTACTTCTTCGAGCAGAAAATTTCATTTCGGTGGAGCAATGATCACAGTGACATGGACCAAATACAGAAGTCATAAAAGGAACATTTGGTATTTTGATTTGTACATTGTCTCTGGTCACGTCACATGGCCTATAAAATTCAATATTGTAACGAAACTACGTTGCAAAGACAATCCATGGAACGCTTTGGTACTTATCTAAATATATCTTCCTCGTGCTTCTATCAACCCCACTATTAATCTTCCTTCAGTTGGTACGGTCGGTGTTAGTTATGTAATTGGTACGGTGACATCTGACAGAAGCATGATTTGAAATGCTGTGACTTCTGAATTCTGCATTTTAAGCTGTAATTTAGTTTCTGTTTTAAATACGTCTCATATAAAAGAAACAAATAAAATTTTTTTTTTTTTTGGAACAAACATTTATTTTTAAAATCATTTTTATAATTACATTTTTCGAGTCATTAACAAATGAGAGGTTTTGATAGGTTTTCAGTTTTGATAGATTGTAATTAACCGTACCCTTTAGAAAAATAATGTTCATTGTATTTAGTCACTTTTTAGACTTCTAGATATTTCTCGGATATATCAAGTTATACTAACATGCGATTAACTCAATGGTAGCTGATTAAGACGCTGGCCATGGAAACACTCCTCCTCCAAACTATCATCGAAAGTTTAGTACTACCCATTCAGTAATCGTCCCCATAACAATTCATAATAAAGTACAATAATAGAGACCTTTCTCTGGAACATATAAATCTAAAATTGCAAATAACAAGATTTCACTTTGTAAATTTTATCTTTTATCAAGCATTATAATAATAATGCTTGATTTAAGAGAAAGTAGTATAAAAATTAGGTCTCAAAAACTACCCAACTAGGATAATGACTGAACTAGGGTAGATTCTTTTCTTTTGCAATAAAATTCGCAAGTGTGATCAAATGATCGAAAAATAAACACCCACAATATTAGTATGTCTGTTAAGCATCCTATATACATTCAAGAAGCCCTTACTCCTCTACGGCGCTATTTACATCTACAGGCGAGGAAATAAAGCAGAAATAATAGTTTCAAATATATTTGGGTAAAGAATTGAATCACTATGGTAAAAAAGACGGAGATAGCTGTGTATTGATGAATAAATTTTTAACTTCCCTTGAAAATAATTTGTGAAGGGAGTATGCCCGTACTACATGTAGTTTTAGTTCTTTATTTTTGGCCACTATTGATACACGTACATGTCTATGATTTTCGCTGATTTTATTTTTAGTTTAAATTAGTAACTTCCTATGTAACTGCAACCAATTAATTTTAACGATCGATCATTTTACTACCATATTTTTAAATATTTGCTATTATTCCCACATGAAAATCTACTCCATATCTCAAATATACTCAAAATTCACTGTTATGTTGGAATCCTGTTTCACCGTTGGGATTTGAATTTAATTTATTTTATTTTCTACTTATTAGAGAAAATCGTAACTTTCTTAGACGAGAAGACTGAAGCGAGAACAGTTAAATTCATCTCAAACATAGGAGAAGATACGAGAAGATGCTAAGTCTTACTAAACAGCCTTGCGTAATTATTGCGGTCGTAAACCGTTTGGAACAGTGCCGAAACTCCAAGGCGTTTTAGTACTTCTTAAGACCGGTACAACGCCAGTGAATAAAGTACTTAATTCACGGCCTCGGCCCTAAACGAGAGTCCGAAATTACGAGAACGATGATAATCACTTAACCGCGAGAGCAGATCAAACATGCTACGAGCAATCAAAAGAAAATTACTCACACACAATAATTCGCCCCGCCGACTTGCGTCTACGCAACTCGTAGCAGCGGTCGTAGCGACGCTGTAGCGCGCTCGTAGCACACGCACCCGCTTAAAACTTTCCCAGTACACAAACGAAAATCACTTCACTGCTCAATCACAATTTTTTAAATATATTTTAAACACACTATCCACACGTACGATTAGGGTTGCTCAATTCCTAGGTAAAAGTTGAGAACGAAGTTGGTGGGACGAGAGCGCGAAGTTATCGCGGAGCCGCGGTCGGCAGGGAGGCACACGGGAGGCGTGCTGACGCCGCGAAGTCCGCGCGGCAACTGACTCGGTCCGAGGGACGTCTTGCGGAGGCCCAGAGCGCGGCGCCTCCAGCCACCGGAGCCCCGCGCAGCCGCATTGGCGGGCAGATCGATAGCAGTGTAACAGAAAGACGGCGAACTCTTTGAATATTGCCGTATATTTTTATAATTTTGCCGTACTGAAATAATGCGGGAGAAGCCTGCATGTTTCATGATTAAAATATCAGTTTTCGAAACGTTTAAAAAATGTACAATAGATTTTACAAAAACATATGCCCCCGATGCCCCTACAAAAAAATATGTAGTCAAATAGAAGTTAGAATCTGAGGCTTCGGAGATTCGATATAAGGGCAAACATACCAAAATGTATATATATATATATATAAATATATATATATATATATATATATATATATATATATATATATATATATATATATATATATATATATATATATATATATATATATATATATATATATATATATATATATATATATATATATATATATATATATATATATATATATATATATATATATATATATATATATATATATATATATATATATATATATATATATATATATACATATATATATATATATATATATATATATATATATATATATATATATATATATATATATATATATATATATATATATATATATATATATATATATATATATATATATATATATATATATATATATATATATATATATATATATATATATATATATATATATATATATATATATATATATATATATATGTATATATATATATATATATATAGAAATATTTGATAGTTTTGTGTATATATTCTTTTTAGAATTGATCAATAAGATGATTATAAAGTAAATAATTATAAAAGCCACTTACATCGTGACGAAGGATTCCCATTCCCGAATCCGATCAAGGGAATCCTTCGTCACGATGTAAGTGGCTTTTATAATTATTTACTTTATAATCATCTATATATATATATATATATATATATATATATATATATATATATATATATATATATATATATATATATATATATATATATATATATATATATATATATATATATATATATATATATATATAATTTAAACTTACATTGCACCGTCGAAAGTCGTGCACATCCGTAAGTATATCTCATTCAAATATTAGCATTTCCCGATCCAAGCTGGGATTTCCTTCGCTGCTTTTTAAGTAGCTTTTACTAATTTTATTTTAAATAAAAATATCATCCTATAAAAGGATTTCTTTACAAAACTTATCAAATATAAAAAAAAATATATATATATATATATATATATATATATATATATATATATATATATATATATATATATATATATATATATATATATATATATATATATATATATATATATATATATATATATATATATATATATATATATATATATATATATATATATATATATATATATATATATATATATATATATATATATATATATATATATATATATATATATATATATATATATTTATATATATATATATATATAGGGCCCGGTAGCATAGTGGTTAGGTCGCCTGACCTTACGTTGTAAGGTCCCGAGCTCGATTCCTGCCTGGGTTACCATTTTTCGTTGGGATAAAAATTAACGAAATGAATTTCAATTCTGTCGATCGAATGCAAAAACAAGACACACCCTTAGACACATGTTACACGCACACTCTTACATATAAACACTTCATAGTAGAGTTGGTTGTAAGAGATTGTCATATGTCAATAAACCCGCCCATAGTGAAACTTCACAATAAAGAGTAAAACAAACAAACAATTACTCAGCCAATATTTTACCTTATTTTATTATACAATGGTAAATAATATCCCCGACATCAATAAAAAAGTTTTTCCCCTTCAAATTACAAAATAAAGCATATAAAAAAACGGAAATTTATTATTTAAAGCAAAATTCCTATAAACATGTTGCCCTCTATGCTTTGCTACGATGGTTAAATATGCTACGAAAATATTGTTAAAAAAATGGCAAGCTGGTGCCATTCTTTTAACAGTAGAAGAGCACATGTCTGTATTAGTGGTGAATATTTTTCAGGGCAGTAAAAAATTGCCGTATTTTCACGACTACGAGCACTTCAAATGGCTTCCCTTAGAATCTGAGGCTCCATCGAGGCTCGCGGGCACCCACGCGAGCTCTTATCAATGCCGACTAGTTCTAATCAGCGCCATTTTTATGCTATTCCAGTTAGCGATGTATAAAAATTAATTTTCAGTAATAATAATACTGGGAACATCGGTTATATTTAATCATCGCAAAAAAAAGTGTAATTCGTAAGACAATCGATTTCCTTTGTTTTTGACAAAAGACAAAGAATATTCCAACTTAAATGAAATAATATAATACATGAAATTCGGAATTCGTACTGCAAAATCGTAGCAGCAACAATGTCAAATTTTAATGTATTTCTGGTTGATGCAGTGATTTATAGCCCGTTACCTTGAAAAGCATCAAGCCAGCATAAAGAGCCGACAAACTCAAAAAACAGTACCTGTAACAGCACGAGTACCTACTCGTAAAAGTCACATGGTAAATCAACGGCCATTCACCAAATATTCACTATGGTCTTACACTTGAAATATCTATTCTTTTCTCAGTCGGATCTATCAACGTTAACCAAAGCACGTATTTTTCGCTTTTACGCGTGAAAATTTATGATTTTAATTTAACCCATTAATCTACACGATAACATGAAAAAAATACCCGCCTCATGTTTGAGCTGTACTGAGCAAATGGGAACATATTAATAGCACCCAGGCACCCTGCAATACCAAATGTTTTAAAACAATTTTCTCGGCGTTTCTCAACACGTACATGTTTATGTATTTGCATAATACCGAAATAGGTAAATAATCTCTTGCTTTTTATACTCAATATAAAAAAGAAAAAAGTATGCAACATATCCAAGGCAGGTCGAGGCAATTCCCGTGAGGGTTAATATACCTAAGCATTTTTAAATCTGATTCTAGGATAAATAGCTAGAATCAATCAAGCCAGACAAGTACACCTAAACTACGATATGCAAAAAGCAATTTCAGTGTATTTATGATAATGTGTAGAAGATAATTTAATAAAACTTCAGTCATATGAAACTTTAGATATTTGTCTATCTATACCTATAACTTTTGCTGTTAAAACGTTTCTATTATTCATGTTATTTATATTACTTGATGGAATGTTTATTGCCCCATACCTCATTAATTTTGATAATATATTTGCGGGTCTGCTTTGTATGTGAATAAATGTGATTAATTGTAACCATAAATATTAGTGAGTAACCATAATATGATGAGTTATTATTTCGTGACATACTTTAAGGGGTGTATCAGTACGAGCAAAAAAACAAATTTTTGATATAACTTTTTTTTAAAAAATGGTAAATTTGGAAAAAAATATAAATAAAATTTGAGAAGCGTTAAGCCGGCTGCGTTATCTAGCAATAGGTAAAAAATCGCGAATAAGCAATATTCGCGATATTTTACATACCGCTAGCTAGTGCAACACGCTAAACTCTTTTTATACTATTTTTCAAAACATTAAAATTTTCCAACTTAAAAAAAATGATTTTATGAAAAGTTGCTTATTTGCTCGTACCGATTCACTCACATTCAGGATGTCGCTAATTAAAAACTCACCTCGTAGATAGTTGTCTTTACTATTCGGATCTCTTTGTCGAGTTAAGTTATTTATTTTTTATTTTTTTTAACTTCCATTTTAATTCTATTCTGGACACTTCATTTTAGAGACAATTTACTTACTGATTATGTAACATGATTTAGGAATTATTGCTTGTATTTTTATATTTTTACTCTGATTATTATTTGATTCTTTCCAAATTGGACTCCTTGATTATTATTATTATTATTATTGATTTATTTATTTGCGAGATCATTCAATGGAATTGCCTTTCTATTATTTTTTCTTTTTTTTTATTTTTTTTTTTGGATTTGGTATTGTCCATTTTTGATATTTCTTAATGCTCTTTTTAATATTTAGACAATGTAATGGTTGATTTTGTATAGTTTATTGACTTTCAAATTTCTAACGTGATTTAATTTTATTTTTGCCAGATATATGATATGTTTAAAATATGAATATTATAAAATATGTATTTATTAATTGTAAGTTCTATACCCTCGCCGGGTTTTTTGGAATAAATAAACTTTGAACTTTGAACTTTGAACTTTGAGCGAGATTCTCGAGTTCTCTCACAACTCTCTACAGGATGATGTTAATAAGACGAAAGATAAACAGTCTCCTTGTACTACTTCCTTTAAAAAAAACCATTCTGACTTGCTGTGGCCTTTTCGGATGCCAATTTTCATACCTTATAATAAAGTATAATAGGGTTAGGGTTTTCATAGTTTTTCTTACTTCTTGCTCTTATCATTGTTTACGCTCAATAAGTTTGTGTCGGATCGATATTCAGCAAATATATATTGCCCATCACTACAGCCTACGTCACTCCGCGACTCACGTTGTCCCTCGACTACGCACCGCATTTCTCAGCACACCGCACATACGCCAATCTTTTTCCAGTTCTTCTTCTGTAACCAGGTCTGGACATCTTCTAACGACGACGACGATGCACCTAAAAGAGACGCTCATGCGCGCAGCCATATTATAAATGTATAAATTAAGAGTAAATATACACATTAAGCATTAATAATCCTAGCCTAACCTACTATTTGATATCAGTCATTAAAAATCTCCTTTGTCAAAAATGGCATGTTTACAGGAGAGCCAATAAAGTGTGTTTTTTAATACAACAAGTAAATATATTTAAAAAACTTTTGTAGTAAAAGTGGGAGGTCGGTCTGCTGGGTGTATTTCCCAGTGTCACGCGTTAAGGCGTTGGTCTCTAACGGGCTGCTGGCGGCCTTGACTGTGGGCCGTGATGTCCATCAACTCATTACGTTCACTACATGGAAACAGAACGGCATGATATCTTTATAACTTCCTGGGGTGGCGGGTTCACCCATAGTAATCGATACCCCTCTATTATCAACAGTACTAAAACGACGTTCGAATGGGGTTTGATCTTGGGGAACCAAAAGAACTCACGAGGTCTGAGATCAGGTGAATAGGGAGAACCACAGTAATTCCTTTCATCAAAAACTGGTTGATGGAGAGATGGCCGAATGACGTGTGACATGTTACGTTGTTATGGTGAACCATACACGGCTGCAATGACCCGTCTGACACGAAGCACTTTTTTATGAGCCTTTCAAGGACCTATTAACAAAGATTTGGTAAACAGTTTTTCCTTGAGGCTGTCGACGGTGTGACGCCACCAGATTCGTTCTACATTTTCCTAGGGTTTTGACCTGACGGCCTCCCAAAGCATGGTTTCTCTACAATTGCTTCTCGCCCCCGAAAAATGTATTTTTCTACCGAAAAACTTCTACTTTTGATAAGAAATGTACAACATTTCACAGGTCAAACAGGTCGATTCACCAATATTAACACAATATTTAATAGTAGATCATCGCTCAAAATTTCTCTGTTCCATTTTTCGTAACTCAATATAAAAACACAACCACTTATCACCGCGTAATTACCGCACTAGGCTGAAACTTTTACTGTGCATCTAGGAGGGACTACCGCACAAGTTAGTGAATGGGAAGCTCGCAGAGTTGCCAGATCGCTCTGAGTGATGTCAGTCTCATTACTTTTCTGATACTTTTCATGTCCTACTTATATTCTTTGTGGCATTTCGTCTATTTGTTTTCTGTTTTGCTTGTTTCTTTGCGCGATTTTTAATTTTTGATTATGGGTAAACTAGAATACATACAAGACATACGGAATGTATATAGATACTTTTCTTTATAAACATTTTCTCTACCGTATCTGTGTTCTTGCTTGCGGAGTCGTTTACACATAATCGCAATACGCTTGTTATTCCTTCGTTTACCAACAAGAAAAAAAAACGTTTGTTTCACAAGACTTAGAGAAGCCCCTTCCCTATCCCCGTGCTAACTCAACCCCTTCGCTTGCCGATTCGTAGTGTATTTATAGTATTTTTGGAGGTATTAAAATTGTGTTTTTACAAAAATTACATATGTAGTATTTTCTTTAATATAGCAAATTTTAAATATTATTTGTGTCGCTTGTATATTCTAACCAAAATTTCACAACGTGATTTCAGTCCAACAAGGTATCTGTGTACTAAATTTAAAGACTCTATTTCCAATACTTCGACATTGAAGTATGACTAGAGCTCCCTCTAGTGGACCTATTTCAACCTATTTTTTGGAACTCTTGTCGTGATCGAATTCTGCATGCCGAATTTAAGCTAAATCGTATAAGCGTTTGGGCGCTTTCATTAAGGAACACACATACACACAAAGAGACAGACAGACTTCAGTCTGGAAATGGTCTTAGTCCTCTCGGGGGGGGGGGGGGGGGGGGGGGGGGGGGGGGTGTTCAAATGTTTATATCCGTCTTCGCCTCGAAAACAATGTTTTGCGCGTTCACAATACTTTACCTCCTCGTCGGTTGGTAGGCCGGTAAAGTAAAAAATATTATCAAACAATATAGTTCATCATTTATACCACTTCCGATGATTTTTCTGTAATAAAATATCAATATATCGTAAAACTGACTTAAGAGAGTTATGATCTTAGCCGTCGATATGGGATACATTGCACGTTCATTCAGTTTCCATGGCAAAACACAGCAGAAAAACTCACTTCGATTAAATCCTCAAAAGTTATTTTGTGTTCATTTGAAACACAACTCAGCAATAGTCGAGCGAACTTTTTGAAGCTTCGAAAGGCGTCCCAAATGAACTTAAGTAAATGGAAATTCGCGAACTTCCTTCTTTTCACCCGCTAAATATTCAAAGCAAGCGAAAGTAGAAGGTTGTGATGCACAGTGGCACTACTTGCCAATATTTCACGATCTACAATATTGCAAAATTTGAATATTTATCGATTTGATACTACAGTTGGCGTGCAATGCAAATGACAGCCATATTAACATATGTTTTCGTATATGTGCAGTGCTAGGTAACAAAGTGCTTTTGTTTTGGCTTATTTTCCAGGTTAAAACCTCCTCGAAAGTGCTTGGCGAATACACTGACAAAAATATTGAACTTCTTATTATAGTACCAAATTGTTATTACAGTTTTATATAGAATAATGTTATTCCAATCGTTATTTTGTTGAGACTCTATAAGGACATTCCTAATCGATTCCATAACACCACGTAATAATATCCGAATGACGCTATCATAAATAAACTTGCGATTTGATATGCGATATTTTTAATATAAGGTACATCCCTAAAGTCCATACTGAGCACGCACACACCCAGGTGCAATTACAGTTTATCCACACCTTTATGATCTGCTGTACTCTTCTTTATTCCAGCATAGGCGAGAAAGAAACGCCACGATATGTTCTCGGCGATATTGCCTGGTGATATTTGCCATGGGAGTTAATGGGCCCTTGCTGAGTTGGCCACGAAGACCCATTCTGTTCAGGGTTAATCACAATCACGGGTCAACACCCATCCGGCGGCCTCCACGCATGAAGTGAGAGCCCGGGCAGGACTCTGGCCTTAGGGCTAGTTTCCCCTAGGAATCAACCTTCTGGCGCTCCTGGACGGTCTGCGCACCGTGCTGCATAAGCCAATCGACTGTGCACTCTGACTAATAGTCGGGGGAGTCTGGAAGCATTACTGTTTCCTATATAGCGGGGGTGGTTGCGGACCTTAAGGCGACTGCTCTTGAAACGACCATCGGCTACCCGATCTTGGGTGAACAGCCGGGCAAAGGATGCCGTGGTCTGCGATAGATTCGGTATACACCGTTTCATCGCTTCGTAAGGGAGAGGACTGCGCAAGCGACGTCGAACTCGTAACCATTCGATAGACTGGAGTAATCTAGTCGCAATTGGAAGTAAGGGCATGAGTATAAGCCCGCTGGGTAACACTCCTGGCTATCTTACGGGCATGTGGCGGAGCTTGACGGTGGACTGTTTTTGTCCAAGTGTTCTGCGCTCACTTCAGGGAGACAGAACGACTAATAGTTAAAACTTTCTGAGGTGACGGGCTCGCCCGTTGCAGTTGACAACTCTAGTTACCTCATACAGATAAGAAATAGACACACATCGTCGAATCACATAATGACGCAATGAAATGAGAAACTACATTTTTTCTATTTTCTTCTGCTTTCTATCTCAATGTGAGAACAGTACGACAGGATGTTGTCAAAAGAACCTAAAAAAATTAGTGTCCTAAACCAAATAATTAGAAATGAACCCACTAATTAATTACACATGAGGCCCTTCCTAGTGAGAAACAAATCCTCCTGGTATAACTTTTATATCGATTCATGTACGTAAAAACCGAGTTTCCGGTGACGAAAAAACCCTCACCATGCTTATTATTAAAGATAGAAAGGCGAGAAAAATTTACTCTAGGAAAAACTTGAAAGCCATAACTTATTAGCGAGACTATAAATACTTAAAAGACTATGATAAACATTTGGCAGTATTGCGATAAATTTTAGAAATATTTTCTGATAATAAGAAATAAGTGAACTAGGATCACAATAGTGCACATGTTACTTAATCCTTCGAATCTATTAATAAACAGTATAAGAACAGAAAGACTTAAATCAAGTGTATCTCTACCCAATGAATTGTTGAATCAATAAAACTAAAATATAAAGATATTTCAGACAGTGATAGTGATAAAAGTGGGCGATTAGATCAATATAGCGAGTTAAACATTATTGGCGATTTCCTTATTTTTGACAAAAAGAAAGTATATAAGTATTAATTTTAGTAAATACTAGCTGCGCCCAGCGGTTTCACCCCCGTAATGATGGAAAATTGAGATAATACTACTAATATAAACATATATAATTATGCATTATATACGTGTAACTCCAACGGTTTTTGCGCGCACGCCAGAATAGCTCGCAGATTTTTTTCCTTCTTACTTGACACTTATCGTTATATTTTGGATAATCTACACTATATCTTCATAAGTTATAGCCTATGTGTTATTCTGACGTGTAAGGTATACTATTGTAAAGTTTCATCAAAATCCATTCGGTAGTTTTTGTGTGAAAGAGTAACAAACATCCATACATACATTATTACAAACTTTCGCGTTTATAATAGTAATAGGATATTCTTTTAAAACTACCTATATTACAAGTAGGTACATATTACATGCCTTCATTTTAAAGTGACTGTGAATGTCCAAAGAAGTAGGTCTCACATGATCCGGGATCGATTCCTGGTCGATTCATTTTCTTCGAAATTATCGATCAAATCAGGACACTTTTACAGACACTTTCACACGCATACAAATGTCTTGGTAAGAATAAGTTTCTAAAACACCTTAAGTTCAAAGTTCAAAGTTCAAAGTTTATTTATTCCAAAAAACCCGGTAAGGGAATAGAACTTACAATTAATAAATCTATTTTTTATAATATTCATATTTTAAACATATCATATATCTGGCAAAAATAAAATGAAATCACGTTAGAAATCTGAAAGTCAATTAACTATACAAAATCAAACATTACATTGTCTAAATATTAAAAAGATCATTAGAAATATCAAAAATGGAAATACCAAATCCAAAAATAAAATAAAAAGTATAAATCTTTAAATAAAAAAAAACAATAATAATAATAATAATCAAGGAGTCTAATTTGGAAAGCATCAAATAATAATCAGAAAGAAAAAAATTAAAAATAAAAGCAATAATTCCTAAATCATGATACATAATCGGTAAGTAAATTGTCTATAAAATGAAGTGTTCAGAATAGGATTAAAATGGAAGTTAAAAAAAAATAAAAAATAAATAAAATAAACAAGTTGTCAATTGTGAATATAAAGTTTTAAAAGTCCGTGCCATATAAACATTTTTGCAGTAAAAATTCCTTGGTAAGTTATTTAAATAGTGCATATGTTTGAATATTTTTTAATTCCTCTGGTAACCTGTTATAAAATGTTATGCTTCTGTATTGAGTTGTCCTTTGAAATTGTGATGTTGCAGGTATAGAATTACGAGTATACATCGATTTGTGCCTTGTATTCTGGGAATGTATGTGGGCAAGAGTTTGGTGCTTTCCTTTATTTAAGACCTCCCATTGTGGATGTTAACAATTAAAAAACTGAGTGCTCATATTGCCCCATTGTGCCACTGTGCGACTGTGCGTTGGAGCGGAACAGGAGCTCCGTGAAGTAAATCTGCTACAAATCCCATATATTCAACCGGCGGAGTCGAGGCGATTCAACCATGGAACGTGTGACTACTCATTCGCTACTCGCAAACGGAGAAACTAATTTAAGTACTCGCTGAAGAGAGGCTTAGGTTATGGGCGAGTAAGGCTCGGTTACAAGCGTGTTACAAATAGTTCAGAATCGATTTCGTTGGAGAGGTAGCTTCAAATACTTTATGAATTTATTCTGAATACGTTCTATTGTATTTATATGATGATGCAACCAACCTATACGTATATATCGGAATATTATTCCGAAGGCTATCTATTGCCAAACGTAAATGAATATATACGATTAAAAGAGGTTTAAGCAATCGCCTAAACGTCGCTCGTATACTATTGATATAATGACTAGTTGGGCCACTTTCCCAGGCACGGTGGCTCAACATTTCACCTACCCTAATCAATTTCCCACGCTAATTTGATTGGTGGATGGAGGAGGCAGTCTTGATAGGAATTTCATCACGGACGCATTTTCGACCCCGCTGCACAATGTGATTTTTTATACTAAGTGGTGAAAACATGAGATCAAGAATACATAATACCTAACTGTTTTGGATCACTAAGATAGAATGTGTAGAGAATTAATAATAATAACAATAAGAATACTAAAAATCCCCAGCTATATAATACCGGTCGGGGTATAAACGGAGAGATTATGTGACAATTATTAATCGACTAAGAGTATGTTCTAAGTAGCACAAATTGGATATATAAAGGTCACGGTAACATTTTCGCTACAGCTTTAAGTCATAAGAACTAGTAATAAAACAGTCATATAAACGTCTATATAACGTCTATACCACCAGATTAGCCGCATTTTATACGGCTTTTAGCAGAATAGTGGCTAAATAGCGGTCATAGCAGCTACCTTTAGTGGTATAAGAAAGCTGAATAAGCGCTTATAAAGCACTTATAGCGTATTCTGTGGCACCCCCCTATATAGCCAGTGGCTGTAAAAGTGTCTCCAATTGATATTTTATTACAACTTCTAGTCAGATAATGCCATGAAATGTTATAGAATGAAAACGAACGGAAGCTGCATGATCATTTGCAGTCGCAAATATAGAATTCCTAATGGCTGCTAATATACTTTATTGACTTTAAAATATTTATATTGTACTTTAATACACCAAATTCTCTTGCGGACATCATTTCATCGACAATATTGAGTAACATGTCTAACAAAAAATTTACGCGCCTTCAAAATATTAATATTTTACCTCAATTTTAGTTCTTAATTATGGTTTAAACTTCATTATGACTATAACTATAAGCTGTATAAGGGTGAGTCTTGTAACCAATATACAGCCTCTGGTGGAGTAAGGGTAATGTAGTAGCATTAGTTTTGTTTGTTTTTTGAAGGTTATTTATTCGATTACTATACAGCTGTCAGTTATAAAATGGTTATAAATTAGTATGCTTTATAGCGATTATAACACCCTTATTCGATTAAAAGGCTTATACAGCTAAAACGCTGTATAATATACCTGAATAAGCGCTTATATAGCGATTTCGAGAAGCCTTTACTCACTCTTTATGCAAGAAAAGCTGAGTAAACCTTTATACGATAAAATTATATAACAAAAAGGTAATCTTTACATAGTAGCTGAGAGCTAATCTGAACACCTATACATGACTTTTAATCAGCTTAAAGCTATATTTGGCACTTCTTGTATGGAGTTTTTGCTTGTTGGGACGTTTCTGTGAGGCTTGACGCGTGTAGTAATTTAATTTAAGGAATATCTTGTATGAAAGAAGAATCTTTAGTATAATGTTGTAATTATTTTAGCATCAACAACACCAAATCAGTGTACTCTACATATATTTCTTATAGTTTACGTCTTAAAATTATTGTTAATAACTTAGGTCCACCCCTCCCCCCCACCCTCCCCACAGTATCCGTGAAAGTTTAACGCTGTTAAAAGATTCTTTGAAGACCTACCTAACAAATATTTAAAAATTATATTGTGTATGTTTGTGCAATCTCGAGAATCGCATTTAAAAAATTCACCTAAAAATATGTAAATAGTTCCACTGGGAATACTGATTGTAATAAAGAATTCAAATATTATGGATGAAATTTCAAGTTTCTACAAATGAAGAAATTTTCAATTTATTTTTTATATCGTCAGATTCTTCAATACTAGTTCAATCTATCAATACTAGTTCAATAAAGGGAAAATCTAAGCTAAGTTGAAAGTAATTTCCAGATAAAGCGTTATCCAAAAAAAAATAAAATAAAGAAAACTAAATTTATAAGACCGAAGGTGAAAATTAAACGTTTTATATGTATTTATTTTATGTTTGTTATTTTAATGTAAGAAATGGTATTAGGTGCTTTATTTCATCACTATTTAACTTTTCAGGCACTGAAAAGATTTTCGCCGTCTTTTGGTATTAAAAATCTTTTTGTGCGTCGCCTTGCGTACCGAGATTTTCATGCATTCGTTTACTATGCATCAACTCACATCGATCGCATCCCTACATGAAGCAAAACCAGCATATTTAAAGGAAAAAGCAACTTGAGTTGTCGACTACAACGGGCGAGCCAGTCACCACAGGAAGTTTTAACGATTAGTCGTTCTATCGACCTGCAGTGAGCGTAGAAGACTTTGGACAAAACAATCCAGCGTCTAGCTACGCCACAACCCGTAAGAGACCAACTCTTACCGCGAGATAGCCAGGAATGCTACCTGGCGGGCGACACTCGCGTCCTTACTTTCAATTGTGTCCAGATTTCTCCGGACTCTCGATTGGTTCTGAGTTCGAGGTCGCTTGCGCGGTCTTCTCCCTTACGAAGCGGTAAAACGGTGAATACCGAATCTATCGCGAACCATGGCGTCCTTTGCCCGCCTCTGAACCGGGATCGGATGACCGATGGTCATTTCAAGAGCAGTCGCCGTAAGGTACGCAACCACCCCCGCTCTATAGGAAACAATACAGCTTCCAGACTCCCCCGACTGTTAGTCGGAGTGCACAATCGATTGGCTTGCGCCGCACGGTGCGCAGACCGTCCAGGAGCGCCAGAGGTTTGATTCCCAGGAGAAACTGACCAGGGCCAGAGTCCTACCCAGGTTCGCACCCCGTGCGTGGAGGCCGTCGGATGGGTGTTGACCCGTGAGTATGACCGACCCTGAACACATGGGTCTTCGTGGCCAACCCATCATGGGCCCGTTAGCTCCCCTAAAATACATATAATAAATTATAATAAATTATAATATAAACTCCTAATTATAGTCTCATTTACTTACTTTGCCTTACATTGCATCGTCAACCAGTAAAAATACGAAACGTTCAAAATCACTTTCAGAAGTAACTTGGCTTCAGCTCGTCAAAACGCTGTAAGTTGGAAATCTGAAGCAAAGTCGTCGTCATCAGCGGGGAAATATGAGGTAATATGTCAAGCGGCGAAGTTGATATCGCTCGACTCGTGGGCGGGCGGGCATCAAAAAGTAAGACGTCAGGGCGGCGGCTAGGACGCCGCGGTCACGTCCGCTGCCCCGTGAAGGACGGGCAAAAAAATATAGTCTGAGAGTCCTACTTTTATTTTGCAAAAGGGTTGGCATAGTGGGTCCAGAGTGTCGTAGAAATGTTTGCTGCGGAATGTTATCGGCGTCATAGTGACCTCGTAGTGGTGTCGTAAAATAAAAAAATAATAAAAATCAAATTTCAAAATCAAATTCATAGTGACAACATATTTAAGAATTTTCTCAATAATAAATATTAATTATAATTACTAAATATAGTGAATAAAGTGCAATAACGCAGTCTGGATTCACTTGCGCTTGACACATGACGCGTCCCGAATGCACTCGATCGCCGTTTGCGTATCGGACAAATTATAATGTAAAGCAAAAGTTTTGATAATCTGGAGAATCGCATCAATAATCTGAATAGCGTAGTTTCGTATCAAAGAATATTACTGAAGCAGCAAAGCGACAAAAGGAGTAAGGAAAGAACAAAACAGCATCTTATCCGGCCCAATTGTCATCCTCACCTGCTCGCGCTAGTGGTTCTCTTCAGAATAGCTGGCGGTGGTGACCCAGGGATCGTTGCGGTGTTCTCTGCTAGGCAACAAACGAGGCAATAACGATCAAGCTTAGGCGGTATAACCTAATTTCCAGTATGGCAACTATCTGGAAGAGGCTTCAGTAGCCTGGAGAGCCAAATACTCTCCAAAAGTTCTGGTGCAGAAGTCAACGGGAAACCACTGCAATATTTTCCCTAGTACTCGGCTTCATATGAATGAAAGAAGTATGCAGAGCTGACTACCAACCTTTACTAGTTGAAAAGGCACCCAAATAAGAAGAAGTGGTATCGTAGCGGCGTCGTAGCGGCGTCGTAGCGGCGTCGTAGCGGTGTTGTGTCGGTGTCGTAGTGGCGTCATAGCTCCGTGTGGTGCTATCGTAGAGGGATTATAACACTGTCGTAGTAGCATGTTACCAGCATCTTACTTTCATCGCAGCATGACAGTATCGTCAAAGCAAAAACTAAATTATAAATGCAATATGTATGAGTGTGTATTTATATATAAATGTATCTATTTATTATAATGCCTATGTAGGTAATTATCCTTTTATCCTTTTATTATTACCCCTTTACTGACTAAGATTACATATCTTTTTCTTCAAATTTTCGTAACTATGTTGCTAAAAATTTTCATTATTTTAACAGAAAATTTATAAAAATGTGTACTTGTACTATGTAACAAATATAAGAGTGGTATCACTCGAGAACATACTATAGTCTAGTGGAGCTGATAAAATCCATCAAATCTGTACTTTCTTTGCTTCGTAAACAATGGTTAAGGATTTGCTCTTTTTTACACTGTATTATTTATGTCAACATTGTAAATTTTTAGTTTGGATTTGAATAAATAAAAAAATAAAAATAATTCTGCGTAAGTTGATCAGAACAAATGCAGACATCTTAGTATATATACTGCTCTCTCGCATGAGACGGATATTTGCTTTACAGATAATGAATATGGATCGGGGCTATGCTACAGGCTTATCCTTCTAAAGTTTATCCTTCTAGATAGCTGTTAATTCTTTACACCATTCGCTTTTGATAACCAAACTTCTTCATTTGGGTTTCTCTGCGTCAGGGTGCAGGTGGTTCCCTAGTTACCTATAACAGTTTCTAACCATTTTCAAGTCATCATTAAGGACCCATCCCTTTGCTATTTATTTTTTGAAGTTAAAACTCGAGTTCTACGAGGATCAATACTAGGACCAATTCTGTTTCTACTGTTCACCTCAGTTATTCAAACGAACTTTCTGCACGGTTATTACCGCTTATTTGCGGATTATACCCAACTTATGCATTTATCATAGTGAAACAGCTTTCAGCGGTATTTTTTTATATGATTATTGGAACTAGATTAGCAAAAAATATGATCGCCAGTTCTGGATTCCGTCATTTCGTTAAGGCTCTTCGATGCGATAACTTGGCATTTATTTTGGCCTAAATTTTTGATTCGAAGATCTTATTACCAAAATAATTAATCGAGAATGCACTCGCCAGATGTCCTTATATAGTATGTGACTCTCAGCGTCAGGGTCTGAATTCTAGCAGTCGATCGTCTCTTTGTTGGACTTGACTGTATAAGAAAACTGAGCGGAGACTGCCAAGACTTCAAAATGCCTGTGCTATATTTTGTTTCGCTATAAATCCTCAACATCATATCTCGCTATTTCTTAAGCGAGCATCTTTGCTAAATATGAGACGATGGACTAAAATGCACCTAGCCTCTTAGATGTGGAATATAGGGATTAAAAGAACCTAAGTGGGATTCAAAGAATCTAAGTGCCTTCACTTTAGGATATCCTGGTCTGATACACATACATATCTTACAAGAGCACGAAGTCATCTTACCATCATTCCGATTCATACGATGTTTAGCTTCCTGGGAAAAATGTTATACTGTTCAGCTATTGTGTGTAATCAACTGTGAGCGGCTTTAGCAGAATATATTTACCTGCCTTGATAAAGCTCTTTTAAATTATGCATAATTGTTGTAATTTCCCATTCTTTCTTGCGAATATCTACTGTATTCAATTGAACAGAATTACATATCAATTTCTCTCATACCCAGATTCAAATTCGAATAATAATAATGTTCTATTTGCACTTAGTAATTATATAAATTACAGAAAAAAATAAATGAAACAAAATTATCCTCCTAACTTCGATAAAAAGAAAAAACTTCCTAAATTCATGTAAAAACAAACGCTGCATGATCTCACTTAACACTGTAAATAAGGTGAGTCCTCAAACGAAAAAAACCCGATATTAAAGAGTACCCTCTTCGGTTAGATGTAAAAACAATAATAATAATTAGCTTCTTATTCTTTTTCTTCATCATCAGAGCGCATTCGCCCACCGTTGGGCATACGCCTCTCCAATCACTCTCTATCCGGATCGGTTGTCCGTTTCCCTCATTCAGACAGGTCCAACTGTCTCCTTGATGTAATAAGGTTGTACTGTTCATCATGATTGGAGGTATTTAGCCCGATACCTGCCACGTCGGCCACACCTCTTGGCGAGCTCCACACTTTCAGGAAAATATTTCCATTTCCTAGGCTTGTGGCAACCTGGTCGGGTTACTTAACCGCCGAATTACACTATATTCACAAAATTTATTATTTAATTATTATTTATTGTTGAGAAAATTTCAAAATATATGTTGACACTTAGAATTTAAATTTCGAATCTAATTAATAGATAGCTAATAATATTTAATAATTAATAATTAACAAATACACAAATATATAGATTTTATCTATATATTTGTGTGTTATTTAGGAAGTTTTTTCTTTTTGTCGAAGTTAGGAGAATAATTTTGTTTCATTTATTTTTTTCTGTAATTTATATAATTACTAAGTGCAAATAGAACATTATTATTATTCGAATTTGAATCTGGGTATGAGAGAAATTGATATGTAATTCTGTTCAATTGAATACAGTAGATATTCGCAAAAATGATGATGTAATTTACAGTGGTGTTTCTTTGGGACCGGCGAAGTCAGACACATTCCTGGGTTTCCACGTCGGTAATTGCCTTGGATATATAGCAAATTGGAACACGCCTGTTTGCCCTATATCGCCTTTAGTTCATCCACAAGGACGCAATGCGTACTTGCTATTGCGCCCAAGCGTATTCCCTACTCACGTATAGAGCAGAGCTTTGGGGCCATGCAGAAAATGTGTGCCAATGTGATCTGAAAAAGCTGTCCCGGATACTTCTGTGAGGGATTTTTTCGTCCCTACGATATATTATCAACAACTGCCCTTAATATCATGGAGGTCGCGATGTAAGTTCGAAAAAATATGATGCTATTTAACCGAAATAAATTATCAATTGTAACCATTAGTAAATTATAAAATAAAAAAAACAATATATGTATTTATTTTTATTTCTTGAATTTTTGTTTTTTTTTTTTTAATATTATGAGATTTTTCTACAAAAAAGTAATTAAAAATGGATGCTATATATTCGCTGTGTAATTTACTTGTATGTACAATTCAAATTTATACTATATACGCAGATCAACTGCTATATAAGCAGTGAATTTATATCTCCGAACCGAAAATCCCACTGTCTGTTTTCTGTCAGAGACTCGCCTGGTCGCGTATATTTCACGAGTATCCTTTCGAGCACAATGCAATAAAGCGGATAGTATATAAGAGAATGCACGGGGATGAATAGAGTCGCGGTCGCAGTTCCGCATCCGCATTTGTCACGCTCTCCGCCTTAGTCGGCTAAGGCCGGCGCGCTTCGCGTATGTCCTTGCGCCGCGTTGGCCGAGTCTGGGCACGGAAAACGCCGGAATGTTCATTTCGCAGGGACGCGCCAAGAGACGTGATGCCGCGTAAAGCCGCGAGACGTCCGCTCTCATCGTCCGGCGAATCGATCTGGTACCCTCGCCGCGATACACACCTGCTACTATTTTTTTATTGCACCGCGTCTTTGTTTCGATTCGGATGGATAATGTTGTTTCTTTCCAAACGTTATCATCACATCATATTTTCTAATAAACTTTTAATATACGCTCAAAAGAAATGAATCTGGGTCACTAGCATAACCTTAATATCAAGAAAACAAAGAGCACTAAGCTTATTCAAATCAAAGTGCTTTAAAGATACAGTATATTACTGCTGAATTAAAATAAATAACACTCCAATGTAAATTAATGCCATCAAAAAGTTTAAAACAAAAAAAAATATTTTTGAAAATCAAACTACTAGTTCACTGCATTTGATTTTGATTTATCTTTGTTCTCTCACAAAAAAAATACTCTCCTGGTATTCAATATTCATTACTAATATGGTAATTAAATTCGAAATTTAAATTCTAAGTGTCAACATATTTTAAAATTTTCTCACCTCTAAATAATAATTCAATAATAAATATATAAGAATATAGTGCAATTCTACAGTCTGGATTCACTCGCGGTTAACACGGGACGCGTCCCGAAGGATCTTATCGGTCTGAGCTGTTCACTTTAAATATTCGACCAGCGTGTCTGGACAAAGTCGACCATTGAAAACAAGCGAGCTGTCGTTACTGGCTGGGGGCAGATCGACTTTGCTGAAGATACATCGGACGACTTACTGAAGATGGTGGTGGATTTGATTGACCAGCCGACCTGCCGAAGACTATATGCAAAGACTCTCAGAATGAGGTTACCGCAAGGTATAACGGACGATCAATTGTGCGCTGGAAGCTTAGAAGGGGGACGATACTCTTGTGGAGGCGATAGTGGTGGACCACTGCAAATGACGATAGCTGACAACCAATGCCTCTTCAACATAATCGCCGTTACCAGTATTGGAAAGAGCCCTTACGGAAGTGCCAAGGGACTTGGCATATACACTGCCGTGAAGAGTCATGTGAAATAAATGGCGTTTTAGGAGTATGTCTACTGCCGGAAAATTGTCCAAAAACTGACGGGGATTTGCCAAAAAGGAAACTATCACAATTTTGTATAATGTCGGAACATGAGACTGTATGCTGTATTCAACACAGCCCCATGAGCAACAACACGAGATCATCAGAAAACCAGGATAAATCCAATAATGCATCTTCTATATCACCGCCTACTACAACAACTACCAATAAGTCACCGGTCATCTCTACAATAGCTCCAGAAAAACCTTAAACATCGCCACAAGCCATAACTACCAATTTCATAAATGACAGTGTGAAAAAACGAACTAAATCCGAAAAAAATAGCTCTGCAATATTGAGTACAAATTTAACAATGACAGCCATTGCTGTGTTGGCGATTAATTAATTTATTTTATTTTATCTGCATCCAAACTTTTCTCTGGTCGTAACGGTCTCCGTTCCATCGGGTTCAGAAGAGGGAGGAAGAGAGAGTGCACCCGTGGTCGCGCGCCCACCTGTGCACTATAATATAGCCTGCGCACTTGACTGCTTCCGAACAGTGGACTCTGAGAAGATTAAAGAATTCACTAGAATCTACAATGCAATCGCTATGGCCGAACACGGCTAGAAGGATATATAAAATATGTTTCTAGTCCATATCAACTTACTTGCAAATTATATTTTCGAAGATTTAATCAGGTATTTTAAGTAATATATAATAAGATTCCATTTTAAAAAATCATAACGAAAATATTTTTTATGCGCGGTAATATATAAAAGGGCACACCTTATTGTATATCAAAATGGACCGTTTCATTTCTTCTTTTGAGTTAGGGGTATCTTAAAAATGCGAACGTGTGAATTTCCATTGTCGGGTACAGATGGCGCGATTGTCGTCGCGTTCCACCAACACGCGGACGGATAAAATACGAGTACAGAGTTCTCCGATCAGTCCTGTTTCATATCGCGGTTGGCAAAATTTTGACATTGTTCAAAATCGGTACATTGGTTTCGGAGATATTAACGAACACTCTCTAGGGGAGAGTCGCCTTAAACATATAGAGAATAATATAAACATTATGAAATTAGGATTACTTTTATGACAGTGTATTTTATTATGGAAAGGGATTTTGCTTTACCTAATAAAATTAAAGATTGTTGTCTTGCGATATTTTTCCATTTTCGCCACTGAACTATTGGAAAATCCAACCCGAGTGAGTTTTGCATCTATATGGCATCTCCACAAAATGGTTGTATCATCCTAAGACCTCGAAAAATGTATCGGCGAAGCGCTTATTAATAGCGGAGAGACACCACTCGATGAGTTGTTTTAGGATGGCTGGTAACACTGAGCTGGGACAAGGCCAATTAATTTGCAATCAGCTTCGCTATTTAGTTGGGTATTGACATTGATTATACGGGATCGTATTAAGTAGGGTTTAGTAAATAGTTTGGTGAATACATTTTGGAGAGTTCCGGACCAAAACAACAAAAACGGAAATTTTATTCTTCAGTTGCTCTAAATTCATCCTTATCACACGATGACAATCCTATATGAATTTATGACGATATGAAATATCTAAGTTTATAAAAATACAAGGTTTAGCCCTCACCCGCAGGGCACATATCAAGATAATAATTTCGATATTCGTTTGTCGATTGTAATTTTTTGAACTAAAAATCTTTTTTTTTTAACTTTCTGTGAATCCCAAAAGGGAAATTCCTTACCTATGTAAGAAAAAATTGGTCGTGAAAACTGGTTTTCCGCAAGCGAAAAGATAAATGGTTCACTTCGGACCATAATTTTACTTCATGTGATTAGAGAACGAAACAGATAACTTTTGAATTGTTGTATGTAATTTTTTGAAGTAAAATTTATTATAATCTTGAGTAACAGGTGTCAAGCAATGGACCTAAAACAAAATAAAAAATTGGTACCATATATTTTTATAAAAAAAGTAAGAAGTTTATTTTCTTTTGTTTTGCATTTTCCAGAAAGGTCGATTTACTCAAAATAATGTCTATATTTCGAGTAAACCAACCATTTCTGAAACCAAAGAAAAAAAATATTTTTTTAGTAGCTTTTTTGTATTTTGTTTAAGGTATACTGCGAAACACCCGACACTAAAGATTATGATAATTTTAACTTCAGAGATATAAGTGCAATAATTCAAAAATTATCGGTTTCGTTCTGTAACCACATGAAGTAAACTGATGGTCCGAAGTGAACCATTTATCTTTTCTCTTGCTGAAAATCCCCCAAGCTAAGCCCCGGAAGATTAATTTTACTTTCCTGGCAAGGAAAGTATTGTGGATGCCGGTCTGTGTATCTGTCTGTCAGTATGTGTCTGTATCCTCCACAATAGCGCCCAAACTCTTCGTCCGATAGAGCTTAAATTTTGCATGCAGGCATCATTTGATCATGGCAAGAGTTGAAAGATGGTGTTTTGAAGTCGGTCCACCAGGGGGCGCGCTAGTCATACTTCAATCTCGAAATATTGGACTAGAGACTTGAAATTCGGTACACATATGCGTCGTAGAGTCGAAACCACATCGTTAAATTGCTTTCAAAATATCTCTTATATAAGCGACGCAAAAAAAACTGATCTACGTTTTAATCAAACAATAAATTCGAGCCGCCCGAGGCTAGCCGAGAAACGAGCCATATTGAAAAATATCTATTTTAATACTACGGGTATTAATAATTAGGGTAAGTCGGAGCAAGTATGGGAGGAGGTGCTGAATGAGTAGGGTCAATCGGGGCGTCCGGGCGGAGGTACGGAATGAGTAGGGTAGGTCGGGGCAAGTTCGGGCGAAGGTGCGACATGAATATGGTAAGATGATGATGATGATGACGATAATGATGATGCTGATGATGATGATGATGTTGATGATGCGTATTTGACTACTGGTCTACTTTTCGTGGAAAGCTGTAATTTTCTGCAACTCGATGAGGTAAGTGATCATACAGCTACCGCCCAGACTATCTGTAGAAGGTTGTTCGCTCTTCATGTATGGTGGGTATTACGAATCATCGCAAATACCTATTTCAAAATGTGTCATACTCGAGTCGGATACGTTCACGATCCCGTCTTCATTTTCTTTATCGTTGCTCCGATCAGTGGATCGACCGGGGTGGATCGGCCGCGCGTTGCTCAATCAAATAAACGTTGACAAACTGCGGCCTGCAAAAGCACCAGCGGAGAAGGAAAGCGAATGTTTACCCAACTGAAATGGAATACCGACATGTGGCATGGGCCAGACCGTCAGGTCGCAGCTAATGGAATGGTGAAAATAAAAACACAACTCCTATCATGAAGCAAAATACTCCTGTAATAGGACATTACATAACGTATCAATGTATTAATCATTTGAGCAAATTTCATGTAGGTATATATGTATGTATACTGCTTTTACAATAGATATTTTAGAATATATTCCCTATCAAGTAGGTAATAGACAGTTGTCGCGACGGCCGTACCCGCCACCCCAGGAAGGTATTTATCGTTATAAATAAGATAAAAAACGAATTTACCGCGTGAATTTTGTAGCACTTGACGTTTCGGCGACGTTGCAGCTGCCGTTGTCTAGGGTAGACTGAGTCTACGCGTAAATTCACGAGATAACATTCGTTTCTTATCTTATTTATAATGTCAAATAACCGCGATAGTCTCCGATTTGGTATACATCGTTTTTTTCAACCTGGACTGAACGTAGAGACTTGCCTAGATACGCCAAGACGCCCGTCAGAAACCAACGCCTTACCGTGAGGCACTGGAAAGAGAACCCAGCGGAAAGCCTCGCGCCCTGACTACAAGATTAGGCCGGATTTCTCCGTCTCCGTCTCCGTCTGGTTACGGGTCCGAAATCGCTTGCGCGGATTCTACCTTATGTAACCGGTAATTCAATCGAATTTATCGTGAACCATTGCGTTCTTGCCCGTTTGTTTACGTGGGATCGGGTAGTCAACGTGTAATTTTAGGAGCATCTGACTCTCGCTTCCTAGGATAAGTATTTCCAGACCTCCCTCCCCACCCCTCCTGTTTTCCGGAATGCACAGTCGATTGGCTGACTTCGCACGATGCGGAAACCGACCTACAGCGCCCTAAGAACATCCCCCAGAGGAAACCGATCCACCATGCCGTAACAGGGGAAAACGAAGTTTTTTTCAGGTTCAAGTATCTTCGAGGAGGCTACCGGATAAGAGTTAAACAGTGAGTTGAATCGACCCAAGTTAACGAGCGGGTCTTAGTGGCCAAACTGCACAGGAACCATTAGCTGGACAAATTAACTGTATGTAGGTACTGAATGGGGGCGAATACCGTCATAATCCCCCGCTAGATGATGCAGTGGCAATGTTCCTGAAAGGTGTGATGTGAGCTATGCATAGCGCGAGTGGTTATGGCGTAGAAACCATCGCGGTTGGACGAGACTGCCGCTGTGCTGCCCGATGACAGACATTTTCCAACCATAATGATATTAAACATTCAAAGAAAATCTATTACCATAACTTAAAATATAATAACATAAATAATATAACATCGTATACATAAAATATAATAATATAATTTCCTATACACCGTAGTGAGTCGAATAGAGGCAAACGCCTCTATCTCCAAAAAAAAATTGTACATGTCAGTTCCGACGCGTGACTGGAGTCTGCTCTTTGAGTGCGATTGTCATTAAATATAAAATAGGCAAAGGGGATAAATAAAGGCCTCTCGTATAATACTGAAAGCATGTATATACTTTTATTCATATAAAATTGTTTGCTTGATTGATTGATTGATTAATGGGTTGATTGGTTGATTGATTTAATGAATAATGATGATTGATTAGTTGATTAATTGATTCATTGAGTGATTGACCGTATATTACTATGTTACACAAAGTTATTTAATTTTGAAATATTTTGCTTAGATGACTCTAACATTAATTCATTTATAAAAAACAAACGGTTTTTGATAACGCTAGATTTTTAATCTTTAAGAGTAAACTACAAAAGATTTTTTTTTGATATATTTTTTTATGTCACTTGTCACTTGGCTACAACATACCTAATATAACATTATAATTTCATGTTTTATTATTGGATTCGAATCGAATATACTGTCGCCATCTATCGAGTGGCCCTCGAAATATGTCGGTAAAACAGCCACCTGCCCCACATCACATCTGACATTTCTATTTGTACGTCACTTCGACATTCGTCGTTCTTGACTCCGCCTCGTAATCGCTGCGCAATTTTCAATCCACGTAGCGCAGTCTTCGTTTCAATTTTCGAACTTTACTGACATTAAACGTAACGCATTTTGTTAACCCTATATTTTACTACTCATCAAATTGTCTTACCGGGCGGGGGCTTTAAATAAAATCGATTCTTAAGGAATATACCTTCAAAATTAAGAATTTTGGCAATGTAAGTATATTCCCTTAAAAAACTAATTCCATTAAGAGTATCGTTGCAATGTCCGTTATATCCAATAGTAAAAACGATATCTAGTGGATAGTTTTAAACAGCCTCATCTCCGTGTACCCATTATTTGCCCTCGACTAAAACGGACGAACCCGTCACCTCGGAAAGTTTTAACGATATTAGATCGTTCTGTCTCCCTTGAGTTAGGCGCAGAAGACTTAGGACAAAAACAGTCAACCGTCTAGTTACGCCACACGCCCGTAAGAAGCCATCGCTTTGCAGCGAGATAGCCAGGTTAATCGCCCAGCGAGCGGACACTCGCGCCTTTACTACCAGTTTTAACCAGATTACTCCAGTCTCCCGACTAGTAACATGTTCGAGGTCGCTTGCGCAGTCCTCTCCCTTACGAAGCGTCCTCTCCCATACGGTATCAACTGAATCTATCGCGGACAACGGCTTCCTTTATCCGGCATTCACCCGGAATCGGGTAGCCGATTGGTCGTTTCTAGAGCAGTTGCCGTAAGGTGAACATCTACCCCCGCTCTATAGGAGACAGTACTGTTTCCAGACTCTTCCGGCTGTCGGTCAGAATGCACAATCGATTGGCTAAGGCCGCACGGTGCGCAAACCGTCCAGGAGCGCCCAAAGGTTGACTTTTAGGGGAAACTGGCCCTCAGGCCAGAGTCCTACCCGGGCTCGCACTTCTAGGTGAAGGCCGTTGGATGGGTGTTAACGCGTGAGTTTGACCGACCCTTAACATATGGCCAACTGCAACAGGGCCCATTAACTACCATTAAAGGGAACACTGACTTAACCCTAGTGCTAAAATTGGGCGAGCTCAATTGTATTGTATTAATATCGTCCTCGGGCTGCAAATTGTTCAAGCCAATTTCACCCTCAGCGCACTAAGCCCTCTATACAAGTTTACGCCTGGTAATAAAATTATTCCGCCCGATTTGTTTTCTAATACGCCTCTCTTAGTTTCCCTCCATTCAAACGAATCGTACTACGTTGTAAATTATTTGGATATACGTTTGAAAAAAAATACGTAAGAGCCGTTTATTTTTATTGATATTATTTTTCATCGAATCATGCTGATTGGAAGAGTTAGGCTATGTAACGAGATAGAGTAAAGGGGAATTTACATTGTCCAATGGTCAAGTCCTAAAATATATAATAGACAAAATTTTGACACAGAAAAACCGACTTTTTTATAAGTGCGGCAGCCAAGTCATAGTGATTGAATGAGTATACAAAATTTTGTGTCTATGCTGTTGACCCTTAAGGAGTGCCCTCGTCGGGAGCTGACCCAGGGTCAGGTCATGCTTACCATTAAAAAAATGCATTGTCATCGGAATTGAACCAACACGTAAATTTTCAACTTCATATGATAATATTTGAGGAGTTCCCTCAATTCCTCATGGATTCCATAGTTGATGGAACAGGATTTTGATAAAAATGAGACTAATCTGTAATTACCTCTATCCTTTAAAAAAAAACGGCTTCACAGTCGATTGGCTGACGCTACACGCTGCGCAAACCGTCCAGGAGGACGATTTCCAGTGGAACTCGACCACAGGCACAGAGTCCAACCCGGGCTCTCACTTCTGCTTGCAGGCTACCGGATAGGTGTTGGCCTGTGAGTTGGGTCGACCCTAAACACATGTGTCGTAATGGCCTTACTGCACTGGGCCCATTAGCTCCCTCTACGTTTGACAGATGACATCAAGTACTTTTGAATACAAGTATTTCCATAGTACACGTAAGGAATATCACTAACGGAACCTATTGGAAAAAAACGGAGTCATATTCACACACCAATATACAAATGAGAAACTCACTCTTCAATATCTAACTACGAGGACATTCGATTTATAATAAGTATTACGAAAAGTATATAAAACATATTATACCTATGCCATAATTATACACATATAATACTCTATTGATATATATAATTTACTTTAATGCAAACTGTTTGGCAACATCTTTATATAATAGGCCAATTTTAGCTGGCGTGCCGATAGCTTAATGCAAATTAAGAATCGGCAGTCTAGACTACTAACAGACGTACATTTATTAAAGCGGGCTTAATTCGATGAAACACAAATTTGCAATTCTTCGTGCCCCCAAACCACCGTAATTAAAGGACATTAATTAAATTAATCAAAACAGCTTTAATAATGACTTATATAATTAACTGTCACCTTAGGTTACCTCCGACAAATGGAATAAATTTGCAGACTTGATAATTAGTTTGTCTCCTACGAAAAAGTTGTATATTTATTACCATATACGTTTGTAACGGCCCTTAAGTACCGTTACATGCGATCAACAAATGCATCGATTTCCAGTGAAATACACTGACACAATTCAGCTATTATTTTGACTCGTGAGCGATGAATCAGCACGATGAAACAATACTTTTACTCAGAATATTTCGGATTGCATCATTTCCCGGCCTATATAAACCGGCGAAAAGGCAACCAAAGTATCATTAATCAAGTGATCACCTCCCCCAAGGTTGCGACGGCATACTCGGTACCCCTCTCACTAGGTCGCTTAACGAGTCCGGCTCCTTGGTTTCCTTTCCTTATCTTTCCCAGTCACGAAGCATCAATCTGCAATCCCACAGACTCGAGCCGTGCCCAGTACAAGATACTAGGAGCACAAATACAATCCTCATCCATATACCCTCGTAACTGCAGTCGCGCATCAACATAACCTATTCGGGAAGCGTTATAACTGGCAATATCAAACTTTCAATCGATTCAATAAATACTTTCTGTTTCACTCAAAACCGCCTTTCAATACGGAGATAACTCGTAAGTTGATACCACCACCTCACACCGAACAACTTGGAGTCTCGTGAGGGGTGGTCCCTCTCACGTTTGTTTATATGTTTGTATATTTCGAGTCTTCATTGTGAAATTTCACAGTGGGGTGGTTTATTATCATACAACAATCTCGTACAGCCAACCCTACTAGTGTGGTATTACGAGTAAATCTAGTGTTTATATTTTTTAGTGTCGTTATTTCATTCAATCGACAGAATTGAAAATGCAATTACGTTAACTTTAGGTATCCAACGGAAAATGCCAGGATTCGAACACGAAACCTTACAATGTAAGACCTAACCGCTATGCCACCGACTGGATAGCCGCGGGAAAATAACAAAAATAATAACAATTTCATTTATCGATAATTATTTTCTTATTAGGTACATAAAATCAGTTCAGGCAGTTTTATTGAAATTATGTGGCAACTATGCTTATGGGAGATAAACTAGAATTAATAAAGGAAAAATATTTCATGTTTGATAACACATAGCTGTAGAAATACAATAGACTTCACTAGAGGGTTGGCAAACATATTATATTAATGGAGGACGATTTGAAAATTAACATTGTGTTGAGTGCGGGAAGAGGGGGTACTAGAAGTGATGCAAAACTTAAAGTATATCAGGTATATGAAATTGTCTATTAATAGTTCTTTTTTAAACTTGGAACTGAAGGAATTTCATCTGCGTAGGCAAAAATACCTTTGTACACAGGCTGTTATAATACAATATACATAACTTAGCCGCTCATTCGAGGATTTTCAAATAATATAGATTATACAAATCCATCTACATCGATATAATATGTAACAATATTACATCCACCTCAAGGAAAGGATCGGGTAGGGAAGAAGAAGAGGCGCATAATTATTTTTGAGATAAAAAGTGTTTTTTTGATGCTGCTTGTAAATAGGAATTCGATTTATCCATTGATTATCGATTGAAAAACTAAAATATGGAATTTTAAAAACACAATTTCATCGGAACTACTTTAACTGTAAATTCCCTTTCAATGGAACTACTTATAAAAAAAACAGATAATAATATGGTAAATAAATGTAATATTCACGAAGCAATTTTTTAAACTTAAATAATAAAATAAATCAAGAAATTCACATTAGAGTGATATAAGTGGAGCAGTAAGTTATAGGGCGATGAAGAGTATTACTTTTTAGTTTTTCATATAACTCAAAACCGACATGACAGACTCTTTTTATGTTTTTTTTTTCTTCAGGAAAATATATAATATTTTTGGACATGGTATTTCTTTCTCATTTTGCTATTGTCATCTGTCTCCTAGATATGCTAGACATTCAGAATTATTGTGACACTTGAAAGTTTTCGTCTCTGCCGTTTCTTTAGTGTTTATTTATGTTCATGGCATACCGCAAAAAAAACGTAACTTAAAAGTAAAAAAAATAAAAACAGGCCTTTTCTCGCTGTTCTTATTGTGTAGCTGATAATAAGTAACATGGTATTTCAGTTTTCAGAAAGACCTATCTACGTTAATTTCCTATGCGAATACAAAGATTGAATTTATCTAAAACGCCCCCTCGCCGTGGCTATAAAGATCAAGACTCGCAGGCCACAATCCTGTGATATGTGACATGTGCATGTTGGCCATAAATAGAGGAGTTGGTGCAGGACCTGGCCATAGATTATCACGAGTTACTGTTGCAGCACATCCTTTCTCTCTCCCTCTCTCTCTCTCTCTCTCTCTCTCTCTCTCTCTCTCTCTCTCTCTCTCTCTCTCTCTCTCTCTCTCTCTCTCTCTCTCGCTCGCTCGCTCGCTCGCACGCCCTCTGCATTTACATTAATTTTTTTTAACTTTAAACTACTACCTACCTACGGCCAATTTCAAACTATGTAGTCACTAACAGTAGCCAAGCCGTGTATATTTATATATATAATTCTTCTGTACATGTGTATGCCACTGAACTTCTCCTAAACGACTGGACCGATTTTGATAAATTTTCTTTGTGTGTTTGAGTGGGCCCCTGGTTGTTGTTGATTTATATATGAACCCGGTAGATAGCGCTGCAATCGGGTTAAAGGTTTTTTTTAAACACATAAAGCCAACATTTCACTTCCCACTATCCTCCAATATTTTTTATCCTCCGTTAAAGCTGTCTGAGAAAATCATGAATAATTGACCTTCTGAAAATATTTCATAGTTATGTTTGTGTACCACAGATGGCGCTGATGTCGAATTCTGTGGTATTTGACGTTCGCATCCAATACATGCGTCGTTACTTGCGTCGTAGCTGGCGTTGTTTTGACATTTTAATTTCTGTTCGCTGTGTTTCGATAGTCCATGCATCACAATTACGAGAATGACTAGCACCAAGTACCGCCCGAACATGAAACGAGAATTAGACGGCGCAGGATTAGGATAAATTTCACTCATTTTTTGATTTTGCTTTGGGCAACAGCAAATCGCACAATGACGGAATGAAAGATTGTTCTGTCAAACTCAATGTCAAATGTCACTTATTATATAGTTTATCGAAAAGTCGAATATTTAAAAAATGTTTGCCAACATCGCTAATAGCAGGCAAGCCAACTATCGGGCAGTACAATGTATGTCGGGTCCGCTAGTATATAAATATAAAATAAAACATCCGTTCTCTTTAAATATGTACAATCCTAAATATTTAATAATATGTTATCTAACGATCGCAAAGATATGTAATATATAAATATTTAGGATTGTAAATATTTAAAGAATATTTAGGATTGTAAATATTTAAATAAATAATATCATATAAATGAGTGTTAACGCATCGCATATATCGAGTGTTATCGCATGAAAAGGATACTTTTCAGAGAATAGAGTTCTTATAACAATATTCGTTGAAACAAATTTCAATTTGCGGAAGCTCTGTTACGGCCCCGTCGAAGCGTGCTATATTTATAATTATCTAGTGCATTCTTCGCACGGGTTCTCTATGGCCCATGGGATTCTAAGGCCCACGACATCTTCAGCTGGGCATTTGCCCTTTAGCGGGGCTTCACGTGAGCCAGACCCATCGACCCTGCCTTATGAATGTGGTGTCGCAGTACTGCGCGTCCTGCGGCAGGAATCTCGAAATTAACGCGCGCCGCCGCCGCACTGCACTCAGTTGGATGCCTTCGGTAGGTACTCAAGTAACAGAATGGTTTTTTAAGATATATTTTGTAATTATCAAAGTAAATCACTTTAATTTAAATTGGTAGAAATATCCAGCTGCGGAATAAAGATAAAATTTAAATACATTTACTCGTTTTATTTCTACTTCAATTTAAAAATTAAACTGTCAATAAATTCATGTAAAATTAAGATATACAATAAGCATTTCATGTAATTAATTTTTAATTACACAAAGTAGGTAGGTATAATTAAATGAATATATTAGATACATATAAAATGTTATTAAATACAATGTTTTAACTAATAAATAATACAAATTATTCATTGTTAATGATAATAACGTTATACAGGGAACTTATTCACCGAGATTCACAGTTGACCTTGCATTACAGATTTGGCTGAACGCACCGCGCTCTCCGCCCTCTATTTCAAAAACGGTTGAGCGCATGAAAAAATGTTTGGAACAAAATTTGTCGCAAATGTTATGCTCTACAATTTTTATTACAGATGTTAATATCAATGGTGCTAAAGAAATCTAGATATACACGAAAACAGATTTTAGGGCCTTTAACCATGAATAACTTACGACGCAGACATGAGATTTTATGAAACTTTTGAGACAACATTTACAACGCCAAAATGAAGGTGTATACGAGTTTCCAGCTTACTATCTTTCATTCCGAGATGAAACCCTTATATGACTGGGTTATAAAGGTATCGCTTTAAGCGATTGGACGATAAGACGTCAAGCATCCCACGACGCCGATAATACGTTGTCGGTACGACGATCTTAGTACACTGCAGTGACACTGCTACGACGCTGTCCCGACGCTGCTACGACTAAAAATTAAACAGATCTAGGACTTATGTTAGACTATCAGATACTTAAATTATAGACTTAACAGCGTAGACTTATTTAGCAAATATTTGAGTTACCTGGATGTTTTTTCCAAATCCTACTAATAATATTATAAACGCGAAAGTTTATAAGAATGTATTGATGTTTGTTACTTTTCACGCAAAAACTACTGAATGGATTTTGATGAAACTTTACAATAATATAGCTTACACATCAGAATAGCACATAGGCTATAATTTATAAAGATATAGTGTGAATTATCTAAAATACTGCGATAACTGTCAAGTAAGTAGGAAAAAATCTAAGAAATTGACATTCGAAATTTAAATTCTAAGCGTCAACATATATTTTGAAAATGTTCTCAACAATAAATAATAATTAAATAATAAATTTAGAAAATTATAGTGCAATTCGGTGGTTAAGTAACTCGACCATGTTGCCACAAGCCTAGGAAATGGAAATATTTTCCTGAAAGTGTGGAGCTCGCCAAGACGGGTGGCCGACGTGGCGGGTATCGGGCTAAATACCTCCAATCATGATGATGAACAGTACAACCTTACCACGGCCCCCAGTCCCCAGCAGCCCCACTAGCCCGAGCCACGGCAGCGCGGTGGTTACCGTAACGGCGGGGCAGGGGGTGCTAAGAATCTCTGGGTACGATCAGGCTGCCAAACCAAACTAACCGATCCGGATGGAGAGTGATTGGAGAGGCGTATGCCTAACGGTGGGCGAATGCGCGCTGATGAAGAAGAAGAAGAAGAAGTAGAAAAAAAAACTGCCATCTGTGAGCTATTCTGGCGTGCGCCGCAAAAACCGTTGGAGTTACACGTATATAATATTCAGTGGAAATGTGTATC
Organism: Micropterix aruncella; assembly: GCA_944548615.1. Taxonomy (NCBI): domain Eukaryota; kingdom Metazoa; phylum Arthropoda; class Insecta; order Lepidoptera; family Micropterigidae; genus Micropterix; species Micropterix aruncella. Next base: position 19,943,347 of record OX155951.1, on the reverse strand, counting down.
TTAAATAGTCCTACAAAAAAGCCAGCGACAACATATATCTATATTTTATGTTTAAGCCATTATCGCCAAAATAGTGAACCATAAATACAATAAAAAAATAAAAATTATTTCTAACGCACATTTGGTAGTAATAAATTGATTATTATATCAAAATAAATACTTTTATCACATCTGTTATCTAAAGTAGATAAATTTTGTCTTTTAGAGTACATCATTTGGACAAATTTGGACAAGTATTTGAATAGTTATGACGATAACCAACCGAGTGCGCAATATTACGGTGATTTTTAATTATATATTTTTTTTTTATAATTTAAATTGTTAGGTCATGTTTATTGGTCATATTATCAACAGTTATGAATTCTTATCAAAATAAGTAAATTTATTGTCTTAAGTGTTTAAAACAAAAGACTTTTACCTTTTACTGAATAAATAGTTAAAGAGATAATACGACATAGGTATGGAACCGCGACCGTGTCGTAATCTATACTTCTATGTATACTAATATTATAAAGAGGTAAAGTTTGTGACGTTGTAGGAAGTAATCTCTGGATCTACTGAACCGATTTTGAAAATTCTTTTACGAATAGAAAGCCACGTTATTTGTGAGTGTCATATGGCTATATATTAATCCGAAAAATGAAAAAGACTTTTTCGTGGTCGTTGGAATTACAAAGTAATTCGGAGAAAAACAATCGAATGAAAACGTTTCTTACGAACGCTACTTTAATGATGAGAGATATATGATTGAGTTCTAGAGAAAAGTTGTAGAGCTTAGTAATTCCTACAAGAAAGTAAGGGAAATCATATGTCTAAATGTTGTATTTAAGTCACAAAAAGTAGTTTTTTATATTTAAAAAATAATTTTAATCGTTAGGTCATGTTTATTGGTCATATTATCAACAGTTATGAATTCATATCAAAATAAGTAAGTTTATCGTCTCAAGTGACAAAAGACTTTTCCCTTTTACTGCATATCATTTCCCTTTACCTGCATAAATGGTTAAAGAGATAAGACACTCATAAATAAGACACTCACAAGAAGACACTCACAAATAACGGTAATATATTCAAATTGGCATGCAAATACATATATACATATGCAGTAAAAATACAACCCTTCTTTTGGCAGTCAGGAAATAAATTATAGCACTCAGTACTAACTGAACCACACTCATAATTTCATCACAAATAAAAAATATTACCGCCCAACGAAGTGGGCACGGGTCAGCTAGTTTAGAAATATTTTCAAATAGTTTTAATCAACACGCATCGTGTTCGAAATTACTCTGTGAATGATGAAAGTTTCCTCAAATTAAATTACTTTTATTTTAAAACAAGTATCGTAATTAATATAATAATCATTAATAGGCTAGGTCACTGTTAATTAGTAAACAATAGCATTAGCGCGGCATCGGTTGAGTGGCCTGCTACAGTTGAGATCATCGATGTGCGTGATCCCTAATTTCAGTAATTAGAGTGCTGATATACAATAATAATGTTTCCGCTCGCTTTATTGCTTTTGATAATGAACGGATATTATCATAATAAATGCTTCATGTGGTTTTATAATCAATTTAGAGACAAAGTTTGGACAATTTTACACCGGTAATAACGCTACGAATAAAATCGTACATAGCATAATATTCGACCAATAGGCTTGACTACTAGTCACGTATTTCTTATTAATTACTTTGGCAAATGCCGATGTAGAAAATAAGTGTGTAAAACTCACCAAAGTCTTCTTTGGGGACGTCATCCAGAGCAGATACAAAATCATTTCGAGCGATTTCCCCGGAGTCCAAATTATTTTTTGAGAAGAAGAAGAAGTCACGTGGGGTCAAATCGGGCTTGTAAGGCGAGTCCGAAATATCTTCAATTTCTTTGGTCTCCAAAAATATTGGTGGGAATGGCTTTGTGGCAATCCAGTCCAATCAATCCAATCCAATAAATCCAAGCCCTCACAATCCAGTCCGTGGCTAATTGTAACTCATGACAAAGAGACTTCACTGCATTACTTGCCATTGATTGTTTTACGATCTTCTAATAACACTGTTGCCATATGGCGACTAGCAGGGAAAAATATGCGTGTCAGCTCCGACGCCCAACTGGCAATTACTTTTTATGTGCGATTTTCATGGAATAAACAATAGACAAAGGGGGTAAATAAATGCATCTCCTATAATAGTGAAAGCATGTAAATACTTTATTCGTATAAAATTTCTTGCATGCTTGATTAATTCATTGATTGAACGTATATTAGGTACCTATTATGTTATAAAAAGTAATTTAATTGTAAAATTTTCAGCTGCGATGGCGCTAATATTAATTTATTTATAAAAACATAACGCTCTTTGTTAACCCGAGATTTTACTATCCTTCAAATTTTCGTACCGGGGGGCTTTAAATAAAATCGATTTTTAAAGAGTCAACTCCAATAGTTGGATTCCGAATCTTGAAAGTCTCTTAATAAGTAGATTTTAGATCTCCAACCAGTAGTATTTTCACATATACATGGTTTTTGCAGTGACTGAAGTCACTGGAGCTCCACTTTTCTCGCCATCTTTCAATGAAAAGTTATCACATCTTAATTGAGAAAGTCTATTTGGAGAAGTTGGTTTAGTTTCACTTAAACCAACTTCAGATCATAGGAAATCATTACCTGAAAATGTACACGTTCCATTTTCATGGCCAATAAGAGCACGCTGAAACCATAACCTTATATAAAATGAGTTACTCGGTAAAATCTGAAATTTAAATTCATAAATTTGTATGTTACCAATGTGTATAAGAAATGTAGTATATTTGCAGAAGCACTGGTTTCTCATTTATTTCTTAGGACGCTATCATATTTCAATTACGATTTTTTCACACAGTTATAGCCATAACGTTTGTCTTATTAAAAGTCCTTTAACTCTCATTTACAAGCTGCATCTAAACTAGAGCAAACTAAAAACTTTAAAACTCGACGGGGCTTCATTAAATCATTAGCGCTAGAGAAGGAGCTTTTTATGCAAGCTCCCAATCAGAGGCGAAAATACAACATTCGTTGTCAGGTTAGGTGCTCTCCAACGGCAATATAAGAATTTCGTTGTATTAATACATTCCTGTGAAGTCTCGCCTACGAGTATGAATAATTGAAAACCTTTTCGTTCGACTACAAATGTATATGTATAAAATGGAGGGTTACTGTGTAAACTTTACGATTCGCATCTAAATGGCTCACCGTAAAGCTCAGCGATGTTTCCGCGTTTTCTAATAAGTATACATCGAATCAGATTAGTTTAACCCTTAAATTGGCAGCGTACTCCACGAAACACACTCACTTTGAAAAATTATAGAGCCGTAAATATAAAAAAAAAATACTATTTTGCAATTTGAAAGGATTGCTAATATGATCTAATTTGGTAAAAATAATACTGTAGCTGGCAACATTCACAATTATCTGTCATAATCAAAATGGATCCTAAGCGGCCGGCTGCTCCTGCGCGACATGTAAGTTTGTTATTATTTTTTTAATGTTTTATTCATGAGAACAGTATTTGTGTAGCTTTATTGGGCAAGGAAATATTGTAAATTCTACTATTCAGTAGTTATTTCGTGTCAACACTCGATATTAACTTTTTTATACAATCAAAATCATGGGTGTACTCTCTGAATACCGTTGCCAAGTGCATTGTAAAATACTCATAAACGGGTCCGGTATACACGGAGTACACTGCCAACTAGGTAACGATATATATATATCGTTTTTTTTAAAAAAATTTATTGATACATGAATGTGGTTTGGTAATCTACAGCATGTTGTTTATTTTTTTCTATAGTGCTTGAACTTAGGAAGATCGCACAGAATTTTGGCTTTAGTTCCGGCTGAAAATGCATGCTCCGATGATAGTTCTGATTCTGATGTGGAGCCAACTTTCATCCCACGATCAGCATCTTACATCAGCTCTGACCCACCCTCTTTGGACTCCTCATATGAACGACTCGACCTCTTGAATAGCGATCTTGATAACGCTTCTGATGATAGCCTCAATGAAATACCACCAACACCTAATGCTTCTGATTATATCCTCGATGAAATACCACTAACATCAACGTTTCAAAAGGTTTTTCCATCCTCGTCTACTGTCAATTACTATGCGATACCAACACTGAACTCAATTCAATCACTGCCTTCGCCGTCTGTAGAAATCCCTGAGTCACCAGCTCCCATCACGCCGCGAGCTGCACCTGGACCATCGACTAGATCCAAACGCAAAAAAACTTCTGTCGTGGTGAAAATAGTAAAAAGAGGTAAGTTCTCATTAGACTACAACTGGAGAAAAGCTATTTTTCGTCATAGAGGTTGCATGGATGATGGATTGCATGAGCTCCATAAAACTCAAAACGAAACTGTGTTGGAATACTTTAAAGCCTTTTTTTCACAAGACATCATTGCAGATATTGTTCACAATACAAACTTGTATTCAGTTCAACAACACGGCAGATCTATACAGTTGACAGAAGAAGAGTTAGAAAGTTTTCTAGCAATACAAATTTTGATAGGTGTTGTAAAAATGCCTGCATATACGGATTATTGGACTAGAAAAACTCGATACCCTCCAATAGCTGAGGTAATGACTCTGAAACGCTACCAACAAATAAGACGCAATATCCACTTTGTGGACAACAACTTAAGAAGACTCGGACCGTTATTTCAAGGTACGGAACGTTATGGAAAAAATTCGACAGAATTTCTTGAAGTTGGATGAAGAAGGACAGTCAAATCATGAAATGACGAAGTAGTTTCGTTTGTACTTCTCTCCTACAACAAAGCATAAATGCATATTGCACTTGACGCAATAGACTTTTGTATATGACAAGGAAATGAAGAAAAAACCTAGAGGATACAGTACGCAAGTTGTGTGCAATACTAACAAATTGGCTGTCGTGAAATGGAACGACAACAAGGCAGTAACGTTGATCAGTTCATTCGTGGACTCTCATCCTATGGAAAAGACACGAAGGTATTCAAAAGACGACAAAAGAAGAATTGACGTTGATTGCCCTCAGGTGGTAAAACATTATAATAAGCATATGGGAGGGGTGGATTTGGCAGATATGCTTATATCCCTCTATAGGATCCCATTCAAAAGCCGAAGATGGTACTTGATCATATTTGCACAGCTGCTAGACATGTGCATCAACAACGGATGGCTTTTGTACAGACGTGATAAAAGACCAAAGAAGTCACTGAAAGAATTCCGACTTGAACTTGTCGAAGGACTTTGTTATGCTGGAAAGATGCCCAAGAATGGAAATATGCATAGGCTGAAGGATGAGAGAAAAATCTTGAAACCGACGGCTGTAAGGCCGGTGGATAGTGTCAGGTATGATTCTGTCGGCCACTTTCCAGAAATTGCAGATAAGCAATCACGCTGTACGTTCTGCAAAGACGGTAGAACAAAAGTCAATTGCGTCAAGTGCAATATGCATTTATGCTTTGTTGTAGGAGAGAAGTGCAAACGAAACTGCTTCCGTCAATTCCATGCTAAATAGAACCTTAACGTAATTATTTGGTATGAAGTTTATTTTGTTTTTATAAAAAAATGGTATTATTTTCTAAAATGCTTTTTATTTCATCCTTGGCAGAGTACTCCACGGAGTACAGACACATGATGATGTAGTTCGTTCAGTAACTGGCAAGGTACTCTGTGTAGTACATCGATTTTCGCAAAAACTTGAATACATATATTTTTTTTACATTTTTTTAAAGATTTAGGATCACAATAGACCAGGAAAATAACAAGAAATTGTCAGATTTTAGATAAAAAGAATCTTGCCAATTTAAGGGTTAAGCAGATGATGAGGCCAAGGTTTACCAGTCAAAGTCGTTTAACACGTTCATTGCCAAACTGTAAATTTGAATTTCGTGTGGTGGCCAAAGTTATTTAACCAGCATAGAAACTCGTTAGCGACGACCACGCGATATCGCGTGAAGTGCCGTTTGGTTAGGGGCCGCAACACGCGATATCGCGTGAACGGCAACGAATGTGTTAATGTGATAGATACTCTACATTGTTCAAGGGACCAAGGGTTACTAAGGAAAAACGCTATAATTCTATATATGTTTGATATTTTTATTTGAAAAATCCAGCGGATAGTCGTCTAGTAAATATGGGGGCCATCATTGCGCCGAAATAAACCTCGGAACATTCCCACAAATATAGTTTCAAGGACTTTATAGTAAGGCGCTGAGTCAAGCTGTAATGTCCATGTCTTAGCTATGATTTTTGTATGTGCTCATGGTACCAATGCTTGTTTTTCACTGGTATGCATTGCAAGAAATAATCAAATTTCAATAAATTAAAATAAACATATCGTGATCTGTGTCAAATGAAAGGTCTGATAGAGTACATTTCGGAAATATACATGTATCTATATAGATAAACACATAACGCATATTTCTTAAAAAAAACGGTATTAAAAATAATTATAAATACAATAGTTCACTTTCTGTAATAACGGTATAACGGTAGACGGGTTTTATATTATTTTTAATATGTGTATTTGTTTAATATTTAAAGAGCACTCCAGTCCATCACTTCCAGATCTTTCCCAATTTTCTTGCGCCCTGGAGGAAATTTCGCACGATTCGGCTTTTTATCATCTGAACCGGGAAGTAACTGCTCGCATGGTAATTGCTGCATTATGCAATACTAGCAGTAACACGGTACGATACGCAAACATTTTGTTAAAATTGAGATTCTGCTGTTGGCGAACTATAGCGAAAACCGATTTTCCGTGGAAATGTAAATAAACCTACCTGTTACCGTCGAGCACATCTTTTTTGATTAGAGTTAAATACGCCCATGAGCATAAACACAAATGAAATAACTGACGATTAAGCTAAAATTAGATCGCTCTTAGACATTTCATATATAAAAATAATAAATTATTAGTTTTAAAAAAAGCACTAAAAACACGCTTTTATAAATGCACGTAAAAACCACATCATCAGACCTTGAAACCTAATCGTGGTCAAAGTTCATTCCAAGACTTTTCTAATAAGTCCAAACACAGCTATGATACGATGTTCCATCGTGAAGTTCCAGTTCATATCTTCCGACTCCATCATCAAATCAGTTCGACAGTACCATATTATTGTATTTTCATCAGAACTACATACAGCTGCCAATTTTCATGACGCTTCGATGCTTGGAAGATGGTTAAATTAGTTACCTTAGATTCCATTACATAGTTACATACAGGTCGACCTAATAAAAGCACTTAAAAAGAACTTAGTAACATTTGGTCCCTCCCACCCAAACCTAAAAACTAACAGGAAATATCGATTTTTCGACTTTTTATTTAAAACAACTATACAGATAAATATTTCTATTTTGAAAATATATTTTCCACATTTGAACCTCAAACTAACCCATATCAAAATTACGTCGATCGTTTTCCACCTATGCATGTCATAAGTCAGTAGATATAAAATACTGGTTAATAGAGTGTAAAGAATAAGAGAACCGACCGCTGACATCAAGAGTATAGTGTTTTCAAAAGCAGCGTTAGAAATTCATGAGTTTTTAACGATTTCACTTCCATCTACCTTTATGCTAAAGCTCCTCATAACGCCGGGTTGTCGCCTCGTTTTACCTAGCCATTCTGATTAAATGCAGAGCCGGCTCAAAGTCAGCAATAGCCACAATAGAATTATAAATTAGCTTTCAGCTCCCAAGTTTAGATTAGAAAATTAGAAAACTATTTTTAATTAGAAACAGGTCGGATTTTTCTATGGGACATGACTGAATTGAAACCTGGGCAAATATTAGAGATGGTCAATATTTATAGACTCAACGTTTAGGTCCCGAACAGCCTGTATAAAGTGAATTGTTATGTAACGAGGCATTGCATTTGTTTGTAAAACCTGTTGACCTTTTCTACATATTTTGCGGGCAACCAGTAAGTATTTTTATTTATTATATTTAGTGAAATATTTAGTGAAAGAGCATTATCAAACCTGTTGTATTATAAAATATTTAGTTATTTTCGAGGAATTTCGTCGTCTTTTACGCTGTCACAAAGTGGTAGAGTACGTATCTTTTTAATATTTATATAATGTAATGGTAAATTTGGTATAGTTTATGGGCAGGCAGATTTTTTATGTGATTAAATTTTATTTTTGCCAGATATATGATTAAAATAAGAATTTTAAATAATATACCCTTGCAGGGTTTTTTTAATTTAAATAAACGTTGAACTATGAACATTGAACTTTATCAAGCCTTCCAGTGGAAGGCAGATATATGTAGATATCCTAGCTTGTCTGAAATTTGGGATTTCCTTTGTTGTAGCGCACTGCACTGAGCTACCCTAGGATTTTAGCACGATATTCGACCATTCTTCTCTTTTCGAACGCAAAGACTTAGGGACAACACAGTCTAACTACGCTAACAAGCCCGTGAGAGTCCAACGCCTTACCTTGATGCACTGGGACGTGATTCCAGCGGGCTAACCTCACGCCCTCACCAAATTTGATTCAGATTTGACCAAATTTCCTTGTCCTCCAGTCTGGTCACGGATTCAAGGTTGTGCCTCTACATGACGTAAGCGATTTTTCAGTTCGAATGTATCGCGGACCGTGGCGCCCATTGGCCGTCATGTCGGGGTCGGTTGGCCAACGGAACCCTGCTGCTTAAACTGCTGAACCATAACCCCCCCCCCCCCCCCTCTCCCCCCACCGGTTATTCGCCGGGTGGGCAGCCCCACCGGTTATTCGCGGTGGCTAGCAAACCGGCTAGTGCACCAAACGCCCAAGTCTGCCCGAGGTGTTCCTCTGAATCTGTACTTCCGATCACAGTCGCCTCCGACAGCAGGTTACAGCCGCAGGCAGAGGTCACAGCGGCCCTAACATGTAGTCCCTTATCGAGAATGCTTCCGGATGGGAGATAAACCATGAGTTGGGCAGACAAAGGTGATACAACATTTGCCAACCAAGCTGCGCGGAACAATTAGGAATCGCGCGGAACCATTCGGTGGATGTACAATATACATTCTTGTATACACTGTACAGGCGCAAATAAAATAGTTTGAATAGAGTTAAATATTCACAATTACATCTAAATTTCATCCGTTTCATGTTTCAATCGATATATTTATGATACCACTTCATGCTGATGCTAATGCCATCGAATGCAAGCTGACAGCGAGAATCAGACATTAGTAAGAAGAAAGTGCAGGCTACGGGCGCGCCTCGCCGCGCTTGCTCAAGGCGAGAAATAGGTAGACTGAAGATGGTCCGGCTGGATAGTGGAACAGTTGATGAATAAATTTTAATAAATACATGGCGTTTGTCTACAAATGTATAACTTCTCGCAGTGCCAGTTTGTATATTCAGTATTCATAATGTGGTTTGTTCTGTGGCTGTACCTACATACTGTTGTTAACAAAACAATCTTTCGAAAATCGTAATAATAATATAATCTGTAGCAAATAACTTTGACATCCAACTAGAGCTGTCGATTACAATGGGTGAAGACGTCACCTCGGGAAGTTTAAACAATATTAGATCGGTCTGTCTCACGTGAGGTGAGCCCAGAAGACTTGGAACGAAAACAGTCCACCGCCTAGTTACGCCACACGCCCGTAAGAGACCAACGCTTTACCGCGAGATAACCAGGTTAATCACCCAGCGGGTCGACACTCGCGCCCTTACTACCAGTTGCAACTACTAAATTAATCCGGTCTCCCGACTGGTTACAAGTTTGGGAGCTAACGGGCCCATGATGAGGTGGCCACGATGACCCATGTGTTATACTCACGGGTCAACACCCATCCGATGGCCTCCACGCATGGGGTGCGAGCCTGGGTAGGACACTGGGTCAACCAGTCTCCCCTGGGAATCAAACCTCTGGCGCTCCTGGACGGTCTGCGCACCGAGCGGCGCAAGCCAATCGATTGTGCTCTCCGACTAACAATCGGGGGAGTCTGGGAACTGTATTGTTTCCTATAGAGCGGGGGTGGTTGTCTACCTTACGGCGACTGCTCTTGAAATGACCATTGGCCATCCGATCCCGATTCAGAGTCGGGCAAAGGACGCCTTGGTCCGCGATAGATTCGGTTATCACCGTTTCACCGCTTCGTAAGGGAGAGGACCGCGCAAGCGACCTCGAACTCGGAACCAATCGAGAGACCGGAGAAATCTGGTCACAATTGGAAGCAAGGGCGCGAGAGTCGGCCCGCCAGGTAACTCTGGCTATCTCGCGGTAAGGCGTTGGCTTCTTGCGGGTTGTGACTTAGCTAGACGCTGGATTTGTTCTGTCCAAAGTCTCCTACGTTCACTGCAGGGCGATAGACCGAGAAAATCGTTAAAACGTCCTGTGGTGACGGGCTCGCCCGTTGTAGTTGACACCGCAAGTTGGTTACAAGTTCAATGTCGCTTACGCGGTCCTCTCCCTTACGCAGCGGTGATACGGTGTCTACCGAATCTATCGCGGACCACGGCATACTTTGCTCGGCTCTTCACCCGGGATCGGGTAGCCGATTGGTCGCTCCGTAAGGTGAATAACTACTCCCGCTCTATATGAGACAGTACTGTTTCCAGACTCCCCCGGCTGTCTGTCAGAATGCACAATAGATTAGATGACGCCGCACGGTGCACAAACCGTCCACAAGCGCCCGATGCTGACTCCTAGGGGAAACTGGCTAGCAGGTCAGAGTCCTAACCTGGCTCGCACTTCTACGTGGAGGCCGCCGGATAGGTGGTAACCCGAGAGTATGGCCGACCCTGAACACATAGGTCTCAGTGGCCAAACTGCAACAGGCCTCATTAACCCCAACGCTGACATCCAGAGACATGTTGTGTTTGCTGATTCAAGAAAATACTTATTGTTTGTTTGTTTAAACTTTTTGTGAAATTTTCCAATGGACGGGTTTATTGTCATACGACAATCTTTTTCAAGCAAACCCTACTACGAAGTGCTTTTATGTATGTGTGCGCGTAACATGTGTGTCAGTGTGTGTCTTGTTATTGCATGCGAGAGACAGAATTGAAATGCAATTCCGTTAATTCTATCCCAACCTAACCACTGTGCCACCCTCCATCCTCCGCGTGTATATCACTATGGCAACGCTACGACGCCATAAGTCTGCTATGCTATGGATAAACGCGCATGCGCAACTAGACAAGAATAAAGGGAGTTTCATATAGGGTAACAAAATAGAGAACGGAAGTGCGAAGACGGGCTGTGAGTGAATACGTTCACCGAATAGAAAGAGATAGGGGCATATAAGACTCCCTCGATCCTTGTCTAGTTGCGCATGCGCATTTATACATAGCATAGCAGACTTATGGCGTCGTAGCGTTGCCATAGTGATATAAACGCGTTGCCATAGTGATATATATATAGGTACGTGTCTCCGTGAATGCACGACTAGACAAGGATGAAGGGGGTACTAGGATGAGTTTTTAGTACCTATTAGGCGATAGATGAAGCAGTTGACTGTATTTTGAACAATTAGGTATTACTATTTATCAAACAAAGTTAACCCTTTCGAACCGGCAATATTATGTCACTCCAGGACTGAAGACAAATTTAGGTAATATGCATCATTGCCTTATATAACTAGCCATCAAGCCATCAAGACCTAGCGGCAAGTGCATAGAAACCCGATCGACTTTTTTACGTAAATAACAAACGTGCGGACGGGACGAGGACAGAATGCTTTAAATTATACGTAAAACTCCAGTGGCCGTCAAGAAAGAAGCTTCTATGAGACAGTGTCCCAACAGTCTAACAGCGTCTGGGGACATATACATACCTGCAGGTTCGAAAGGGTGCAATCACTCTAAAAAAATAAACGCATGTCACAACAGTATGAAAAGCATTTTTGACGTGAAAACGTCTTTAAAAAGGCTCCCAAACCAAGAAAAACCACCATATTTAGCGCAAAACTCCTGCCAACTCGCATGTTTCGGTAATACGTAAAACTTTTTTATTGAAGAATCGTAAAATATATACCTGTTCTTTTGAAATAAATATGCTCTAATGTTATACCTTTAAAAATACGCATACCTACTAAAATACTGCTTTTAATCAATTCTTTTTTTCTATACAATATGGAGAATTTCATCAGAATTTATCACAGTTGCTTGATATTTGTTTTTATGTAAGTACATTTTTCTTTTGCTTATAACTCGAGAATTAAAGAACACAAATAAATTATACGTACTAAATAACTCTCTATTATTGATTTCAAAATATAAATGGATAAATCTTGACTAACTTTTTAGATCCCGAGATATATAACTTTGGAAATTTTGAAATTGAAATTATTTTCTCCGACTTGTCTAATATTTTGTATGATATCTTGGAAATCATTCAACTGATTTTCACCTGATATAGCCTATAAATGAGGGTAATAAAAAGGTATGCTACATATACGAAAAATCCGATCGAAATCAGTATACTGGTTATTTAGTTATTAACACGCAGACAGACAGAAAAGAAAAGAGAAGAGATAGAGACACCGAAAAATGCTACCATACGGAGGCCTGCAATGTTTTCCAATCCAAGAAAAGTTTTGGTAACCCTTAGACGACAGATCAAGCACTGCTGTATTTAGAATACGTAGAACTTTTTACTGACTTCACTCAAAACAAACAGTTAACCTCGTGTCACAGTGGTTTTCAAAAAAAGACCGATATTGAAATGTCAAAACTTGTCTGTCATCGCGTTTCCTTATAGAAATCTCCCGAAAAAATCCATTGACATATAAATTACAGACCTGGCCTCGGCCGTCAACAGCTATGCCGAAAAAGAAGCCAGCTGGCATCTCCGTGAAAGGATGCTAGTCGGAAGTTCGCAGCCGCGCGATAGCGTCTTAGCTTAGTTGTATATCCTAGACATTCTAAGACTTCAAATGTAGCGTCCGTAGCCCCGTTGACACCGGTTCTTCTCGTTGTTACCGAAGTTAAGCAGTGGCGGGCGCTGTCAATACTGGGATGGGTGACCGCCTGAATGTTTGACTGCGTGATGCTACAATGGCTACAAATGCCCACCTAGAAGATGGTGCCAATAGGGAACAAGGCGGGTTCCACGAAAAGCATATGCCCTAGTTATGTACCTAGTTAGTATTCCTAAAATGTACCTAGTTAGTCTTCAAATGTGCAAGTAACCATAGCAGTTACTACTAAGTTAACTGCTATGGTTAGTAGATACTACTATCTATATATATTTAATAGACTCCGAAACCGTTTGACCGATCACCATGAAAGTTGGCACATATAGGTATGTATTTTTTTATGGAGAAGGTTTTTATGATATGAAGGTTTTGTTGTAACTTACCACTAAATGGCGCTTCAGCATGAACTTCTATACCACTGAACCGATCTCTATGAAAAATGGTACACATACGCATTTGAGAACACATAATCTTTTCTGGCTATCAAGTGTATTGTAAGTTACCACTAGATGGCGCTGCAGCACATCAACTTCTATACCGCTCATTCGATCGCAATGAAAATTGGTACACATAGACATTTGAACCCGCATAATATTTTCGCGCTATTAACCATATTGTAACTCGCCACCAGATGGCGCTGCAGCACATCAACTTCTATACCGCTCAACCGATCGCCATGAAAATTGGTATACATAGACATTGGAGACAGCATAATATTTTTGGGCTTTAATCTTATTTTCTTTATTGTTATTCGCCACCAAAGTGCGGCGTGATGTGCGGCGCTGCAGCACATCAACTTATATAGGTACTGTTCAAGCGATCGCCAAGAAAATTTTATAAATGCGAAAGTGGTTGAAAGGGACCAATGAAATAATGTGATTTTTTGAAAAGATAGCTGAAGGTGAGTAGCATAGGCTACTTAGGGAGTTGGTGGAGGGGAAGATAGGCAAGAGTAGGAGGGGTAGAAAGCTGATACCCGAGCATCGCCGGGTAAGAGGTGTCGACTACAACGGGTGAACCCGTCACCCCAGGCTAGTATAACGATATAGATCGTTCTTTCAGCCATGGGATGAGCGTAGAAGACTTGGGGACAAGACAATCTACTGTCTAGTTCACCAGCAACCCGTTAGAGACCAACGCCTTACGGCGACGCACCGGGAAAGGTAATCAGCGGGCAGCCTCACCCCCTAACTACCAGTTTTTTCAGGATAACTCCGTCTGGAATTAACCTTCAGTCCTCCCGACTAGTTACGAGTCCGAAGTTGCTTACGCAACCTCTACCGGTTGTATTACAGCGGTAATTCAGTTTGAATTTGTCGCGGACCTAGGCGTTCTTTGCCCGTAGTGCCACACGGGATCGAGTGGCCCAAGGTCGCTTCAAGAGTGGCATGACAACAGGTGAACATCCACTCTGCTGCTGCCGAAACAGTTTATTTCCATAGTCTCCAGACCCCTTCAGCAATTAGTCACAATGTACAACCGACTGGCTTCGCCGACCGGTGCGCAAACCGCCCAGTGGCGCCGGGTTGCAATCCCGCCGGAAGAACCGATCCACCAGCTCTGAGGCCTGAGACACGGGAGTCTTACCTGGGGAAGCCTTTCACTCGAGGAGGCTTCGGAATAGGAGCTGAATCGTGAGTTGAGCCGATCCGAGAACAAAATGGATCTTGTCGTCCAAGCTGCAAGAAACCGTTCACCACCTAAACATTTTTATCACCTAAACGTTCACCACCTAAACGTTCACCACCGAAACCGTTCACCACCTAAACGTTCATCGCCGGGTATCATCATTATTATATATTTTCTCCGCGACGATTCAGTGGCATTTTATACCGCGTCAGTGGTGCTGCAGGGTTCATTTATTTTTAGCGTGGCCACTTCGTTTTTCATATTAAAATCACGGATTTAATATTTTCTCTATTGATTCAAAAATCAAACGCCAGTATTGTTATCATGCTCTCTCCAAGCAGCATTATCTAGCTTTCTCGTGGCAAAAGCGGCATTGGTTTTGTCTGCAATTATTATTAAATAAATGTATATATATATATATATATATATATATATATATATATATATATATATATATATATATATATATATATATATATATATATATATATATATATATATATATATATATATATATATATATATATATATATATATATATATATATATATATATATATATATATATATATATATATATATATATATATATATATATATATATATATATATATATATATATATATATATATATATATATATATATATATATATATATATATATATATATATATATATATATATATATATATATATATATATATATATATATATATATATATATATATATATATATATATATATATATATATATATATATATATATATATATATATATATATATATATATATATATATATATATATATATATATATATATATATATATATATATATATATATATATATATATATATATATATATATATATATATATATATATATATATATATATATATATATATATATATATATATATATATATATATATATATATATATATATATATATATATATATGTATTTTATTTTGATATCCGCGAAAACCTAATGAAAAGAAACATCAAAGTAAATCTAAATGACAAACATCTTAACTAGAAACCATTAAAACAGGTTTTTAACAACAATAGAAAACGATTAACTACCAGACACCGCCTGCGCGAAAGTAACAGAAAATCTTGATAAAATCCCATTTCGTTGAAAGTAACATGAAAATAGGTCGCGACTCTATTAAAATTACGCCACCATACAATTAGACTGGTTCCTCTCGACAATGTAGCCATCTCATTCCCACCCAATGCTTCTAATAGCGGCTTTTATTACCTGTCCTTCTCTGTGGAGCCAACGGAGCATTTTAGCATGAGTCCACGCTTCGCATTTTTAATTGCCAATTAATTAACGTTAAGGGGGTTGAGTCAATTAACTGTGCAATTTAGAAAAACGTTGTTAACTGGTTTCATTTCAGGATCCAGATCAAAATTAATAATCGTAAGTAGGGTTTGTGAATAAATAACAATTAAATTCCAAGCTGGAGGTTTATTTTAATCATGTATTATCATGATTAGAGGTACAGAATTTTCGTTTTTACAAGAATTTATGCTAGAAATTTGTTATATTTGCGAAACATAACAGATTTGTGTTTTTTTGCGTAAAGATTTGAGGGGTGCTTCGGTGAGAAAACGTCGCATTTGCTCCCAAATAATTGTGGAGAAATGGATTTGGATCTAAATTCAATGATACAAACCGCCTCTGAAAAAAGATTTAATATTCTCTCTCTGCACATGAGATGAAATGCAACCAGTGAAGCCAACTTTCAAATTGGTCAGTTATTTTGCCCATCTGTTGCTGCAAGTACGACTCTCTTTAATCAAAATACATTACTCGAAATCTTCTCAAAAAATCATTTTTTCAGAGCGCTTATTCAAAATAAGTTTATTGATAAATCACTTTCATCACCTCAATTTCATATTTCATTTCATCACTTCAATCAATAAACAGGAATGATGATACCAATGATAAGGACATACTGTGGGCTACTAAATGCTGCTTTTCAACCTTTGGCGAAGCAGCGTTACACGGCATTTGGAGTCAAATTAACAGCTAGTCAAACTAGACGCATAACGCTTCTTTAATATTTATAATATCGATGTTACGGACAGAAAAACGTCTTTAAAACAGTCAAATGTTGAAATTACAACAATGCTAGCTTTTAATAGACATTAAGTCTAAATGTTGAGTGTAGGAAATATTGTTTTATTTGATATATGTAATATATGCGAATTTTAGCGAAATTTCGAGATTTCACATATTTTTTTGCGAAAAATCTGTTTTTTATTTGCGAATATTCCGTACCTCTAACCACGATACGACAAATCTTTTGCTTTTCTATTGAATATGGTTTGGTAGTATGTTAGGCAGCGCGTTCCACTTTTACATCGACCGTAGTCCCGCCGTCTATAATGTTTTTGGGTATAATATTTTTCATCAAATTAGGGGTTTACCTCGGAATGAGAGATAGTAATCTGGAAACTCGTATACGCCTTTATTTTGGCGTTCTAAAAGGGGTCTCAAAACTCTCATAAATACTCGTGTCTGCGTCGTAAGTTATTCAAGGTCAAAGGTTGCAAAAATCGGGTTTTCACGATTTTCTAGGTTTCTATAGTCTAATGATGTCAATCTGATATTAATATTGATTTTCCTAATCTTCCATAATTATTTGTATTCCAATCTTTTCTTATTTTTTATTTTTTTTATTTTCTAATTTTGATTATTTACATTACTAAATACAATCATTGATTATCAAAGATGGATTATAATATTTAAAAAATTAATAACTATTTCTATTGCGATATTGTTATTGATTTAATTTTATATTTTTTATAATTTTAATTTTAATGTTTTATAACCGACTCTTCGTTTTTATATTTTGACTATCTGCAGTACTTTAGCAGCTCCAATTATTTTATAAAGATCCTAAATCTTTAGTTTAAATTAAAATATTAATTGCTTTACAATTAAAAAATAATAGTCAATATTTAAAAAATGTATTACACCACATAAGGTATAATGCCAGTTATTCAATTTGACTATACCAAGAGTAAGGATTCCTACCAACCGGCTTATTTGAAAAAATAAAAAAAATATCTATAAAAATGTAGAGCATAAAATTTGCGACAAATTTTGTTCTAAATATTTTTTCATGCTCTCAAACGTTTTTGAGATAGAAAGTGGAGAGCGCGAAGCGCTCAGCCAAACATACTGTAATGCAAGGTCACACAGTTGACCAGTTGCATTACAGTTTATATGGCTGAGCGCTGCGCACTCTCCGCCCTCTATCTCAAAAACGGTTAAGCGGATGAAAAAATGTTAACAACAAAAATTTAAATAAATATTAACATCATTATAGCTATAGAAACCTAGATAATCGCGAAAAACCGATTTTTGTGACCTTTGACCTTGAATAACTTACGACGCAGACAGGAGATTTTATGAGACTTTTGAGACAACTTTTAGAACGCAAAATAAAGGTGTATACTAGTTTCCAGCTTATTATCTCTCATTCCGAGGTTTTTTTTTTGCTTAAGTGACTGCACTATAAGTTACGAACTTGTCGGTACAAAACATTCCTTGAAAATCTCTCAATTTATACAATACTGATAAAAATATTTAATTAGAATTGTCTATTTTCAGTATTTTGTTATTTCCAAAGACAATTCTGAAATTACTGTGTGCTTACTGTGCTAGCATACATCCAGAATAGTTTAAAATAACAAAGTATGAAGATAATATAACTATAAATAAACATAACTTAAAATTAACGGGGATAGCTTTTCCATTTTGAAGTTAAACGTTCTTGAGACTCGCTCTTAATTAATATTTTGCGCTACAGATCCCCTACAATTTCAGAGAAATTCATCTTCGAAAATATGACAGAATCCATACATTTTCTCGTCGCTTCCTTCGTATAAATTGGATTCCTCCATTAACCGTATCAGATGTACGAGTATTCTCCCCCTGAGTACGAAGTATATTTAGCTGAAAAGGCTGTCTGTTCGGATGGAGCGGCGAGTTGAGAACTTTAACCACTGCCAATTCCCTGCTCTTTGTCTTTTTGTCGACTCGTCGCAGTTCCCGCTGTACACTCGCTCCACAATGGCCAAGAGTTTTCCTTTTGCATGTCGTCAGTCTCCTTTTCTTTGCCGCCCGCTTCGTATCGGCGCTTTAAAATAACACAAATCTCCGCCGGAAATCTCGCCTAACCAATGCTAATTCACCACTGAGATGCGATCCTTCTCTTATGTACTCGTACTGTGTTCGATGATGAACGTTTGTGTTGAGAGTGGCCTGGTCTCCCGTTTATGATGCTGTGCGAAGACCAGGTTTCCATTCTTGAGTCGGGTTTGGCGGACAGAGAGCAAAGTAAAGACAAACATTAGTATTTTTTTTTTATATTTAATAATAATTAATGTACTATGTGAGAGACGCTTACCATCGTAGTTGGATCGGATGAAAAGAGTAATGTATCGCTGACACCGAAAGACACACTTCAATTTCTTGTTTATTATATTGTTAATGATGTCAGACAAAAATTCGTGTGTCAAATGTTACACGTATTATATTAAAAGTAGTCGTTAAATTATGCATGTTGCTAAGCTGTTACATATGTATGCGAGGTGCGTTCAAATAAAAGTAAGAATGAGGTACATACTCCTTTCAACTAAATAAAATATAAATAGGTACCAAAACATACCTCTGTACAAAAATCATTAGTTTTCGAGATAATGGCACTTTTATAAATTTACAAAAAATCGACAGCTTACATTAGTTTTTCTGGTGCCACGGCTACAAAATTAGGTATACTAAGATTCTAATTTGTGTTACGTAACTCTGAGTAGACCTGCTTATAATCGCAAATATCTGCATATAATATGGAAAAAATAACATTTTACCAAGAATCAAGAGTTAGATTTATATTATTAGAAAAATTCGACTATTTGGACCGTTAAAAAAATGGACCACGCTAACGTGGCAAGTTATTTTGGAACACTGCTTTTTTGCTCTACTTTTTAAAATGGTGTAAGATTTGCCTGGTGTTGCTTTTGAAAAAAAAATTTGCTATTTTACTGCTAAAAGGGCTAATTGTGAAATTATTTCAATAATTAGGAATTTGAATAAAAACCTTCCTTGCACACTAATATAGTCAACCGGTTCAAGATAAAATAATCGAGTTGCATATGCGGCCATAAATGGAATTTTTACTTCCCTGGGTGGTGATTGTCAAAACGAGAGGTAAAATATCGGACGTCATTCTCTATTACATTTTTTTTGATATTTGAACATGGAATGCGAAAGAGATATGAAGACATCTCGTTTACGACATTTTCTCTATCGATTCAAAAATCAACCCCCTGGTCAAGGGGTTAATTCGAAATCCACATCCGGGCTGTTCAAATTTGCAATTATTGTGGGACTTGGAACAACTGGATTGTTAAGGAACAACTGGAAAACAACAAATTAGCATTTTTAGCGTTTCTTTTGTCTCACTTTACTAACATTCGAATGAATAAATGAATTGTGTGGCCCTAGCCAAAAGTGCTCCTGAGACGGTAAACCGAATAGACCAGGGAGCATACTTTAAAGGTTAAGGAGCACCTGCTTTAAGTATGGGATGGGAAGGTAATCCACCTACCAATATAAATACTAGCAACTTAAAGCCATTATAGGGTAATAGGTGTGTGAGGCTGAAAGATTATGAGGTCAGTCTAGAATAGTATTTATTGTTCTTTCTAACTTCTTTCGACCACAATATCCTGTTTCAATTTTTCTCTCTTTTGCCAATAATCTATTCCAAAGTACGGGTTCCATATATTAGCCTAGAGCCCCAATTGGCCGATATCGGCCACAACACGATTCAGCGTGACGGCCCCGTTTTAATTTAATTTGTTTTATTTTATTATGTTAATATATTTTATTTTAATTATGGGTACAGTGGTTTGGCAGTAATTAATGTTTTGGTGAGACAGTGTCCCAATTCAATTTTTTTACTAATTTTTACTAATTTTTTTTGGGACATCAACTTGTCAATCGGCTGAGGGGCCGAGGCCTGAAGGGTTAAACCCATACTGCCGGCGTATAGAATTCAAATATGGAAATCATACTTTCAAAAAGATATCAACTTGCTTGATCAGAACCGTTTCACAAAGGATGATATGGGCTGCGAAGAATGAAATACGAGGACCGGCTCACACGTGTAAAGCGCTACGCTGTTATTTTCTTCTTTCGCTTCCTATGTTATTCTCGTCCTTATACGGTGGCCGTAGCGCATTTCATATGTACTAGTACCTGGTTTTATAATGGGTTTGTCTCGCAGTTGTTAGCGGTTTGAATGCGTGCCTGTGAGTGCTCTGAATGTCTCGTCGCTTCGTCGCTAAATGGAAATCAAATGAATGGATATATCCCTCCACTGAAATAATCGTGGCAGAGTGGCCGAAATAGTTTGTCGGAGCGGTCGCGGTCGTAGGTCGCG
Source organism: Micropterix aruncella (assembly GCA_944548615.1). Taxonomy (NCBI): domain Eukaryota; kingdom Metazoa; phylum Arthropoda; class Insecta; order Lepidoptera; family Micropterigidae; genus Micropterix; species Micropterix aruncella. The sequence continues at coordinate 19,922,301 of OX155951.1, read as the reverse complement.
AGGCATGAGACAGATTTAGCGCTGTTTGCGATACAGCCTTATCCCGGATGACAAATCAGGCTGGAGTGAGGGGGGTCTAGATTAGGGGAAGAAATGAGAAGCTTCGATAGGCGTCTGACGGCCCGTTTCGCGTTACATCTCACAGAATATAGAGCGATGGGAAAACCAACAGTAATTTTGTGAAATCGAATACCAAACAATACTAATTATTCAAACTGATTCGTCACCCACATTTTATGGCATATTTAAATCTCTAACTGCAGAAATGGAACGGTCATCTTTTTGAAATATTACAGGGAAGCACAAGAAAGGATGTACTGAAATATAGTGTTAGGTTTTCCTATTAATTAAAAAAAACATTACTATATGTTTATTGTTTTTTTATTTGCTCGTTTAACGTTGTTGTTTTATTTGCCCCAGCTTAAAATTGAATCACGTTGATGATAAGAAGTAACAGACAATTTTTGACTTCAAAAATGTGGCATTTTTACAGTAAAAACAAAAACGTGCTGGAGGATACGAAATCATCTCAGTCCCATCCGATCGGACATTATGACCTATGCGCTTGAGGACGGCTCTATCGTTACAGAGCCGTTCTTTACTTTGTTACTTTTTGTGTTACTAACATTTTACAATGTTACTTTTTGTGTTAATAATGTTTGTGAGCTTAATATTTATTTTTTATTCATTGTATTGCTTTCATAAAATCATAAATTAGGTTCAGCTAATTTGTAACACGACATTCATTGCCTGTTAGGCGGTACGAAGTACGCCGGGTCAGCTAATTATAGAAATAAAAAATAAGAAATAAATGAGATTTAAATGAGCATTTATTGAAGTATTAAAATAAAAGAAAGTTTCTCAATGCTAAAAGTTATAATAAAAACCAATAATGTCATGAGAATATAAATAATATAAAACCGGTGTTAAACCAAATTTTAATTTAATGACCATTACATACATACAACTATTACATACATACACTATTAACCTAGTATATCTACAAATATCTTAAAAATTCTAACAAAATTGGTTTTATATACATAAAATATCGTAAATATACCCCAAGCGAGCTCTTCGGCTACAATAAAATCAATCGTCATCAAAATCAACGATTGAAATCGTAATAGAATCAGCGAAAATTCGGCATAATCCCGCCGTTCTCAAGTGGGCACGCAGCTGTCACTTGCGAAGTTGTCCCCATTCATAATTTATGCTTAAATAATGCGGCCTGCTTTTAAAAGTTTCCCCCTCGGGCAATGATGCTTATTCGTCGGCGTCCTTCTTTTTCCCAGTACGCTATTTCGCGGTTTTTTTCAGCGAACTTGTTGGCGTCGCGACCGCGGAAAAAATCTCGCCTTGGGCGGTTTGCACGTGAAAATGTCTTTAAAAAGGCTTCGATAGTAGGGTCCCTTCAGAGTTAGCACTGTAACGAAATTGTTGTCCGAAATTATTTTGTGATATCTTGTAGCCAAAGGTTTTTATTATATTTATTTTACCAAATCCTAACATTACATTTCCCGCAAAGAAAGAAATTCTTTTCTTTGAGTAGGTAATGTAGGCAAATAAACATGCTGGTGAGTACCTATACAGGTTGAGTTTTTAATTAGTGACGTCCTTGAAGCGGGTGAATCAGTACGAGCGAATATACAAGTTTTGATAATATTTTTTGGAAAAAACAAAAAATATTTTTTTTATTTAATTTTTGCTAAACTTGAAGAAAAGTTAACTGGCAAATAAAAATACGACAAGCGCTGAGCTCGCTGCGCCATCTAGCATTATGTAAAATATTGCGAGTAAACAATATTCGCAATATTTTACCTACCGCTAGATGGCGCAACGCGCTCATTTTTTTGTTCTATTTTACAAAACATTTTTTTTAATTAAAAAATGTGTTTTTTTAAATATATGTATAATAAAAGTTGTTTTCTTGCTCTTACTGATTCACCCACTTTAAGGTTGTCACATCCTGTATATAATATTAATAATAATAAAACGCTTGATTTGTTAAAGCAATATCTTACAGCTAACCTCAACCTAGCAGGAAACATGTTTTAATGTAGAATTGAGATAAGAATGCTATTAAAATCACGTATAAAGACAGCTCCTATTAAATGTCAAAGGCAGCTATGTCACACAAAATTAGATTACGTTTACACATTTATTTACATAAATTAATAACATAATATAAATAAATCATAGAGTTGTTATTGACATATACATATTATATAACATTATTTTTTTTATATTATACCATTTAAATAAATAGGGACAAATGTCAGCATTGACATAGAAATAAATATTTATAAATATACATAAATGTAAGTACATAATATTAGATAAATAAATATGATATATTAAACAAATAAATATACATATAAAGGTAAATGTAAACATCCAATTATAAATAAATAAATAAATATGAGTTAAAATGCTTTGTTATATTAGTTCCGATGGAGCGATTATCAATAGATATATTTTCATAATTATTTTATGATATTAATATTCTTTAACACGGGTTTTAGGAACCTATATATTTATCCTATAATTTGGGTACAACAGTTGTTGTGCATTGAATTGACGAAGCGTGTCGAAGAATTTGCGCTAAGAATAATACTTCTCTATAAATCACTGATTTTACCATCCTTCGAACCGTTCGAAAAATCGAAGATTTCACATACTCATACCGGTATTCTATCAAATCAATAGTGTTTCATCGGCATAAACATTCATCATATTGATATTTGCTCCTATAACTTGAAAACTTCTAAAATTAACATTTAGAATCATTCACTAAATGATTCCTCAATAAATATAAAAACAAAAAACTACAAATCACCTCTTTAGATCATAGCCAAAAACAAGAATACCGCTATAGTTACAAAAATCAATTTTTGTAAAACTATTATTGGTCTATTCAAGTATGTACATGTGGAAAAAGCCGTTAGGCGTAAAATGACAAAATAGGGTTTTATAAATGTGTTAATAGTCATTATTTCGTAAAAAAATCATTTTAATGTAGAAGAAGACCGAGCAAGCTATTTATCTCAAAATGAGTAAAAATCTTACATAATGACTTCTTGCAATAAATCGACGATATACGCGGATAATCAGTATTTGGATTCCTAAAAATAACGTAAATTATATTTCGACGTATTGCATATTTTTTTTCAATAGTCGTAATTTCATGCACCCACTTTTGAATGGGATAAAAAAAATTAGTAAACCAATTGGCCCATTCTTTCTTGGATGTCTCTCTTAGGGCCCTTTGGAAAGGAACAACTGCATTTAATTTTTCTCCTCTTTTATAAATCAGTGCACCCAAAGTGAGTCTTTTATTTTTACATGGTACAACGCAATCGGCGTTTATCAATTATCTGGTACCCATACTTTAGGAAGGATATCGATCTTCTAGAGAAGGTCCAGCGGAGCGACTAAATTGCCTTTTCAATTGAAGCATCTAACATATGAGAAAATATTGTCGGCTCTTGGTTTGACCACTCTGGAGCAACGCAGGGCACGGGGTGACTTAATCGAGACGTAAAGATCCTGACTGCATCGTATGACGTTCCTGGGTATCAGATTATCTACGCCATTAACATCAACACACATCGCGTGGGCATCATCTGAAACTCCAGCGTGCATCATTCCATTCAAATCCCAAGTAATATTTCTTCAGCAGTAGAGTAGTAACGAATAAAATTCTATTTCTATTAAAGTGCTCAGTGACAAAAGTATGAATGAATGAATGAAAATCTCTTTATTGCACAATAAAAATAAGGTACAATGGCGGACTTATTGCTACACTACAACAATATCTTCCAGTCAACCAACATGCTGGTGTGAAAAGAAGAGTAGGCAACAAAATTATAGCTTAAAATTAAATTTGAAATTATAGCTTATAATATACATTATGTGTGTATCGTATTATTGACTTTAAAAATAAACTGGACCTGTTCCACAAATGCAAACTGTAATGCAAGCATGGACTCAGGCTCATCACCTTAAGCTGCCTGCCTGTTAAATATATAATAAAAACAATAATTTTTAGGGGCTCTCTAGCTAGACGATCAAGCATGCTTGTCAAGCATCACGTCGCGGGCTGGGAAGGGATCGTAAACCGCAGGAAGTATGCAAATATTTTTTTTATTATTTACCAAAAATGCCTAATTTTGTAGTTAATCTGTCGTCGCAGACATAAAATTCCTAATGGGTACTAATATATTTTATTGACTTTAAAATGATTTAATTGTAGTTTAATACACCAAATTCTCTTGCGGACATCATTCAATCGACAATATTAAGTAACATGTCTGACACAATTTCAATGCGCCTTCAAAATATTAATATTTTAACCCAATTCATAATTATAGTCTAAAGTTTTTTTGTAAATTAATTCTATTTTTCGCAGTCAAAAATAATACTTGCTGGGTATTGTTCACACACTTTGAAGGAGGATTTACCTATAATACGTGTATTTTATGACATAAAATACTTTAAAAAATATAATACAACAATTTTAAGATATAAAGATCCGAAAAAATGGCCGCTTTGCTTATATGGCATCTACAAATTTAATATAACTTTTATTAAAAGTATAAGCCGCGTAAGTGAGGGCCTAGTGACAACTTTACAGCTTTACCTCTTTTTGTAAATCCCGCACTTCAATATGACTATAAGCTGTATAAGGGTGGGTCTTGTAACCAATATACAGCCTTTGGTAGAATGTAGTAGCTTTTGCAAGGGTAATGTAGTCGCTTTTGTTTTGTTTGTTCTATAAAGGTTATTTATTAGACTACTATACAGCTGACAATTACAAAATGGTTATAAATTAGTATGCTTTATAGCTATTATACCACCCTAATTTGACTAAAAGGCTTATACGACTAAAACGTATAACATAGCTGAATAAGCGCTTATAGAGCAATGTCGAGAAGTCATTACTCGCTAGTTATATAAGAAAAGCTGAGTAAACCTTTATAAGACAAAATTATATGTCAAAAAGGTAATATAAGCCAAATTACTTTAAATGACACATTTACATAGCTGTAAGTTAATCTGAACGGCTTTACATGACTTTTAATCCGATTAAAGCTATATTCGGCACTTCTTATATGGGTTTTGTGCTTGTGGGCCCGTCATCCCATTCCCCTCCAACGTTGTATAACATAGCTGAATAAGCGCTTATAGAGCAATGTCGAGAAGCCATTACTCGCTAGTTACATAAGAAAAGCTGAGTAAACCTTTATAAGACAAAATTATATGTCAAAAAGGTAATATAAGCGAAATTGCTTTAAATGACACATTTACATAGCTGGGAGTTAATCTGAACGGCTTTACATGACTTTTAATCAGATTAAAGCTATATTCGGCACTTCTTATATGGGTTTTGTGCTTGTTGGGCCCGTCATCCCATTCCCTTCCAAAATCGAAAAAGTTGCAAAAAAACGCCTGGCTGACGCGACGGTGCCTGCTGTGAGGCGATTGATATCTGCGTCCCGATCGCGTCCTCACTGGGCGCGAGCGAGGGTCGCGCTAATGAATTACGTCAACATGACGCGGGGTGGCGGACAAGCGGCCGCGAAAACCTTTAAGCTATTTTTAGGCGCGAATTTTACACGGGGATCAATCCTAATCTTTTTCCCCGATCCTTGGCGCACCGGTTAATCTGACAGCAGGGCGGTGCGGATGCGGGTGTGGGGCACCCGGAAGCCTTGATTGTTTGAAAATCGGTGACATTCGGCTCTCTTGAAACAGCAATTCCTCCGGAACCCTGTCATCAGGATTGGAGGAACTTTGGAATCTTTTCCTAGAGACGTCTTATATTGGGACATCATACTCGCCTTAATTAGCTCCTTCCTCAATCATTCTCAAGCTGTTGCAAATAAAGCTAAAATCTTACTTGTGTCTGCGACAAAGGAGCTACACCACATGGGATCAAAATACCTTGCAGTTAAGGGAATATATAGAGCTAAATTTGTCTCGCAGATATGTTATGGATAGCGTATATGAGCTGATAAAGTACACAACTATGCTGTGAGACGATTGCAACTTAGCAGCCATAACCTCCCCCCCCCCCCACAGCCGAATTGCAATGCTTGGAACCTATAATACAAAGTTATCATATGTAACACCTTGACACTACCAATGTTAACAGGAGTATTCGCTGTCGACTTAAAATTCCTCGAATACCAAAACCAAGATCTGGTTCTTCGGGAAAAAAAGTCCACTATTTTGATCTCTTTTGCTACCCCCATCAAACCAAGTGAAGGGAAAACTGCAGAGCCATGAGAAATGAAAATTTGCGTGTTTGGCAAGAACGTTGGGATTGCGGAGAGACTAAGAGACTTTCTTATCATCATTTTCGGAACAATTGGAAAGTTCGGACATTTCGTGCAAAATCGGGCATTTCCTGCGTTTTGATCACCATACCATACAACTTGTTGGAGGTGACGGAGACTTGAAAGGTAAACTTGCGAAACTGAGACCCATTGAAGACCCTGGGTGTTCTGGTAGAACAAGTCCTCAAACTACAGAACATGTCATTTGAATGTGTCCGATTCTAGAGGATGTGAGACGCCATATTTTAAGGAATGAATGGATGTGTATTTCTTATTGGACGTGGATGGCGGTGGATGTGCATTTCCAGGCAGTACTTTTAGCAGGCAACCGTAGTAATATTAAGTTAAATAAATATAAAAAACGGCTTATTTCAGCAATTAAATGTTAAAAATAGGCATAGTTAAAAGGTACCGAAGATAAATAATATTACCTTTTTATATAAAATGAAAAATATTGCACAAAAAAGTCCATTATTAGACTGTTTAATAAAAAAATGGAAGGGTAAACGTTGCCAAATATGTTGAGGAAGAAAATGTTTTTTCAATAATGATCTGCGTGTAACACCATGACTTCCTAACGAGTGAAGAAGTGTTTAAGGTAAAGAGATGCTACGGGACTATTCTGGACTTTGTAAAGGAGTTAGAGGGCATGCAGCTTATTGCGCTCACGAAATCGAATCCAGTAAAGTTTGTGAGGGACCACCCCTCACAAGACTCCAAATTATTCGATGCGAGGTGGTGGTGTCAACTTACGAGTTATCTCCGTATTTAAAGGCGGTTTTGATAAAGCAGAAGATATTTATTGATTGAATCGATTGAATATTGCCAGTTATAACGCTTGCCGAACAGGCTATGTAATCGCGGATGTAGTGACTCGCGGGCCGAATGACTGAATTAGTGAATAAATGCTTTGGTTGCTTTTTGGCCGGTTTATATAGGCCGTGAAATGATGCAATTTGAAATATTCTGAGTGAAAGTATTGTTTCATCGTGCTGATTCATAGCTGCACGAGTCAAAATAATATCTGAATTGTTTCAGTGGATTTCACTGGAAATCGATGCATTTTTTTATCGTATGTAGTGGACTTAAGGTCCGTTACAAGTACATCGCGATATTGGCTTACGTGATATCTACGCAATAGGTATCGTATGCAGATCTTCTGTAGCTGTTCAAACTTACCCAGAATATTCTCGTTCATGTCTATAGTATCGACATATCACACTACAGAATTGTAGGTAGCAGAGTCCTTACTATAGTTTGTTTAATTGTTGCTGGAAGGGATTTCTGTAATCATCGAAGGCTATGTAAGCCATTGAAAGTACGACGGCTAATTTGGTTAGTGTGTTCCTGCTATAACTTGTGTATGATGATTTGTGTATGACTATTCCCAGATTCTTCACATTTTTGTAATACTCAATGATATTACCGTTTATTAACAGGGGCGGTAACAAAGTTTTGTTAAAAATAGACATCAGTTTATGGCCACCGATAACATTCACTTGCGACTAGACTTAATTTATGGATATGCTATGTCTTTTATTTGTTATTTTATTCATTTGTGTAATCATGGGTAAAAAGAATAGCTAATGTTTTAATGTTATGGAATACTTATTTTAAAAACATTATTTAGGAAGTTGTTATTTATTCTAAGTAATCTAATATTCTAAGTACACTCAAGAGCAATGAATTCCGGTCACCAACATAAACGTCTGAATATATCGGAAATTAAGATTGCTAGTTTATATAATAATATTGAATATCGAGTTTATATAATAATATATGAAGACAAGGAGCGCTTGATATTTTTTTGTAAGAGAATAGGAACAAAAGCAAAAACAAATGCTATTATTTGTTCGACTTTCAATAAATCTTTTATTTTGTTTTAGCCTTTTTTGTGGCATTACTTTTCAGGAAATAAAGAGTTTCATTGTTTTTATTAGTAGTATTAAATTGTCTATAAAATACTTTTTATTTGAATAATCTAGCATTGTTAGTTTCTGGGATATTAAAGTTATGTTAGTGAACCAGATTCATTGCTCTTGAGTGTATTTATACAGCAATATAAAATGATTCCAAATATATAAAGGGCGAATTTAATTAACCGACATCCTTCCAGAGGGTTAATAGGTACGAGCAAATAAGCAACTTTTGATTTAAAAAAATGGAAAAAACAAAAAAAATAAATATTGTTTTATTTTTATTTGAAAATTTGAAGTACTTGACTGTTGAATAAAAGTTTGACAAGCGTTTGAGCGCGTTGAGCCATCTAGCGGTAGGTAAAATATCGCTAATAAACGATATTAGCAATATTTTTCGTACCGCTGGATAGCGCATTGTGTGCTTTTCATACTATTTTGCGAAAAATTTAAACTTTCCCTGTATGTAAATAGGTTTAAAATACAATTAAACGTCCTTGTTTTATTATTTACGCATGAATCTCAAAAATATTAAAATAACGTAGGTATAATAACACAACAAAAATATCAAAATAATAAAAGCATAACATTCCTTACCAGAAAGAACTGTATCGTATATCTAGCTACCTAAAGCTGTACAGCTCTAACATAAGGCATTGATACGACCCCGCCAAGAATTCATTAATTAAACATCCGCTGAAATCGCGGAAATACACACCGCTCCCCAGACCCGATAATGAAGAAGTGACTTTTCAATCTCATCAAAATAATATTAATCCGAATTCCCAAAACCTTGAGATAAGAAAAAGGGTCGAAGATGCCAACAGACCCTCTGCGCCCCCCTTCACCGCGTGACGCTTGATCATTCTTCATAACTCGGCGGCATTACGCCGAAACTGTCCAACTTTTCAAACAATTTACTTCAAACTTCGACCTCCTACTTCTCGTTAAATTGCTTTTGAGTAGCTTTAAAGCATACCACACCAATCAGCGGGCCGAGGAACGGCGGAGCATGCGCGTGCATTAAATATTAATGGTAATACGCGACGACAACATGTAGGTACAAACAATTTCAGCGGGGGTGCTGTAAATCAGTTTGTTCATCCGATCAGCTTGTTCAGCCGATGTTAAGCATATACTTATTAATTTGTACTTTTAAAGTCTGAAACTTTTACAAGAATGAGTGGGATTATCGGGGCAATTCCAATAAAACGGCTTATAGGCACGCGTAAAACAATAATTCAATGGGAACGTCAAGAATTATTAAGAAATATAAAATAATTTAAAACCTGACTGATTATTGCACATCTTTCACACTCCTATACATACATACACCGTGCTTCTGCAAAAATGCCCTAAATTTAGGAAATGATTCGGAAAATTATACGACCAATACAAAATGAGATTCGGGAAAGTTTGGAATAAATGCCCACGTCAAGATGAATTTGGCCATCACCCTTCGCCGTTTGTTTTTCCTAGTCTCTATCTTATCTTTTCTATCAAATCCATCTTCTAGCTTGACATCTCATTACTGTTACTTGCCAAATTTTCATTTACGCTACCATCTTCCACCCCTTGTAAGCCCCCCCCCCCCCATCCCATATCTCCTTCTCTTGAATGTAACTGAACCTTAAGCATGGAGCAATCATTTCATCGGAGATATTCCGACCATATTCGTCGCGTAATCCATCACTGTGTTCACTCCGAGAGAGTGTAAATGGTGTCTAATCCGTTTCGCAGAAATATTTCCGCAACGCCGAGTTCACGAGAATTACGAAAATATAATTATGGAGAATACGAAAAGAGGTGCACATGTTTTAATTAGTGGTCTGATTACAAAGTCCTGATTTAAGTATTCATATGTAGTCTGTACCATTGTTTGCTTATTCGTTTAATGTCGTCTGACTCTTTCGATCATAGCCAGTCAACCTATTCATAGTAAGATTATCTTAACAGGTACCTACTTGAAAAAGTTTTTTGGATATTAAGTTAGACCCTTCGCCTGTATCTCTTCTATTTCCATCTGCCAGTAGCTTCACAGGCTCATGTCTAATTATGGGCCTCACCTAGCTATTCTATCAGACACCTAGTCTATCAGTATTGAATTTCAATCATTTAAGTCCTTGAGTCCACGTTAGCGTGTGAATATTTTTGTTTAATTTTCTTCCTCACCATTTTCAACACAATATTTATTTTTCACCATGTGCATTAGCGATCCTGATAAATTTCTTGTCGCGGCCTTCATCAAACCAAAGATCTGTACTCCGTTGTATTTGTCTTTACCTATCGAAACTAATTCTTTCCGCTTCCGCGCAGATCACATTTATAATAATCAATTCATCAAATGAATACTTTTCTCTCCTTTCATTTCTACATTTATTAGATTTTAATATTGACATGTAATTATGCCATGATATTGACATGTAATTATGACATGTATTTATGCTTTATTCTTCTATTGTCCTACACTTTCGGGTGTAGAAAATCAATATACTTTGTTTTAATATTATTATTGATACGTAAACTAAAATTCTTGCCATTTAGGCCATCTTAGACTACCAAGGCAGACTCTACATTATCGAACCATGCTTAAGTGACCAAGAGATAGCAACGGAGAAACCTTCTTACTATTCTGGTTATCGCTACTATTACCCCCTTCGGCATCACCTGTTTGAGCTCTGTGTCGAGATAGATCCTCTTGACATATTGTGAGGCTCTTAGAGACAGTGCCGTTCGCGAACAAAATCATTGATACTATAAAAGCGACACAGGCCAGCCACCTCACAGAGATTCTGCATAGGTGTATCTGTATCTGCCTTATAAATACGATAAAACGAATTTACCGCTTGCAGTTTGTAGCACCCAACGTTTCGGTGACGTTGCAGCCGCCGTTGTCTAGGGTAGACTGAGAGAACTGTCAATCCGTTGTTCCGCGGGTAGGCCGCATACCGCTGCCGCCACTGCGTAGATTATAACGGTGGTAGGAGGGGGGGGGGGGCTACGCGCGCGTATACGAATACGAAACCATATCTGATAGCGAGATCTTGATGGATAATTCTGGCTACTAGGTTATGTCTATGAAAATAGTATTGCACAGCGTCGAACAACCGGAGATTATATTATGCCGGAGAATTTCACTGGGCAAATGACACGCCCCTCATTTGTCGACAGTGGGCAGATTGCATTTCTCCGTGATCTAAAATCGGAATTAGTTCATGCCAGCGAGACAGGGCAATACATTAGAGGGGAATATAAAATGAGCGTTTGTAACTTTTCCAACATAACACTACCAATCGAACATAAAGTGACTTAATCTAAGACTAAGCCTAACTCATGTGGTTCTGTATTCGGCGGGTAGTTTTTGTGCGGGAAATGATACGATCGTTCATTTTACATTCCGTTGTAACGCTCTGCTCTGTCTTGTTCGCATGAACTATTTTCCGATATTAGTTCACGAAGAAAAGCAATCGAGCCCAATGCTATCTTTAATTATGATTGATAGCCTGATACTAGCACACATGGTACCCTATATCTCAGCAAAGAGATCGCTGAAACATATCCAGTGGACAGAGTCTCTCTTGTGGATGTTAAGAGTATTTATCATTTTGCAGAACCGCCCTTGAAGGTCCTTGCCTTTCAATTCATCAAGATTCTGTGCTGCAGTCATCACCGAAAGCGAGGTCCATTCGCCTTCATGGTTTAGTGGAGTAAATTTGTACTGGTATTCTACGATATCACTGTGTCCGAAAACGCCTCGATGTTGGTCTGTTAAGAAGTACGTTCTATGTACTACGTTCTATCTCAATATTGTAAAAAAAAAGTTCTGAGAAAAACTCACTATTTTGAAAGTTTTTCATATTAAATGATCCTTGCACCATAATTTTCGAGACAGATTCTCATCCTTGACGATTTCGGATGATTTAGCGAAGTGCTGTCATCGCGATTGATTGACAGACTTGCAGTCTATCTAGTAGGGCGACCAATTCAGTGTAATAATTATACCGGTGTATTTCAGCACTATCACACCATTCGGTAGAATGTGCCCATTCATCCAGAGATATTATTATTATTAGTTATTAATATTCAGTTTATTGTGATTACGTTACCGTAAAACAGCAACAGTTGTTTTCAATAGATTTTGAAATAATTTGATAGGAATTAAGCAAGGAATAGATACTCTCCTTGAATTTCATTTTCTTCAACTTAAATAGTGTGTACCCTAAGAAAAGGGGGACCTAGGCAGGAAGGATGGCAACACTTTCTTTCCCCTGCTGGGTATGTTTACTAGAAACTCCGCCTAGTTTCTATAGCAAGCAACGTTCTTGTGAAAGTAGCGGTGCATACAGGGTAACTTGTTTACAAAACGTTTAAAAAAGGAGAATTTGTTTCTGTAGGCAAGAAGGAGGGCAACACTGCCTTACCCCCGATGGTTATATTTACTAGACAGTCCGCCTGTTTAGTATAGCAAGCGAGGTTCATGTGAAAGAAACGTTACGTATACAGTAAATTGTTCACCGTTTTCTAAACTTTTGGTGATTGTTCGATGACGGACTTGAAAGAGCAGCGCAAGCATATAATTCTATGTTATGTTAAACAAAACAGCAACCAAAATAATGCCAGTACTTCGGAAAGCTTATGGGGAATATGCTATATCACAGTTTATGAGTGGTTTGCCCGTTTGAAAAGTGGCCGTATATCTCTGGAAGATGGGGCACGTTCAGGACGCCCTTGACCTACGTCAAACGGGTCATCCACGTTAAATTTATTCCTCAGGGCACAACAGTGAAATATTGATGAAAAACGACCTGAATTGTGGCGATCAGGCGACTGGCTAATTCACCGCAACAACACAACTGATCACACAGCATTGAAAATCAACCAGTTCCTGACAAAAAGCAGCATGGCTAACGTTTGTCGTGCCCGATTTAGCGCCTGATATTTTTTCTTGTTCCCGTTCCCGAGAATGTAGAAAAGCCTGAAAGAAAAACGTTTTCTTTGGAAGCCTGAAAGTTAAACGTTTCATAGGATCTGACGAATTAAGAAAATGTTCCGGAAACTTTCACCCAGACATCGCTTTATATATTGATTAGGCGTAGTAGGTATCTAGTAAACATACTCAGCTCTGGACGGCAACGTTGCCCCCTTCCTAGCTACAGAAAAATTTCTCTTTTTTTTATGGTACACCCTCGTATCGATATTCTTGAACAGCCTAGTTTAAGTTGGCGTTAGACGGTATAAGATGAAGTTTCGGATTATCTAAAACAGACGCCAGTGACTTCAGACAGGTTCTCTATGAAATACGGGTTGTTCACATAGTTGTGGACAATTTTATGTAAAAGTATCATATCCGCCTTGCTATTATTGAATTATTTGGATTTTTCTTTTACCTTTTACTTATAATAAATAAAAGAAAAAATATATTTTTTTAAATCTTCTAGGATTATTAGTTATTTGTAGGATTATTAGTCATTCAGATCCATTGTAGGATCATTAGTCATTTGTATTCTACACAACACATTTTTATTAAAAGTATTATTATTTATTTATTATTTTATAAAAAAATATATTTTGGCAAAATAACAATATTATACATAATAATATTTTTTCCATTTTTTTTTGCGAAGCAGATAAGATTACATTTAGGTATGTGGATTTTATTACCCAACTAGATTGTATATCTGTTCTGGGGTGATAGTATTTTAAATAGTCCCTTCCTCTGCAACTAACATCAACTAAACTAAATACACTAACTCCAACGCAATTTTCAGTTTGAGAAACACTTGTCGAACGCCTCTTTATTGATTGTCTTGAGCTCGGTCTGCGATTTCGCTTTCATCTATTGTTAAAAACCGTTGTTTTTGAGAGTTTTTTGAGTGAGGAACTAAGGGTATAGATACAGGCCCGGGGCTATGTCTAGAGAATAGGGTGGTTGCGGCATCACAACGATGCTGTGATTCGCCCAGAACTGTTGTATAAGAAAAGCGGTATGCGCCGTGCATTGTCGCGGTGTAAAATCCACTAGTTGTTTCTCCAAAGTTTTTCCTTCATTCACTTTTACACTGATTTGACAGTAATAATAAATATATTGGCAAACAAAAAAAGAAGCCAATAACAGTTCAATACAACATACATATATGTAGTTGTCGCAGCAACTCTGTAAATTAATTCACGCCGTCATATATATTAGATCCTTACCAATTGATGTTTTTTCACACTGGTCAATTTGAGCTTGGATAACTTGGGTTTAGTTAGAATTTCAAATTCAAATAAATTTTAATTCAATGCCATGTTATTTTTTTTTTAAGAATCAGCTGTTTATTTGTCTTTCCGTCGTTTGTTTTTGCTCAGATATTTTCGTTTGTGCAACCATGGTAAAGTTGAAATATGCATTTTTTTTAAAATACGAAATCCTGAACCGGTGTTTTCTATCACTGCTTCTTGCAGTCTGGCTTTACAGTTACCATAAATGTGTACTGTTAAGAACTGCAAACAATGATGGAGAAGCTCGTGATTAAATAACCGAACCTGGTCAATCGCTCATCGCCACTGCTTCTGCATGACAATATATAACCACAGATTTCACTGCAAACAGTCGCATAGTTGCAGGAGCTGCGGCTGGAGACTCTCGGTAAACCATCGTACTTGCCAGACCTTGCTCCAATAGAGTTCATTTTTTTTCAGAATTTAGTTAACCTTTTACTTGGGAAAAAAATCAACTTTGAAGAATCGGTGAAAAACGCCTTCAAAGCATTCGTTGGTTCCAGTCCACGAGAGTTTTACAGCAGAGGAATTAAGCAACTCCAATTAAAATGACAAATCTGCATAGATAATAGGGGTCAATATTTCTATTAATTAAAAATATATTTTTTATATAAAGTTTTTGGCCTTAAATTTCTTTTATGGAACAGCAACTTCATAGGTAAGGACCCAATATTAAAATTTATTTATAAATAGATGACCCGGTGAACTTCGTACCACCTAAAATTGATTTGATTGCCTCTTCATAAGCGTTTATTAATCCTAATCAACCTTCCAAATCCAATTCATCGAAATCTATAATATTGCCGATTCATGTAGGTAGGGTTTAAATTTCGTTATTAAATGAAAGTCGTTTCTAATTCAAATAAATTCAATGTATTTAATTTACATGATGAAATATAAATGCTTTCTCGTCTTTTCCGACTTTTTCGGCTTTCGACTTTTCTGACTTAATCGACTTTTTTGCATTTTTCAAGTTTTTGAACTTTTTGGACTTTTTTTATTTTTTTGACTTTTCCGACTTTTTGAATTTTTTGACTTTTTGACTTTACGACTTTTTGAAATTTTACACAATCGCACGGAATGAACAACAGTTATGGATGGCGCAGCTGTCAAACAATATGATCGCCGCGAACGCCATCTATTGAAAGTGGCCCATTTCCCATTTTGACTGACAAATGACCAATTTTGTTTTTTTCGATTTTCAGTTGTTTCTTTGAGTTTTTCTTAAATATTTTTTTTTGTAAACCACCCCTGAATCAAGCCAAACAAAATAAAAGAAAAATAATTCAAATCGGTCAAGTCATCTCCGAGGTTCCTGCGAGACTAACGCACGTCGATTCATTTTTATATTTATTTATAATAATAAGGGTGCCGCTAAACAATACTATATTTCGCTCAGAACTATAAACGTTACTGCAGCAGCACCATCGCTCAAACGATATACATACTATGCACTATCCGGCAGTGTTAATTCCTTCCGAAGCAGTCGATGTGCCTTCAGTCGCATTTAACGGCCATTCCCATTAAGCCATTGCAGTAATTCAGGGTTCAGTCCCGGCAGACTGATAGTCGGACTAAAACATAGATTACGAGTTGTATATGTATAGTAATCGCCACCTAAATTTATCCCAATCATTATAGATCTCTAGCAGTGTACAACTGATGTAATGGAGGATACATCGCAATCGCCAGTTGTCTATTTTCGTTTCAATGGCGGCGTTTTTGCTCTCGTTACTGGGCCTATATGGATTTGCGATGCGCGTTTGTGGTGTCGATAAATTCGCAACTCAAACAATTAGCGAAATACGAAATGGCAATAAAAAGCAGTCGAGCGTTCGGCCGGATCGGTGCCGATATTATGCAGGCATACTGCGTAAAGCGGGCGATTCAATATAAGGCCTGAACTTACCTGATAATTTTCTTTCAGGGATTATAAGTAGGGCCACTAAGATCCATACCTGGCCCCAGGGCTGAATAGTTTTGAGGGCGCATTTATTAGTCTAGTCTCTTTTATTTTCTAGTTTCTCTAGTATCTCTAGTTTCAAAAGGCAAGATCTGTAGCACGCCTTTAATTAGGTATATTCAGGATGAGTTTTTAATTAGTAACATCCTTGAAGTGGATGAATTAGTACGAGCAAATATGCAACTTTTGATTAAAAAAAATGAGATTTTTTTTTTTTTTTGTGGTACATTTGAAAAATCTGAGGGGTACCGGATATGCCGTCGCAACCTTGGGGGAAGGTGATCACTCGGGGAATGATAATTTGGTTGCTTTTTCGCAGGTTTAAATAGGCCGTGAAATGATGCAATCCGAAAATATTCCGAGTAAAAGTATTGTTTAATCGTGCTGATTCATAGCTACACGAGTCAAAATAATAGCTGAATTGTGTCAGTGGATTTCACTGGAAGTCGGTGCATTTGTTGATCGCATGTAATGGACTTAAGGTCGTTACATGGCTCCCTCGCTAGTGGAGAACTTGCATATTTTAGGAAAAAAATATGGAAGTTGTTCACGATAAATGGTGTCAACAAATGCTGCAAGTTAAAAGATTAAAGTTTGAGGAGTTGTGCATTTTGAAATGTTTGAGGAGTTGTGTGTTTGGCAGATATTGGAAAAGCGTTATAATTTACATGTGGCGTTTGACGATAAAATTTGTTGCGGCAAAAAACGCTGGCATTGAAAAATGATTGTGATACGATATAACAATGGCTGTATAGAAAGGCTGCGTGTAAAAAAACGCTTGCCGTACGATGTCGAAATGTAAACATAAATTCATAGTACCTGCCCACCAGATCTTCTGCTTTTGTTTCTAATTTATTGTACGATGAAGAGTCCACTCCGCGAGTAGCATAACCACCGGTCTGAGGCCGGTGTTGCGATAGCGCTTGGCGGGAGCCTCGTACTCTTGGCCCATGTGTCGTCGGCGTTGGTTCGTTGAGACAGGGATCGGTGATTGTTGTCTATTTCATACGCCACCAAGACAGCAGGATAGCATACATTAATGTACATTATATCTAGGAACCTGTTTTATAAAAATACATTTGCGAAAGTGATAATCGGGAAATGAGAGATGAGCAGCATCGTGATAGTGTCCGATAGCCCCCTGAATTATCTGACACCGATTATTTTATATAGAGGTACTCAAAAATAAAGGTATACACCAAAGACCTGAGTACAATCACATTGGTTAAGGAAAACATTTAAAAAGAAATTACTGAAATAACAACAGAAGTCTGCGAGATTGTTACGAAAAATATGCTATTTGCGCCACGGGCGGAGGCGTCCACTTGACCCACGTCATATTCCATATACACAAATTTAAGACTATATATCAAATAACTCATATAACTAATCAATTATAATATTATGTTACATTTATTAATATTATGATATTAAAAATAACATCTGCAAGGAACATAAAATGTACCGTAATTTCAATTACTACTAGTGTTTTTTTAAATTATTACTACATTTTCCCTTTTTGGCAGGGTTTTAAAATGTAAGTATCTAATACCTATGTCATTATTAATTATGCTGTAACGTTCATCATATAACAGTTCGAAAAAGATCTTTTAGAAAATCCTCGACTTCACGTTGACGCTGATCATGAACCTGTTTGAAAACTTAACAGTATACACAATGGATTACTTAATGAATCAATAAAATGGATTGTATTTGAATTTTTTGTAAGTGTTGGTAAAAACCGACCGATTTTTCCCGGACTACTTAACTAACTGCACAGTTTTTCGATACGAACGTTTCATAATAATTCGGAATATTTGTAAATACCATTTTTTTCTTTGACATTGCCTAGAGCCAGACATCACGGAATGTGATGTCTGGCTGTAGGCAATTTCACTTCGGGTAAGGAATTTGTAAATTTGTACTTCGACTGCTTTGCAAAGTAACCCCACGCCATTCATTACAACGAAAATCGAATCATGCGGCTCCCAAAAACGATGCTGCGGTAAACATTTTAAAAGCAAACATTCGGGTGAGTAGGTACTTATGATGGCCGCCGCCATCTCATTACGGCGCAACCCTATTACTATTACCATACTCGGGCATGCGTTTGATTATCGGATTGCATCAATCAATGGTTTAATGTGGGGCAGACCGCAAGGCTATTAATAACTCGGCTCTTGAAAATAATTTGAAAGATTTTAAAGGTTTTAGATTGGTTGCAGCTTTTTTATTTTTACATATTATGTAATAATTCAAAGTATTGTGATCGTACAAAATTTCAATTTTTTAGATGTCAATATATTTACGTAATGTTTTGAGACTACATCGCTTCATAAAGTTACTGACATCTTTGCGCAAATCCGTATATGAAACAACTTAACTACCGTGAATGCTTGGTAACGTATACCAGGTCATATACTTCAACATTACTTCATTAGAGAACCGCCGTATATTTATTTATTTATTAAGGAAAACATACAGCACTACAACTACAACAAATAATACAATTACATTAAATACAATATTTCTGGCCGATGACATGTTTTGAACAATAGTTTCAATTATTTAAGTCTCCAATATGCACAGTGCTTATCAAGGTTGGGAGAGGGAAAAGGGAGAAATGGGTGTTAAAGATTTTTTTTAATAATTTAATATTAGTTATTTATTTATATATTTATATATTGACCTTATTTTTTTTAAGAATGAGTGCGCGATTGGAATTAATGAATGATAAAAATAAATAAAAGTGAAGTCACTCTCTTAAGAGGCCGTGTACGAAATCAATGTGGGCCGTGATACCTCTATAATCAATGGCATAATATAACTATAGGTAGGTAGGATGTTTGGAGCCAAAGAGATACGTCCACCCTTTGGAAGCGCTCGGCGGGGACTATCTGACTTGAGGCGTGAATCGTATCATAGGCGAGTATCATAACGCGAGAATTAGATTGTTTTAAAAGACTTTATTGCCAATTTTAATTGATGTTTTGCATTTTTTTTTGAGGAAATGGATTGATATTGAACTAAAGTTTATTTCTGTTGTTTTTATTTTATGAACGAGAGTTCTAAAAGGCCAAAATCAAAAGCAATTCTTCGCCCATTTTCTAAAAAAATTGACAAAGTTAAATATTTTTTTTATCAACAATTTTATATGAAAGTAGTAAAAAGTGATTCACTTATTACATAGAGGACTTTCACAACAATACATTGTATTTTTTTCATACCGTTTAGATGTCAAAACGATTCGTAAATATGTTATATTCTAAACCTCTTACAGCAAAAATTCACAAATAGTCGCCGGTTTAAGGTCAATCAATCAAAATTCTATAATAATTTTCAAAAAAATAGCTCACTCATTAGACATTAATATAAATGATCTTTTATGTTGTGCAATAAAACTTATAGAAATGCAGTATTTTAACCTTAAATTCACGTCTGCAAAATTACGTAAATTCACGAAATGCGCAAAATTTCGTGTACGGCCTCTTAAAAGGGCACAGGATAAATATAAAAGTTTAAATAAATACTTCCAAGAGCATTTAAAATTATCCCTACTTTTCGTTCACACCTAATATAATAACATTAAAAATATTTAACTTTTATTTTACTCTTTATTTCACTCTAAATCGATCATTTTTAAAACTCGGAAGCCGTTCATTTTCCACTGAGAACATGATATTTTTTTGACAAAATCCCAGTCAATTTAGTAGTGTGGTGATTTTACTTTCCTGGCAAGGAAGTATTTTGTACGCACTCTGTTTGTCTGTGTGTATGTGTGTTCCTCCACGATAGTGCCCAAACGCTTCAGCGATTGAGTTGAAATTTTGGCATGCTGGCATCATTTATTATTTTATTTATTTATTTAGGTACTTAGGATTAGGTATACAGTTCATTCATTGGTCATGTAATCTTATAATAATTATATAAATTATTTAATAATTAATATAGGGAGGTTTAACACATCTTACATGGCCTTTACCGCCAATAGCATATCTAACTAGGCGATAATTTGGCCCGTCTCTAGATGTGCATATTTTTATGCAATTTTAAGAAATGAAGTGTTTTTTTTTTTAAATAAATTATTTGGACCCACCACCTGTATATACACATAAATATACCAATTTTATAAAATATATAGCTATGTAATAAATATATACATTTATAGTTGTAATTTAATAAAATGTAATTAAGAAAAATAGATAAGTGATACTAAATAAATTGTCGTGCGTTGCAAAGAAGTTGATCAGATTTTACATATCCCTTGTTAAGTAGCCATCTATTAAGGTTTGCTTTAAATATTTTTATGTTAGGATAATTTTTCATGTCTTCACTAAGGGAATTATATAATTTTGGGGCTATGTAGAATATATGTCTCTGGGCAAATGTTGTCCTGACTGACGGAATTATATAATTGATACTCGCGGACATTCTTGTGTTCAGATTGTTTAGCACATGGGATTGGGAAAATAACAAGGCAGATGGATGACGCCGGTTTTTCCTGTGAATTACTCTCAATAATAATTTCTGCGCTTTTGTCAATCTATCCAGATTATCATTAGTAGTAGCGCCCCATGCCGCGACTCCGTAGGAGAAAATACTCTGACACAAGGCCATGTATACCATTCTTATGGTTGTTTTGGACAGAATGTTGCGCAGCCGAAGAAATACATAAACCAGCTTTCTAATTCTCGAACTCAAATTTGCAATCTGATTTTCCCAAAATAGCTTCTCATCTACCGTTATGCCTAAGTAGGAGACTGTTGCATCGCATGTAGGAGACATTCGATCATGGCAAGAGTTGAAAAGATTGTAGTTGTTATCGGTCCACCAGAGAGCGCCCGAGTCATACATCAATCTCGAAATATTGCAGTTAGAGACTTGAAATTCGGTACACAGATGCCTTGTTGGACCGAAATCAAGTCGTGAATTTTGGTTGGAATATCTCGTGTACGAGCTACGGAAAAAATACCGCCGCCTTTAAGAAAATACTACGTAATTGCTGGAAAAATACCCTTTTAATAACCCGGAACTACTACAAAAACATGCGACGCTCGAATGATAGGTACATTTGAATGGAACGTATATTTGCGCAGTTATTGCGCAATTCCTTTTTCGTTTCGGGCGAAAATATTCTTCTTCCGATATTCTAGTTGGTTGACTGGAAGATATTGTAATGTAGCAATAAGTCTGCCATTGTAGCTTATTTTTGTTGTGCAATGAAGATTTTCATTCATTCATTCTTCTTCTTCCGTCGGTTCCTATGCCGCCTTATTAGACAGCTTTAACTTCGAAAAAGATAGACCAAGTACACAGGATGCGTAAAGTATTGAAATAAATAATTCTCCTTCTTCCGTGGGTTGCAATACCGCCTTATCTAGTGTGCTTTAACTTTGAAGAATATAGACCAAGTACTCGGGATGCATAAAGTTTCCTTCTAAAATATTCTTCTTCTTCCGTGGGTTCCTATTCCGCCTAATATCGAGTGCTCTAACTTCTAAGAAGATAGTGTGCTTTAATTCTTACCCAAGTACTCAGGATGTATAAAGTTTCGGACGAAAATATTCTTCTTCTTCCGCTATTCTTCTTCTTTCGAAAATGTCTATCCCGCCTTATCTAGAGTGCTTTATTAGATACCCAAGTGGTTAGGATGCAAAAGGTGTTTTGGGGGTGGTAATTTGGGAGGGAAGGTTTGGGTGATGTTGGGGGTTTGGGGGAATGGGGGTATGTTTGGTGGGGGGATGGGGTTTGAGGGTGGGATGGGGGGTCGTTTGGGGGGCGGAGGGAAGGGGAGTGTGGAGGCGGGGCGTTGGTTGGGGGTGGGCTTGAGGACGGGGGTTAGGGAAGGGTTGGGGCTGGTGGAGTTGAGGTTGTGGAGAGGGGGAGGTGGGTTAAGAGGGGGCGGGGGGTTACAGAGGTTAGGGAGGGGGGTTAGGGAGGGGGGAGGTCAAGGGTTTAACGTGCGAGGGGGGAGAAGGTTTTCTATATACCGGGAAAGTCTTGGGGTGACAAAAACGATTTTTTTCAATGTATACAACCAATGTTTGAAAAGAACGATGTCTTATTTCTGCGGTTCTGCCCATAACCTTAATCTGTGCCGACTTGCAAGAACTCCGTCGAAGATTTCCCCAATGTTGCAAGAACATATAATGTTTCAGGAATTAAAAGAATATTTTTACTAATTTACCTGCACGCTCAGCCTAGATATTATATAACACTAGTCACTAGGTTTTCATAACTAGCAACTACTGTGAGCTCTAAAGGCATGTATATAATTTCTAAGTATATGTAATCGTCATATGTGAATATGTATATTAATATGCAAGCGTGTGTGGGTGAACGGGATTAATTCTGCAAATTAGGCTGACACTTTGGCGACACATTAAAAGAATTTTAATGAGTTTGCGAGCTCGTAAACGCGAACGCTCGGCTGAAAAGTTTGCGTTGGCGCGTCGTTATTTACGCGGCGCATTTCAGCGGCTTACTGATGACATTATTGGCGGATTAGCCGATGGATTACGGGCCTAATGACGTCATTAGATACGAACGGAGCATTGTCTCCGCGGAATCGAGAGGCGTGCGGACACTTTTACAGAATTTACTTATTTTGTTGGTGATATCCTTTGGTGGCGGTAATGCCTTCAGAATCAGAACCGCCTCGCCGTTTCGGGAGTGGGCGAAGTGCGCAATGGACATGGACAAGAACGTGCGTTATAAAAAAGAAAAAGAACCCGTTGAATGTGGTAGTGTATAAGATGCCCCAAAACAATCAAAAGCAAACGAAATAAATAAAACGACGTCGAGATGTTTCCTCACAATTCGGAAACTACTTTACATACATATGAGGAGTCGTCAAACAATTATATCTAAATCGGTTTTGGACCCAAACATGATTTTTTTTTAATCGGTACGCCTTGGGATGTTCTATCGGTTGGTAAAACTATATACTACTAAAACGACCTAGAAACCGTAGAAAAGAGAGGCAGAAATCACCATTTTTTTTTCAACACGATCTATTGCTAGTTGAAAGTGGTTGATTATTTAAAATTAAAATGAAAATCTTTCAAAATGATCTTAGTCTCCTACTAAATCATAGCCTATAAAAATGTTTTCTTTTAAAATGTTTTGGCAAATATATGATTTGGCACCTTTTCTTGTTTTTGTTGTGGTATCCCTAATTAAAATATGGCAACATTCACATTTGAGCATAGCTTCGGTAAAGTAAGTTAGTTACTGTGCAAGTAAGTTACTGTGCAAATTGGTTTTATGTAAATGGTGAAAAAAATATCATGTACGGTTGCGGCACTCAACGCCAATTCTATGAAGACATATTCATTATTTAAGGAAACGTTGACATATTCATTAATTAAGAATTTACTCGATTAAGATTAGCGATGTAGAAATATAAAAAATAAAAATAATAGCCTAAATGTTTTAATTTTAAATTTTCTGTTTTTATAACACCAGTAGCAATTAAAACGGTATAATGTATGAATACAGTTGCGATCAAAACGTTCTAAATATTCCAATTTCAATTTAAACGATCTAAACGAAATTTTGTTTTTTTAGTATGTTCCATCAGTATGTACCGCCTTTTTTAAACTGTTTAATTAAGTGAGACAGAAAAAATCATAGAATTGAGAGAAACATTTAATTTTTAAAACAGGAATACATAATGATATTAAATCGAAGACCGTCGCGGTTGTTTGAAATAATAAAAATGTTTAAAAACGAATTTATTAGGGGATTTTTTGTAGCACCCGACGTGTCGGCGATGTTGCAGCCGCTGTTGTTTGTTTTTAAACCTTTTATAA
Source organism: Micropterix aruncella (assembly GCA_944548615.1). NCBI lineage: Eukaryota > Metazoa > Arthropoda > Insecta > Lepidoptera > Micropterigidae > Micropterix > Micropterix aruncella. Next base: position 19,898,006 of record OX155951.1, on the reverse strand, counting down.
TACATAATGATGATTGCAATCCATTTAAAGACAAATAAATATATTTTATCTACATATTATTTTATTTACATTATTTACATCACTTTCCAAGCGGTGCTTTTTAATATGTGCTATTTTCTAAATTGCCGTCATTAGCTATATAATTATTACAAATTATTATATTAATTACATACCTAGGTACCTACTTAATTTTAGTGATAACATTGTTTTTAACTAATTAATAATAGATAAATTGGATAATTCTGATATGAAAAAGATTTCTGTTTTCTTATAGTAACCTAACATAATATGATATGAAGTGTTGGTGTGTATATCTTATATCGTTGAAGAGATAGTAAAAATTGTGTAACTTTAAACTATGCATGTAAAAATGCTTTTATACATTATGTCGACTGATTTAAAACCGCAACGCTAGAAATCATTAAAGCTAATTATTTTTCGATAATTGGGACATACTATTGCATTTATAAGAACTATAAAGTAATTTCATGTGTCTTATTTTTACACAAAATTATATTGTTATAAATGTGATTCAATTTTTAATATCCTATTTCTTTTTTTTCTATGACATCAACAGTTTTAAAACTTTTTAATAAAGGTACAGTTTTTCGCTTCGAGAATATATTTTTTATTATTGTATAAACCTTTTTAATTAGGTATGCGTTTACTGTTTTTAAGCAGTGATATTCTTTCGATAAAATTTTCTAAAATCCATAGAAAAACTAAAAAAAATTGATGCCCTAAAAATTAACTATAGATATAATTCTCTAAATCTAATTAGCTTGTATGCATGTACCCTAAACATGTGCTTCAAAAATGTTACAATGATGATACGGAATCTTTCCCTTGTGTTTGAGCTCTCGTTTCGCTTGTCTTGACGACTACAAGCATAAAATCTTTTCTTTTATTATTAAGTTATTTTGCTGTAACTAGAGAATGAGTACAATTTTCCAACTATAACGTAATTTTAAACTTTATAAAAATATGTATTCAGACTTTTAAACATTTTTCAACAATTATTTACAACATTCTTCTAAAATATAAAAAAGTTAAGAGGAAAAGTTTCTCAAAGAAGTAAGCCTCGCCAGTAGTTTTTTAAGTGTAAATGTACAAATTGAAAAATTATAAGTTATAATGAACTTGTACGATATTTTGTCAGATTTTACTTTACCTTTTGTTCTTTTTAGCTGCGGCTCATAGTTTTCAACAAAAAGGTAATAGAAAACAAAAAAAAATACTTCCTGTACTTAGCGCGGCTTTTTCGTGTAGGTCCATAGCCAAATCGGTAGTAGACCACCCCCCAATATGATAATCAGATATCGAGCGATTTTCTTTTATCAAAAAATGCAGGGTGTTTTCTTTTCTTCTTCAAATTTTCTAAATATCTTTCATCAAAAAATTATCTTACCAAACACACTAAATTTAGAATTTGCAAGACATTTTTAAATTTCCCTACCGCGTGAACCCTACAAACTTAGTACACATGTATGTTTCATCTACAACGAATGCTTTACAAGTACATACTGCTGTAACAACTTACTTTTAAAATATAGTAAGTATAAAAAATATCCTTGTGTCGCGGTGTCTTTCTTTCTTTCTTTTTAGCCTTTGCGGTAGCCGCCGATTTCAACGTCTATTGACAAATTATCTTACAGGCGGCTGACTTTTTATAAGATTACGTGGCAGTACTCAGGCGGTCACCCATCTAAGTACTGACCTCTCCTGACGCTGCGTAACTTCGGTGATCTGACGGGAACCAGTGTTTTAACGCGGCGTTTAGTCGGCTGAAGCTAGCCTAAAATGTTTTTTATTATAACTTTTTTTCGTCAAGTTTCTTCTCGGCTAGCCCCCTATAAAGTCGACTGTTTGTGTGAGTATCAATTTTGTTACTTCAATTGCGGCCAAATACAATTTTCCGATTGGAGAAATAAGGTCAAAGGCGCTATATTAATCATTTTATGCTCTCGATTTGGTCCGCATGAAACCTTAACACGATATAACAAGATTGAGATGAAATAGACAAGCGACCCAACAGGCCGAAATAACTTGAATGTCTCTCAATATTGGCGTACGTACGACCGTGCGACCCCCAGGCGCACAAAGAGAGCGCGCACGCTGTCATATTTCTCGAGGGAGACGCCCGCGCCAGCTCGACAGTTTAATGGCAGAGCTCTCGACACAACAGATACGACACGAATGTGAATTAACGTGGGTGCTTCTCAGATGTCTGCATTCAGAAGAGCGATCGCTCTCGGCGAGAGTATGCGATTCGTAGGGCAACGTCCTAGCTGAATGTCGTGCGTCTATGAACGCTTTGTAACGAAGTCATTCGACCATAACGAAAAAAAATCGGTTGTGTCACCCCGACTTTTCCGGCAAGTATCCAAGGACTGAATATTATTACACTCTTACCCCCCCCCCCCCCTACCTTCCCGATAGCAAATGTGCTTTTGTCAAAATTTTACATCCCTATAGTATTGGGGAGCTAATGGGCACTTGCTCACGAAGACCCATTCTGTTCAGGGTTGGTCACACTCACGGGTCAACACCCATCCGGCGGCCTCCACGCATGAAGTGTGAGCGCGGGCAGGACTCTGGCCTTAGGGCTAGTTTCCCTTAGGAATCAACCTTCTGGCGCTCCTGGACGGTCTGCGCACCGTGCGGCGTAAGCCAGCCGATTGTGCACTCTGACTAACAGTCGAGTGAGACTGGAAGCAGTACTGTTTCCTATAGAGGTTTCCTATAGAGGAGTTTCGGGGGTGGTTGCGGACCTTACGGCGACTGCTCTTGAAACGACCATCGGCTACCCGATCCTGGGTGAACAGCCGGGCAAAGGATGCCGTGGTCGTAAGGGAGAGGATTGCGCAAGCGACTTCGAATTCGTAACTAATCGATAGACCGGAGTAATCTGGTCGCGATTGGAAGTAAGGGCGTGAGTGTAGGCCCGCTGGGTAACATACCTGGTTATATCCCGGATAAGGCGTTGACCTCTTACGGGCATGTGGCGGAGCCTGACGGTGGACTGTTTTGTCCATCTGAGTTCACTTCACGGGAGATAGAATGACTAATCGTTAAAACTTCCTGAGGTGACGGGTTCGCCCGTTGTAGTTGACAATTCTATTTATCCTTTTCCAGTCTTCAGACTATCCGTATGAGAATGGCGTTCGTGTGATTTATAAATGAAAGAAAATACCCTCTGAAACCAAACCCCTCGATTAGGGGCCAAAAAACGTCATGACTTTATATAATAAATGCGTAGAAATATAAAAGATTAAATATAAAAATCAGACATCGGGAGAAAATCGCCATCAGAATCTATTTGAAGGTACTTTGATTTTGAAAACACTCACTAAAAGAGGCATTCGCTGAGGGTATATAGGTAGATGGCACATAAATTTTAACACTGCACATCGGCTTAAGAGGCCTCAAGAAGTCAGTCACATAGAAAGGTGATGAATGCCATTTCAAAGGCATGACGCATCTATTACATTAGATATAATTACGCGACATTCCTAATCTGCGATAGAGCCCCGCCCGTCCACTCCTCGACATTGTGCTATGGAAGTTGCTCATCAAGAATTCCCAATATTAAAACTAGCCCCGACCGCCATAAATTTCAGCAATATTGTGCGTTAATTCAAGGTTTCAGCGGGTAAATTTCAAAACTATTCGTTATTTTGTGGAGAAGTGGGGTAAGGATGGTATTTTCGTCATAATAGAGAGAATATCATTATGAAAAATAATAAAATCAAGGACTGTAAGGGTAGAGGTTGTTTAATATTATAAAAATTATATATATATATATATATATATATATATATATATATATATATATATATATATATATATATATATATATATATATATATATATATATATATATATATATATATATATATATATATATATATATATATATATATATATATATATATATATATATATATATTTATATATATATATATATATATATATATATATATATATATATATATATATATATATATATATATATATATATATATATATATATATATATATATATATATATATATATATATATATATATATATATATATATATATATATATATATATATATATATATATATATATATATATATACATATATATATATATATATATATATATATATATATATATATATATATATATATATATATATATATATATATATATATATATATATATATATATATATATATATATATATATATATATATATATATATATATATATATATATATATATATATATATATATATATATATATATATATATATATATATATATATATATATATATATATATATATATATATATATATATATATATGTATATATATATATATATATATATATATATATATATATATATATATATATATATATATATATATATATATATATATCTATATATATATATATATATATATATATATATATATATATATATATATATATATATATATATATATATATATATATATATATATATATATATATATATATATATATATATATATGTGTGTATATATATAGTAGATTTTACTAATTTTATTTTAAATAAAAACATTATCCTATAAACGGATTTCTTTACAAACCTTATCAAATATAACAATATATATATATATATATATATATATATATATATATATATATATATATATATATTGT
>OX155951.1:19545488-19893110 GCA_944548615.1 Micropterix aruncella | reverse complement strand
CGATCTTTGATCTTTTCCTGCTAGAATTGATAAACTCGTTTCTATAGTTTGATTATAACGTTCGACTGCGTTCGATTGAGGAGCATATACGCATCCATAGAATAATTTTGGGATTTTATATTTTTCCGTAAAATTTTTGAATGCTTTTGACCTAAAATATGATGCGTTGTCTAACGTTATTACCGCAGGTGTTCCGTACGCCAGAAATACGTTATTTTCTAGGTGTTTGATAATATTGGCTGAGGTGGCTTTTCTTAACGGGAATAGCCAACAAAATTTTGTAAATAAATCGATCACAGAGAGTATATAGGTGAAGCCGCTCAGTGATCTTGGCATGGGTCCCACCAGATCTATACTGATCGTATGCATTGGAGTGTTCACTGTTTTTGGAGTCACCATGAGCCCATGTACTGTTCGACGCACACAGTAGTGTTCGTACGTATTTCTAGTTTTCACATTTGTTAGAGTTCCATATGGTTCATTTGCGACGCTAGGTATTCCGTGTCAATGTATAAGTGCTTGCAATTTTATATAAGAACAGAGAAATTTTTGCTATTAGTATAGTTGACGCAATGTTTATCTTTCGTTTATAGAAGCTAAAACTGAATCATATATTAGAGATGTTATATGAAAATTGTATTTATAAATATTTTATGATAATTTTATTAAAATTTTAAAGTGTTTTAAGGGCGTGCCGGTGTGTAAACGTGTACGTGTGTGTTGTGTTTATTTTATATTTTAAAAAAATTAATTAGTACCAAGTTCGTTGCCTGTATAAAAATAATAATAAATATTTAATACTAGTTTCGCAACAGTAATATATTAATATTTTGTAAAGTTGCGATCTATAAGCAAGAAAGGGTGGGAGGGCGGGAAATTTGTAGGCGACCAGCGTGATCGCTTTAAATCAAAAGATAAATTATTTTGAAAAAAATTGTTTGTAAAAAAATTACTATGAAAAGATCTATAAGCCCCAAGTTGGAAGCCAATTTGTCAAGCGTCCAACTTGGTCATTTAGTCAAACAGAAGATAAAATTGTTTTGAAAAAGAATACTGTTTGGAATGTTTGAAAAAAAAATTAGCCCCCGTTGGCTCGCCAATTTGTTTGAAAGTTTGAAAAGAAAAATAGACCCACTTTGGGCGCCAATTTGTCATGAGACCCGAATAATTTTTAATATATCAGTTAATTTTATAGATTACAATATTATTATTTTACCAATATACTTCCGGACGATATGGAGAGATTTGTTTATATAGTGGGCGCCAGCCCGGAAGAAGAAGAAGATTTATTTCGGATCTATGAACAAGTGCCAGAGTCCTTCCACCGTTTAGAATTCTTCTGGGGCAGGGGTACGTAGGCTGCGTCGGGATTTGCGTCGGTTCGCTCAGTCCATCTCAGGCACGGGGGTATTTAGAATCCCTTAGTGACCCAGTCTACGGTAAGATGACCATCCCTATGGGACGAACGGCCTTTTATGGATATTGAATTGCTAAATTACTTGAACCATTTCCCTTACTAAATAATATATTATTATTCTCGTTCGAACGCCCTCTAGCGGTGGCGCGGCGAGTTACTTAGCAAAAATTGATATCATTTTGCTCAACCTGCATTGTGCTACTAATGCCCGCGTTTCGCCGCTAGATGGCGCGGACGCGACGGCGGATTCGGTTAATTTAAATTAAATCTTGCTGGAATATGCGCAAAATTAACTTGTAACATAAATAAGTGTGCTTTATTTTCCTTAATAAAGAATTCTGAATTTAATGAATTTTCCCAAATAATACTGGAAACTGATTTTAATATTTTATAAATATATCTCAACCAATCCTTTCCTTTTATGGGTTTTTTAGTCTATTTTATTTATATAAAAAATGAAAATGAAATATATGATATATGATGATATTAAAATTGAAATTATTCTGATATTGAGATGATTATGAGTAAAATAAAAGATACCTTTTCGACCCAAATTTACTATTTATTTTTCTATAACCTGTTGCGAAGACATTTCCCGAAACTATATGTGTGATATTGAATATTTATATTATTTATGAAACTTAATTTTAATACGTCGATCGTCGAAGGCCTTGCGAGATTTTTACGAGCGTACGTTACAATTATTACATTTTACCCGTGTTTCGATGAGCATTATTCGTAACTGGTTTTTCCTATTTTTGCCCTACAATGATTTGGCAATTTTAGTGTCGGTTACGCTGCACTTTCAACTATCGTAAACGACGGTAGTCTTTTGCTCTATCATTTTCCCTGATATTTAAATTTGGAAATATTACGTATTCCCTGACGATGACTTGCATTTATATTTATCTATAATTTGGTATTTTACTTCATAAGCTATTTTATTAATTTATCTGATTTTTAATTGCCTCGGGAAGAACTCAATGCCACTCTGATTTCGCCACGTTTTAATCCCAAGATTGTCTAACGTGGATTTTAATTATATTTATATATTTTTACAGCCTACATTTTAAGTAGAGATCGCCGAAATGATTTTAGATTTATTGGCGGTGTCTATCGTTGATCCTATATTAGAAACTACGGATTCCTATATTCAGAAAAACGGGTTAGCACGTATATGTCGTGCAAGACGGGTCTGAAGGACTAAAAGTATTGCACGATTGTGGTATTGCAAGTTAGAATAAAAGAAATCGAATTTTACTTTAAAAAAAACCGAAAATGAGAATATAATCTACTTGCCCCAAATAGGATGTGGAGATCACGCTGGAATGCTTTGCCTGCGCCGCACTTGATTCTAGTTATAATTTCTAAAGATGACTTTGACTTTTATATTTTATTCGTAGATGTAGGTAGGCCACTTCGAAGTCGTGAAATGAGCTCCGGCGGCCGGTAATCGCCGCGAGGCAAAAACCGACCGCCGCGCTGAAACGACGACCTTGTCCGGCGAGTGCTTCGGGCCAAAAAAAAAAAACTCTTTTACTAGCGATTCTCTACACCCGTGTTCCATCTAATCGCTAGTGATGCCTATTGTGCGATAGAATTCGCTTGTATCCTATATTATTGTTATTTTATTTTTGTTAACTAATTTTGGCAATAATTGTTTATTATATTGTTTGTTAAACCCGTAATGGTTTTATGACCATTACAATATATATATATATATATATATATATATATATATATATATATATATATATACACCGTCGAAAGTCGTGCACATCCGTAAGTATATCTCATTCAAACATAAGCATTTCCCAATACAAGCTGGGATTTCCTTCGCTACTTTTTAAGTAGCTTTTACTAATTTTATTTTAAATAAAAACATCATCCTATAAACAGATTTCTTTACAAACCTTATCAAATATAACTATATATATATATATATATATATATATATATATATATATATATATATATATATATATATATATATATATATATATATATATATATATATATATATATATATATATATATATATATATATATATATATATATATATATATATATATATATATATATATATATAAAGAAATTATGTTTATTACTAAATAAATGAAATGATAAAATAAATGAAAGGGCACTTATCTGGTCTGTGGCGACCAGGAGCGACTCCACGCCTTTTTCTTTTTCTCTTCTTTCAGTATTTGCGGTTTCCTACTGTGGTATTGGAACCTTTCTACTTTATCCTACAGCGGCAACACAACAATTCGAAAGATGAGATCAATGCTGGAAAATAATAGGCGATTAGATATCTTAAAAACTAATGATTATTAAAAATGTGTATCAATATTTCGGTCAAGCAGTCGTCAAGATAAATGACTTTTTTTTTTCAAAAGAAAAAAAAAAGAAGAATATATATATATATATATATATATATATATATATATATATATATATATATATATATATATATATATATATATATATATATATATATATATATATATATATATATATATATATATATATATATATATATATATATATGTATATATATATATATATATATATATATATATATATATATATATATATATATATATATATATATATATATATATATATATATATATATATATATATATATATATATATATATATATATATATATATATATATATATATATATATATATATATATATATATATTATATATATATATATACTATATATATATATATATATATATATATATATATATATATATATATATATATATATATATATATATATATATATATATATATATATATATATATATATATATATATATATATATATATATATATATATATATATATATATATATATATATATATATATATATTGTAACATTTTAATCTTTATATATATATATAGAAACCACAGAAACTATAGAAAATGTAAAAAAGAAGAGAAAGTTTCAGAATTTCTTTATTATACAACCGAAACGTTACGTTCTGCACGGAAGAAGTCCGTGCAGCTAAATACACAAAATGCAGAAAATGATATTCAAAATCAATAATGAAAGAATATAAAAAAACCTTTAAAGGAAATCAAATGTAAAATATAATAAAATAGAACCATTTAAAAACGATGTAAAAACAATAATAAATAAAAACGCTAGTCAGCGGAGAGGGGAGAACTCAGGGTCGGCTCTCCGTTCTTGTTCCAATTATAGATAAAATTTACAACTAAAATGGTTAAAACATTAAAATACAATAAATGATGGTTCAGGTAGTGGAAGGGTTTGAATTTCGCGCGTTGAGCTGCAGTTCCCGCGGCGATCACCAGGGCTGACGTCTGTTCCCGCTCAGCGCGCTGACGGTACGATCCTCCGCAACTATCGTACTGGTACGATACGAGACTCAGTATAGAGAAACGCCAGGATCCAAATATCACGCCTGTCGACGGGGCGAGAAGGCGGACGTAGTACGATGCGGCGGTAGTGTGTAAGGCGTCATGCGGCGAGAAGTAGGCGTGCGATCACAAATATCGCCGTGAATGTCACGAATATCGCCGTGATTAAGGCCATTTTCAATCCTCCGCGGAGATCCCTGCAGCCGTAGAAAGGCTTCATTACAATATGATCGTGCCAAGAACGAAAACGGATCATCGAAAGGAACAGCGACTATCGCCTCAGTCCAGTCGTTGATTTCCGATACATCGTCAAACGATCCAAATAAAAGTCACTTAATAGTTCTAACATCGAGCAAACTCACCAGGTAATAGTCCTAAATCACACACAGACTCCCCGGGATCTCGTTCGGAATCAAGTCGGATTCAAAATGACCCAAATTATCTTTTGGCTGGTAGACCGCCAAACTTTTGGCGGGCCCGGCAAGGAAACCCCTTATGCGCTACGCGCGAGTTTTTAAAATCAAATTCGACATTTGAATTGCGTTATATTAAAATATTAAAATCATGTGATAATAAAATAGAGTTTTATTTATAGTGAAAACTATGATGAAATACCCATATTGCACTATCCTTAATTTAAAATCCGGAATCCAAAATCGTAAAGGAACCAACGACCTTCGAATGCTGTCAATCTATATTCCACAAATCCATCAGAGAATAATTAAAAATATTCTGAATGTAAATTTATCAGCTAACAAAATAATTAGGAATTATGACCGAAAGACTAATCAAAAACTATAACTAAATAATTAACCACTTTTGGCCGGTATTCCGAACATCGTACAGTCTCCTTTGTTTCTGGCAACGATTCTCATCGAATCATCGCAGACGTCACTACTCGCTTCTGATTGGACAGCCGCGCGAAAAGTCGGAACTGTCAAAGATGAACACGTCGCCATCGATCGCTGAAGTGAATGAATATTGTGGAAGGAAATTGTGGAAAAGCAAATCGGAAAAACGCGAAGTGCGTTACAATATATATATATATATATATATATATATATATATATATATATATATATATATATATATATATATATATATATATATATATATATATATATATATATATATATATATATATATATATATATATATATATATATATATATATATATATATATATATATATATATATATATATATATATATATATATATATATATATATATATATATATATATAAATTTATATATATATTTATATATATAAATATATATATATATATATATATATATATATATATATATATATATATATATATATATATATATATATATATATATATATATATATATATATATATATATATATATATATATATATATATATATATATATATATATATATATATATATATATATATATATATATATATATATATATATATATATATAATATATATATATATATATATATATATATATATATATATATATATATATATATATATATATATATATATATATATATATATATATATATATAAATTATTATTTTTTCAAATTGAAATTATGTTTATTACTAAATAAATGAAATTATAAAATAAATGAAAGGGCACTTATCTGGTCTGTGGCGACCAGGAGCGACTCCACGCCGTTTTTCTTCTCCTCTTTCAGTGTTTGCTGTTTCCTGCTGTGGTATTGGAAAATGACCAAACCGGCTTCCTATTTTCTCCTACAGCGGTAACACAACAATTCGAAAGATGAGAATCAATGCTGAAAAATAATGGCGATTAGTGTATCTTAAAAACTAATGATAATTAAAAATTGTATCAATATTTCGGTTCAGCCGTCGTCAAGATATGTGACATTTCTGAAATCGAACAATTCGTTGAAAATTTAAATTCAAGGAATTGAACAAAAAGAAATGGATTAATAATATTTTACACGATTTAGTTAAGGTACCATAACCAACCGTGCAAAACGTTATTTTAAAATGAATGATTATAAATTAAAATAAAAAGCCTTTGATGATTATGATAATATGATAAACCTTATTAATTTTGCCTATTGAGACCGGAACCTTTGCAAGCGCCTAAAATATAAATATAAGCCAATTCCCAAGATTTGACGTCCCTTTCTTTAGCATTATCACCAAGGCATTTTATTATTTTAACTTTAAAACATTGATCAAAAGATAAATTATGCGCCCTGGCATGCAAAGATATTGGGAGTTGGCTTTCATTTCCTACACTAGCCCTATGATTATTTAGTCTAATATTAAGTGGTGTTGTTGTTTCACCGATATAAAAGGCATCACAAGTCCTGCACAGAAGTTGATATACTATATTTTTTGAAATACCACTGCAATGAAAGGGAACCCTGTAACTATTAGTAGTATTTGGACTGGTAAAAAAAGGACTTATATCTAACAGAGGACAAGTTTTACAACGTGGACGACCACAAGGTTGAAGGCCAAAATTATTATTACCAATAGAGAAATTTTGATTATTTTTTGTTTTGTTTAATATTGATCTAATATTAGGTGGTCTGCGGAAAGATAAAATTGGCGGTGAATCTAAGAGATCCTTAGTGGATGCATCATTAGAAATGATGGGGTATAAATCAGATAATATATCTCGCAGTTTCTCAGCACCAGGAAAATAAGTGGTGTTAAGAAAGATTTTATTATTATTTTCATTTGAAGAAATTTTAGGTTTCGGTATATATTTTACTTCAGAGTTTAGAATATGTTTATCTAATAGAGGAGCAGGGTATTTTCTTTCAAGAAGAGATTGCTTTAGATTATTGAGATATTTATCTAAATTTTCTTTGTTGTTAACTAAACGGTGTCCGCGAATGGACATTGAATAGGTAATGGATCTCTTGGTGTGAAATGGATGACAGCTATTAAAGTGTAAATACTGTTCTTTATTTGTAGGTTTTATATGAATCGCGGTTTTAATTTTACCTTCGGAAATTGTTAAATCAACATCAAAGAAAGTAATTTGTGATTTAGAAATGGTATGAGTGAAATTCAAAGGGCCAAAATTATTTAGGTCGTCAAGAAAGGTTGTTAGAGTAGTTTGTCCGTGTGGCCAAATCATTATTATGTCGTCAATAAATCTATGCCATAATATGGGTTTTAAATTTTGTGTTTGAAGAAAATTTTGCTCGAATAATCCCATGAAAAGGTTGGCATACGAAGGTGCCATTCGAGTGCCCATAGCAGTCCCTTTAATTTGAAGATAAAATTCATCTTCAAAGGAAAAAGCATTACACGTTAAGACAAACTCGGCTAATTTGCAAAGAAAATCTGTAGAAGGTATTTGAGGATGAGGTCTCTCATCGAGAAAATAAGAAATGGCTTCCAATCGTAAATTATGAGGAATATTGGTGTACAGGGATATGGCGTCAATAGTAACAAATAATAGGTCGTCGGACCTTGGAATTACAGTATTTTTTAAAATATCAATAAAATGATAGCTGTCTTTGATATGACAATTTAGATTTTTCACAAAAGGTTGTAAAAAATAATCTACAAAGCCGAAATTCTTTCTGTCGGAGAGTTAAAGCTTGCAACTATCGGTCGTCCAGGATTATTAGGCTTGTGAATTTTTGGTAATAGGTAGAAATTTGGAGTTCGGATAGGATCAGGAATTAAAGTTTTAACATCTTCGTCTGATAATTTTTCATTTGATTTATTTTGTTCAATATATTTTTTTATTTTCACTGCAAATTTTTTGTTAGGATCTCTGGATATTTTTTTATAGAAAGTTTCATCTCTAAGTTGCCTCAAGCCTTCAGTAACATAGTCAGTTTTGTTAAGTATGACAGTAGTGGAACCTTTATCAGCCGGCAAAATGACGATGCTTGTATCCTTGCTAAGACTCTCAAGAGCTGTACGTTCATCTACTGACAAGTTTGATGTTGGTTTTAGGCTATTTAGAAAAGATGGCTGTGTTACTTTGTTTAATAAAATAGTAATAAAATTTTCTACTGAATGATTCTTAGGTAATGGAGGGGGTTCTTTATATATATATATATATATATATATATATATATATATATATATATATATATATATATATATATATATATATATATATATATATATATATATATATATATATATATATATATATATATATATATATATATATATATATATATATATATATATATATATATATATATATATATATATATATATATATATATATATATATATATATATATATATATATATATATATATATATATATATATATATATATATATATATATATATATATATTCTATATATATATATATATATATATATATATATATATATATATATATATATATATATATATATATATATATATATATATATATATATATATATATATATATATATATATATATATATATATATATATTTATATTTGATAAGGTTTTGTAAATAATCCGTTCATATGATGATGATTCGCAGTAAAATAAAATTAGTAAAAGCTACTTGAACAGCAGCGACGGAAATCCCAGCTTGGATTGGGAAACGCTTATGTTTGAATGAGATATACTTACGGATGTGCACGACTTTCGATTGTGCATGTTAGTTTATGGGTCCCTTTACCGTCGACGAACGATCACTCATCATCCATATATCTCAAAAATCGAGCTTTTCCTTTTGCAACACAAAATTTTTTTTTCGCTTTAATTCGCCTCAATTGGAGGCATTTTGTGTTGCAAAAGGAAAAGCTCGATTTTTGAGATATATGGATGATGAGTGATCGTTCGTCGACGGTAAAGGGACCCATAAACTAACATGCACAATCGAAAGTCGTGCACATCCGTAAGTATATCTCATTCAAACATAAGCGTTTCCCAATCCAAGCTGGGATTTCCTTCGCTGCTGTTCAAGTAGCTTTTACTAATTTTATTTTATATATATATATATATATATATATATATATATATATATATATATATATATATATATATATATATATATATATATATATATATATATATATATATATATATATATATATATATATATATATATATATATATATATATATACAGATGTGGCTAAATTATTATCACCTCTAGAAATTTTTAGTAAAATTGTATGAAAACCTAGATTTATGACTGCAAAAAAAAAATTTTTTTTTTAAATACATTTATTAATATGTAGTGAACAATCCCTTTACATTTTTTAAGGATTTTATCTTACACAGCTTTACAATGATGGTATTTTTAGCATGGGTGACCAAATCGGCATCATTTTCCCAAACTTCCTTCATGGCTGCAATCAATTCTGATTCGGTCCGCGGGCATTTTTCTGCCACTTTCTGTTTAAAATTAACCCAGATATTTTCGATAGGGTTCATATCTGGGATATTCGCTGGCCAGTCAAGGATCAGGATGTTGTTAGTCCTTAGAAACTCCGTAACTCTCTTCGCTGTATTACAAGGGGCTTTATAGTGCATGAAAATTCCTTACGTTAAATTTTTGGATCACCTCTGTCTGAAAGACTGTTAAATACTGATCCGCGTTCATTTCCCGGTCAATGATATAGATTGGGAAGAGTCCTTTGGCCGATATTGCTGACCAAATCATGACCCTTACTGGCTCTTTGAGCTGCTGTTGGACACATGAAAGTAAATACTCCTCTCCTTTCGATCGGCGAACATTCCTGGACATTGGTAGTGTCAAACTTACCATGGTCATGTCACTGAATACAACCTGTTCAAAAAATAGAGACAATTTAAATCAAATAAAAAATTATTGAAAAATGTGTTTTCAGAATAATATTAAAGAGAGTGTTTATTTCAATTTTACCTTTTCCCAAACATATGTAGTCCATGTAAAATGTTCATTCGCCAATGTTTTTCTTTGTTGGATCATTCTAGTATTCAGCTTCTGCTTCTTGCGTGGTCGTCTTGCACATAGCCCAGATTGAAAAAGTCGACGTCTCACTGTCCGCTCCGATATTTCTGCACAAACGTCACGCATGGTACCCCTTAGGGACTTACTGGATAGGGTTCGGTCCTCTTTAGCTTTTAGTAGCAAATATCGATCCTGGCTGAATGTTGTTTACCGGCTGCGAACGCATTTTCCTTTTCTTTTAGGACTTGTGGACAACTGAGCAGCTCTATTTTTTGCCAACCTTCTAACAAATGATCGACTGACTCCCAATTTCTGAGTTATTTATCCATGCGAGTATTGCCCTACTTCCAAATACGTCGACATTTTCGCTTTAGTCAATGAACTGATATTCTTTGCTTTACCCATATAAAATTTTGAAAATTCAAAAAACACAACTTTTTTTTTTGCAAAATTCACTGTCAAGTTCACTGTTCAAAATCTCAAATGAGATTGAAAATCATCGATTAGATGCTAATCCTTAAATACCGCACAAAAAACCATAAAATGAAAGCACTTTGTAACTGAAACTAACTAGCAAAACAATAACAACTCTAATCTGTTAATTTCCCGAAAAAGGCCATTCAGGTAATAATTTCTCCCGGAAAGGGGTTATTTAAAAAATATGTCATTTTTATTGCATAACTTCTTGGTATTTCAGGTAACCTTTGCAAACAACATGCCAATTTAGAAAAAGGATGCAGCTGCAATTTTGTAAACTACATTAATAGGTTTTTTCTAGGAGGTGATAATAATTTGGCCACATCTGTATATATACATATATATATATATAGATATATATATATATATATATATATATATATATATATATATATATATATATATATATATATATATATATATATATATATATATATATATATATATATATATATATATATATATATATATATATATATATATATATATATATATATATATATATATATATATATATATATATATATATATATATATATATATATATATATATATATATATATATATATATAAATATATATATAGAATGCCATCTATTAGTCTATTTGAACTTTAAAGCGTGTAATTATTACATGTTGAAAACTCATCGAGTCACAAAGGGACAATTGTGGAATAGCAACGACGATTAATTAAACCAACGAAGACTAATAATACATAAATATATAATTTTATATTCCAAGATGTGGCAATACAAAACCCTAAACGTCAACTAAGACGTTTTGGTTTACGGTGTAAATCGTGTAACTTTCTGCAGTTCTCCGCTTTATTTTACCTTATATGTAATAAAAAGTGTAAATAATCACCATGGAAAGCCAGGAAAACTATGAAAATAATGCAGTGAAGATAGAATTTGAGTGCGACGTCAAAGAGAGGATGCCAAGCTACTCTGGTAATAAAGGTAATCTAACTCTGAAACTAGAAAGCGACATTTACTTCAAAAAAGAAACAACGAACTCTTCTTATGTAGAAGAAAATATTCTGGAATTTGAAGAAGAGGCAGTGGCTTTCATAAAACCCGAACGAAGCGATCCTGCCAAATCAGATAAACAGAAACAGGAAGAGAATATTGAGGAAATGAAAGAGGTCAAAGTATTGTTGACGATATTTGATAAATTCACATGCATTGTATGCGATCACCATCTAGACAGAAACGTGCCAATGGGAGCATGCAAGCATTACAATGAAATCGTGCTATTTTGCGAAGAGTGTGTTAAGCCAAATGGGAAGAAATATATGTGTGTCAAATGTAGCTTTGGATCGCGGAATAAATTTCATCTAATTGAGCATGTCGATGGAGTGCATAGAAAATTCAAGAAATTTAAATGTGGAGAGTGCAACAGCGCATTCACATCAAGTTCAAATTTGAAACGACACGCCCAATCGGCTCATCGCAAACTAAAGCATGCGTGTCAGCAGTGTAACAAAGTTTTTTATAATCGTGCCACCTTATATGCGCATGTAAATTTTACACACCGGCAGTTGAACATATTCACGTGCGATGTATGTAACAAAGAATTTCCAAATAAAAACGAATTTAAACGGCACATCGATTGGGTTCATAGAAAAATTAGGGATTTTAAATGTAAGGAATGCAAAAGCGCTTTCTTCCGTATAAGTAACCTAAATCAACATGTCGATTCTGTCCACCGGAAATTGAAGCCTTTCACGTGCGACAAATGCAATCGCAGTTTTGCATCGCAAGGAGAGTTAAAAATACACATACACTCAGTCCATCTCAACATTAAGTTTACTTGTGCGGAATGTAACAAATCTTTTATACAAAAGGGGGGCTTAATTGGACACATTAATGTTATTCACCGTAAAATTAAGCCATTTATTTGTACAATATGCAAGCATGCATTTGGTCAGAAAATTCATCATCAAAAACACATGTCTACAGCCAAATGCCAATTGAAAAATATTAAACAATCAAAAAGCAACCGTCGACGGTAACCTTTTAAATAGTACAATTAGTTTTCTTAGCAAGCAAAAGACAATCCATCGGGGGCAATAAGAAAAACGAACAATGCGAACTTTAGTCGGTAGCATATTATATATATATATATATATATATATATATATATATATATATATATATATATATATATATATATATATATATATATATATATATATATATATATATATATATATATATATATATATATATATATATATATATATATATATATATATATATATATATATATATATATATATATATATATATATATATATATATATATATTTATATATATATATATATATATATATATATATATATATATATATATATATATATATATATATATATATATATATATATATATATATATATATATATATATATATATATATATATATATATATATATATATATATATATATTTATATATATATATATATATATATATATATATATATATATATATATATATATATATATATATATATATATATATATATATATATATATATATAATATATATATATATATATATATATATATATATATATATATATATATATATATATATATATATATATATTTATATATATATATATATATATATATATATATATATATATATATATATATATATATATATATATATATATATATATATATATATATATATATATATATATATATATATATATATATATATATATATATATATATATATATATGTATATATATATATATATATATATATATATATATATATATATATATATATATATATATATATATATATATATATATATATATATATATATATATATATATATATATATATATATATATATATATATATATATATATATATATATATATATATATATATATATATATATATATATATATATATATATATATATATATATATATATATATATATATATATATATATATATATATATATATATATATATATATATATATATATATATATATATATATATATATATATATATATATATATATATATATATATATATATATATATATATATATATATATATATATATATATATATATATATATATATATATATATATATATATATACATATATATTTCTGTAATATACCTATGCATTTTATATATTACTCTGTTTTAATTTGATAATTTTTCTTTACTTTTCTTTACGAAGATGCAATATGAACAGTCTAAGGCTCGGCGCAAACGAGCCACCGGCCACAGTCACAAGTGGCCAGCGACAAGTAGCTGATACGATTTTTCATATATTTTGTATTGACTCGCCGCACACGAGCGGTCGGTGGCCGCCACATGCTACCTCTCGCTCGCACTCACCACTCGCTTTGCTATTCGTCGCACTCGACAACCACCGGTGGCTGTGTCCGGTGGCTCATTTGCGCCGATCATTATACATTATCTAACGTCATTTAATTTACCTAGCTTCATGTGTCTATATTTATTCTTATAAGTTTAGCAACCTAGTTTTAATCGATCAGTGGTTACTTTTTGTTCTTATTTGATTATTGGATACGAAGCACTTTTATTGTATGTTAGTTAAAATAATGTAATTAGCGGGGGTGCAGTATAACCAATAATTTACAGTATATTCGATTTTTAGAAATTGTACAGTATAATCTATGTGTATAATATATGTCTGTACCAAATTAAACACTGACATCTATAGGTAAATAATATTAAAATAATAAAACTATGATTAAAGAATTCGTTTTTTATTATAGATATTATATTATTTTGATAGGATACCGTAACGACGTGTTTAGGACGCCACATATTGGGCTACTAAACATAAAAGAAAATGAATCATTGTTTGGAACTATGAGTGCCATTGTACACGTTGTGTTTCGTAGTAAAATCCTAGATGCCAAAACGTAGTATAATCTAATACCTTATACATGTAATCAATGATTGTAGTTTTCCTTAAGATATCTATTAATATATGCATTGTATACTTTCTTTTCCTCGAAAAAACCGCGGACAGTTTCCTATATGTTTTTCATGCTAGCTGCTTTCCGACTGACTTCCGAAGTATTTAGTGGTCAGGTCATAATTCAACTCACTCAAGAAACCCCCACTACAATCACTACAAGAAATCATACTCTCTGAGTGTGATGTCTATTTTTTATCTATCTTCAGCCTTTCATCTTTTTTAACTATTGATCAAATCTGATTTCTCGCTACGTCATACCCAGTTTCTCCACCTACGAATTCTCTATACTCAACTGTGATTTTTATTTCAACGCTACCCTCAGCGATGTAGCCTATGAAAAATCATCTTAAACGCCCGTGCCGTTCTAGAAAAGTATTCTTTATTCTCGGTAACAATGCGGGAAGAAGTGAATTCAAAATTATTTTCTCCCCTGGGATCCAACGATCTGAATACGCGTCGCTGGAAAAAAAATGGATCTCCATCGTCAGATACAGAGGCGAGGAATAATAACATTCCGTCGAAGGTCACGGCTGCCGTTGCCCCAGTTTCCCCACTGAGATGACCTGAAACATTCTGGAGACAGTTTTTTTTATGCTAGATTTGGGGATCGAATTTTTCACTATTATTAGTAAGCAATAAGATCGTGTAAATAAATGGCTTTACGCAAACCTATATAACATTTACATACGTCGATCGGGAGCAAATCAATTTTTTAAAAATCATTGAATTGTAGACTGAGAAAAATTATTTTAAAAAATATTACAAAAAAGAACATTACGTACACTGAGAAAAATACAACGATGTAATATACAGGAAATACGCATGTTTCAAGAAGGATTACGTATGTAACGCGGACTGTGGTCCAAAGGTATTAATTAACATGACGCGTAACGTTTTTGGCGTGACGGTAGTTATGACGTGTCGTAATGTTAAAACATAATCTTATTTCATTATATCACGACCTTGGGAACTCGTTTCTAACATGACAGTAATTATACGTATACAGTAATTATACGTATACGTATACATTGACAGTAGTATACGTACGGTTATAGTCGGACTTATGAATCACGTTTATACTACAGTATACCGTTATTTCCGTAATAACCGTAATGAAAATGTTAATAGGTATATGAAATCGAGTAATGGGGTTTAAACATAGCTTCTTGTAATTCCACAAAAGTTGCCATTGAAACTCCGTTATTCTGTATAAAAACGTAATAACAAAATGGTGATGATGTAAGAAGCAATACAATATTTTTCCCCGTGTACGTACATTATGCTGAACGCCAAGGGGCAATAATATTAAATTATAATTTATAATTTAAAAAACGGCGATATCTCTTAGCTTTACTAGAAAAAAACCGTCAAAGAAAACCAGACGGGCAGCATTATAGTACTATTGACGAGAAACAATCCTTTTTCCCAACACGAAATTGAAATATGTTAAATTCACGTAAGCAGGTATAATATATTCTGTCCAGTCAACACTAGAAATCTACATATATACTATATTTCGGCATCTGAAAACCTCTTAATTTATCAATGTGTTAAATAAAATAACAATTATAACAATTACCTCTATTTTTATGCACCTGCTTAGATAAACAAATGCTAAATAAACGTTTAAAAATGAGTTTGTTTCATCAATACATATAGAAAATCAAGCAAATATAACTTCACGGCGGTTCTTGGAGGTGATTTAAGACCAAAAGTAGATAAAGACAGGCTGTGGATTATTGGCATCGCTAAGCTTCCCAGATGGGGGAGCAAAATTTCGTTGCTTTGGCAGAAGTTGTTAGTGATTTGTGTGTTTGTCTTTTCTTTGCGCACGATAACTCGAAATCGCGTTGTCTGATTTGATATTCTAAAATATATTTTTTTTTCAAAAAATCCTTTTTTTAGAATCATTCCACTGTCAGAAAATACCACGGCCGTAAAATATTGAATTTTGTAAAATATGCCACTCTTAAAAAATATCCCAATTTTATTTAAATATCGTATGGTTTAAAAATATCGTACTATAATAAAATATGATATTTTAAAAAAACGTGTTTTTGGAAAAAAAATTATTATAAATTTTTACTCCTTTTCCCTCATTGCAACCGCTTGACGAGGGAGCCGGACAACCCAGTAAGCAGGAACGCGCTGCTCTGACTCGCGAGGTATTGCGAAGCGTGTTAGGCGAAACGGTCTGGCGTATAGGTATTTATTTAACCTTGTAGTCTTTTTAATACTCATAGTATCAAAATTCATTTACGTAGATTTATTGTTATACGTATAGCAGATTTATAGTATCGTAGATTTATTGTCATAACACCATGCATTAGTTAATTAATCCTGTTTGTTAACCATGCATTAGTTAATTAATCCTGTAATAATGTTTTTAATGCCTCTTTTATCAGTGGAAGCTGTTCTTTCCAACTGAAAAAAAAATAACTTTGGGACCAAAACCCAAAAAATTTAATTCAAAATTAAATTAAAACGAGGTATGTTGAAAGCTATTTTTTCTTAGATGTTGACGTGAAAATGTGTGTAGGTTCAGTACCAATACTGTTATTCCAAAATTATGAGCGACACCAGAACAATAAGGCTACGATTAGTCGTCGACTAATAGTCAAATACTACCGATAGAATAACCTTTGTCCTTTGCAGCGGGCAGCGTTCGACAGAATAAGGTTGAAAACGATAAGTAAACCAGCTGAAATTTCCCCGCCCCCCCTACTACGCAAATGAGGGGTAAGATAACGATGAGTCAGTGAACGCCAAGTGGTCTTAGGGGCTCTCTAGACAATCAAGCATGCTTGACAAGCATCGCGTCGCGGGCTGGGAGGGGATCGTTAACCGCGGGAAATATGCAAATATTTTTTTAAATATTTACAAATAATGCCTAATTTTGTAGTTTTATACCAGGGAGTCACGTCATTCATCAATCAATTACGTCTAATTAATGTGACTCCCTGGTATAAACTACAAAATTAGGCATTTTTGGTAAATAATAAAAAAAAATCCTGCGGTTTACGATCCCTTCCAAGCCCTCGACGCAATGCTTGACAAGCATGCTTGATCGTCTAGAGAGCCCCTTAGAGAGCGCGTGTAATTGTTAGTAGCATGGTTTGAGAAAAATCAATGTCTATTTTCACGGAAACCTGACATTTCCCCATTTTTTAGGTTAATAACATATACGTACTTGTAACTTCAGATACATACGAGTATATTCCAAATAATGGTGAAATTTCAATAAAGCTCAAGTTAAACGTCGTGCTTGCCGAGCACGTGATTAAATTCACGTGCACGTGGTTAAATTCACGAGCACGTGATAAAAACACGTATTTCATTAAAACATTTAATTTTTTGTTGGCAACTCGTCTGAATTTGCATCATTGAGAAAATGACAAAGGTGAAAATAGGTACTTATGTGAATGATGCCACACCGCCTGTAACAACAAGCGATGCATAAATGTAGCATGGTATCCCACGAGGCTGTTATACTATCCCGTCTCCTCTTCAACTCCGGACATATTTTGTCGAAGTGGATTTTATCCAGCATTTTCTATTTACAGTAGAAAGTTTTCCAATATACGCTCATAACAAAAAAAAAATACATGTGACACTCGGGGACTGCCGCGGTAAAGCTATTGCATAGCATTTTTAACAACTTATGCAATTATAATTATTTATTTATTTTATTTTTTCTGATATCAGATAACTGCGCTCTATCGGAAAACGTTGAAATTATTCCGAATCATTTGCGGCTGCGGAAGCAAATGATTCGGAATAATTTAAACGTCTTCCGATTGAGCGCCGCGCACGAATTTTTTATTCGATAAAGCAAAAAAACCGGATTATTCGAAAAAATGCGTAGATAAAAAGATAGATAATTAAATTATCTTTAAAATGGTGCAGGTTTCGTAATAATACGCCAGATAGTATTTGCGTAGTAGTCGTTTTTGTGTTCGGTTAGACCTAATTTCACAAAGTTATTACACTATGTAATATAAACAAAATCTAAAATATTCAAAGCTAGGAATATTAGGAAAATGTTCTTGTTTAACATATATTTTTTTCGAATCGTAAGCAGTACTCGTTTAGACGTAATTATCAGTTTAAAATCATAAATTTTCGTTAAGAAATTTCTTCATTCGGTCGCCGCGCTGGCCCTAGGCCCGCGATAAAAGCTATGCAATAGCTTAAAAATAAGAACGCTGTACCACGATTCTCAATGGCGTGCTGCGCCTGGATAGTGCTATCGGCCATTTTGTAAAACGATAGTACTTTGTCTACATAGAAAATACTGATGCAGTTCAAATTGAAAGCATTTTCGTAGTCGATAAAAGTCCTATACTGCACCCTAAACTACTTGCTTAGCCGATTGAAAGAAATATAACTTCGAGATGATTAGGTTAGTAAAACATGTTATAAAATAAAGGCTTATTATATTGAATGCAAGATTTATATATTTTTTAAACTTACTTTTTTAGTGGCTTACTTTTTTCAAAGGGTGAAGAATTTTTAGGTTACTAATGAGCATTACTTCCCCGATGCCATCACATTCTGGTGCCAACATGTAAAGGGCCACATCTATACGAGAAACATTCATAATAAGCTTTATATACATACGATACTGACCCTATGAGGCCAGTATCGTATTGCTGCACAGTGCACAAGCTTCGCGTATTGCTGCAATGGCTTGCAATGCCAATAATTCCTCAACCAATGATGATAGCTATATACTGTAAAGGACATATTCCACCCGCATTAGATAGTGCTAACGGGCTCTGTTGCAGCTTGGGAGCTAAAGGGCTTTATTGCAGTTTGGCCGAGCTCCTGGGCGGTTTGCGCACCGTGCGCGTCAGCCAATCGATTGTGCATTCCGAGTAACAGTCGGCGGAGTGGGAACAGTAATGTGTAGCGACGCTACAACCCCAACTATAAAGTTTATTTTTATTTTGATTTAATGGCTGGCTGAGAACGAGCCCAGCAATATTATTTCGTTCTATTAAAAAGTGGATACATTCAAATTTTAAAAAAAAAAATTTCGAACTGTCATTCGGTACCTTGACAAGAGACGATTCAACTGAAAGAAATTACGCTCGCGTTATCACGTATTATTGTACCTTTTTGTAAAGAGAAAAAATATATTTTACACAACAGTTTATCGCGGTTTTTTTTACTATCACGTTCTTCGACACACGAAAGAGTCGCGAAAAATGTTTCGTATAGAGCGGGGGTGGTTGTTAACCTTATGGCAACTGCTCTTGAAACGACCATTCGGTCACCCGAACCCGGGTGAATAGGCCGAGCAAAGGATGCTGTGGTTCGCGATAGATTTGTTAGACACCGTATAACCGCTTCATAATGAGAGGACCGCGCAAGCGACCTCGATCCTGTAACCAGTCGAGAGGCAGGAGGTATCCTGATGGTTAATTCCAGACGAAGATATCCTTCCAAACTGGTAGTCAGGGGGCGAGGCTAACCGCTGTATACCTTTCCCGTTGCCTCGCTGTAAGGCGTTTTCCTTTGACGGGCAGGTGGCGTAATTAGACAGTGGATTGTTTTTCGTCTCAAGTCTTCTGCGCTCACCTCACGGGAGACAGAACGATCTCTAATATAGTTAAATTTCCTGAGAAGACGGGTCCGCCCGTCGTAGCTGACAGCTCTATTTGCACTATCACTATTATTTATCTGTCTGTTTTTTAAAGAAAATAACTAATTTGATGTAATTTTGCTATACTTTATACCCAGGGACAGTGGCGTAACTAAGCCGATGCAACCGGTGCTGCGCTCCCAGTTGTTTGAGGGCCCAAAATGGAACTTCAGTCTACGATCGACGTTCCATCCAACTCTGCTAGGAAGCTGAGGAAGCCGAAAAAATGGATCTCTCAAAACTGATCGATGATTTTGCAGAGAGCAAATCAAGACGAAACCCACTCTAGAAATGTATGTGCATATTTTTTTTGTAATACATCAAGCAGTTAATTTAAATATGTACATATATATGCGAAAATTGGTACATTTGTAATAATATTATTTGGGTATTTTTAGTCGTGCCAGTTTCGCACTTAGTAGTTTTACTTAAAATTAAGTAATAAAAACTGGCATATTTTCTTTTATTTCTTACCTACATTCAAAAATGGAGAAATATATTTCAGTAATTAAATTAACGTAAAGCGCCGTATTAATATAGGAAAAAAAACAACATTCTCCCTCAACAATGTTCTATGTGATCCCGCTTGTCCCGCTGAAGTTCTCGGAAACTTGTTGAACCCTAAATAAAAACGCTGATATATAATGTAGCTACAATTTAAATTATGTAATGTAGCTAGGTATATAGTAATTATATCCTATATGCCACAATGAATGTTAATAGTGGCCTTTTGTTCAATTTTGCACTGGGCCCATTTTTTTTTACTTACAGTGGCGTAACTAAAAAAAACGATATCCCAGGGATAAAAAAGCTGACCAAAAACCGGATAACTTCGTAGGGAAAAGCAGGGATTATATTTTGATGCATAGGCAATAGTGGTCTAAACACACACACAAGAAAGAGTGAGTGAGTTATTAGGCCATAGGGTCAAGCGGGTATTCTAGTTTGTCACCTAGTCACCCCCTCTCCTTGAGCATCGGTCGTATTCCGTTTGTCGGCCTCGTCGCCGAAGTGACATTGTAGTTGTCACGGATTCCGACGGCCTTTATTACGGACGCGTCGCTCGCACTTCGCTAATTTACCAAGAGCCCCATCATCTACAATTTAGCATGCGCCGCGCCCGCCCGCCAGAATACCACACGGGTTTACGAATTCCATCCCTGCGTCGATGAGCGGCTTGGAGAAGTATAGGCCGGGAGCTCATTGCATTTTACTTCACGTCATCCGACACATCAATGAGCCGAAACGACACAAAATTAAATTATTGATTGAATCTTAAAAATTCACTAAATAATGTTTGAAAAAGGTTTTGGGTATGGATAAATATCAAATCAAATTTCTTCCTTAGCTTTGTTCAAAACGTGAATAGGCAGGTTAACCGCCCTACCTTTGGGTTATTATTTATAATGTAGATATAAACTCGTTGGGTGTTTTTCATTAGATTTCATAATAACAATACTTGTTTACAATATACCATAAAACCTTTTTACAAAATCGACCCATTTATGACCCTTTTTAACCGACTTCAAAAAAAGGAGTAGGTTATCAATTCCGTTGTTTCCTTTTTTTAATGTTTGTTACCTCAGAACTCTTCTATTTATGAACCGATTTGATTTTTTTTATTTGGAAGAATATACTTGCAGATTGGTCCAATTTTTAAAATCGTGTTCTGATGATGAGATCCATGAGTATTTGAGGAAATTCCTCAAATATTATCAAAATTAAGTTGAAAATGTACATGTTGATTCAATTCCGATGACAATGCATTTTTTTTAATGTAAGCATGACCTGATTCTACACTCTGGGTTGGCTCCCAACGAGGGAACTCCTCACCGGTCAACAGCACAGGCACGAAATTTTGTATACTCATTCAGTTATCCCGTTTTAAGTTTCACGCTGACATGGCTGCTGCACCCATGGTTGCCCCCCGACAAGGGGACTCATTAACGGTCAACAGCACAGTAACGAAATTTTGAATATGCATTCAATTGCGACAGCTCGTTCTAAGTTTCATCAAGATAGGACTGCGGCACCCAGGGTTGGCTTCCAATGAGGAAACTCCTCAACAGTAAACAGCACAGACACAAAATTTTGTATACGCATTCAATTATGATAGCCCGATCTAACTATCACCCATGGCTGCTGCACTTATAAAAAAAATTGAGTTGGTTTTTCTTTGTTAAAATGTTGTGTATTATTGTATTTAGTATAGTAGGAACAATTTGACGTATAACTTACGATCTGTGGGTTTTGTTTTTTTTTGGTTTTTTTCGTATTTTAACGTACCAACGGGATACGTTTTATTACGTACGGGCGACAATTTAGCGGACGTATTACGTACGTTCGTATGGGTAGGGGGGTTAAAGTGTAATGTGCATTTTTTGCTGAACCTGCTAAATACTATGAGAATTATCTACTTGGCGAAAGTCCTTTGCTGGTCTCAAATTCTTCCCTATTTATACATAACCCAATTAATCTCAAAGTCAATAACTTGATGAACGTTTTAAATTAATTTAAACCATCAAGGTTTTTGATTATTTTTGGATTTACAAAAATAATCGGTGAAATTCCAAATATTTTCTTTTTATATGTTTTTTGCTGAATTTTACTAACAACAAAAAGAAAACTGAAAGATACGTCTTTTAATAGTTCTATTTTGCTATTCTTGTTATATATCTAGTCACTAGTTCATTATCTTTTGACTTGGATATGTCGAAACGTCAAAAAATCGAAATCTAAAACTCATAAAGCCGTTTTCGCTCGGTTTTATTATTATCTCTGTGCCGTATATTTCTCGTTATGATATAAATAAAATATTACGAACTAAAACTTTAACCTCGTGAAAATGTATGCCTTGTTTTACCTATTCATATAATATTGATTTTTAAAACATTTGTTTTATTTTGATTATGAGACTTTATGTTTTGGCGCCTATAAACTACCTATAAACTTAATAAAATGCGTCACGTGTAAAAAATATGCATGAAAATAAGCAATAAAATATGTATGTCATAATATTTTCCATGGTTTCAAAAAAAAACGTTTGATTATGATTAGAGTAGGTATTAATCTAAGTCGGGAGAAAATTATGTTTATTTTTTTTTTATATTTTATAAAGTAATGTACAAAAAAAGACATGGACATATATACTGCTATATATGCATAATCTTTAAAAATAAACCTTAGTATAGCGAAAAAACATAGCTCGCAATCGCATAACCTACTAGACTTAGAAGGTCTGTATCTGGCTGTACTGTGTTATCATTTGTTTGTTGCGCGAACTGACGCATTTGATTTCAATTTTCCAAGATTTTTTAAATCTGTCAAAGGATTTAGTGTAACAAATGTGTTTTTACACAAATTACAACTAAAAATTAAAAATAGAAAAAAAATATGCATTTAAAACTAAACATATATAACTAAACAAATATAAATTGTACCTATATATAACCATAAAAATCTGTGTATTGCTGAAAGATTATTGCCCTCTTATTTACTCGATTCATGTGACCATTGACTCAAGAGTGCACAGCAACGCGCTCTCGGATTATGTGGTAGCTGCACTGCGGCGCTGGCTGACGCTTACTTATTAATGGGCCCGATTAGGTGCTCAGGCTATTAAAATTCAATTGGGGCGATTTGATTATGCAAAAATAGAAAATGTTTTTGTCAGGACAACGGACTCCTTATTTATCTATTATTATAATATATATTATATATTTGTAAATATATATATATATATATATATATATATATATATATATATATATATATATATATATATATATATATATATATATATATATATATATATATATATATATATATATATATATATATATATATATATATATATATATATATATATATATATATATATATATACGAGTGGTATTACCCGGCGTTGCCCGTGTTATATCTTTTCTCAAATACCAATGTATACCAATTTTCTTGGCGATCGGTTGAGCAGTATAGAAGTTGGTGTGCTGCAGCGCCGTCTAGTTGAAAGTCGCAACAAAACGGATATATATAAAAACCTTAACCATGAAAACATACATATATATGCCAACTTTCATGGTGATCGGTCAAACGGTTTCGGAGTCTATTAAACTCGGACAGACGGGCATACAGATATACCAACATCCATTTTTATATTATATTATTTTGGCCTGTTTTTAAAATTTAAACTTTGAATGCCTATATCTCGCTTATTTGTAGCGACCGACACAATTTTCTTCCAGATTTAGCAATAAAATGGAAAAAATTGGAGAGAGGTTCCTATACTGCAGTTATTCCACTTTTATAACTATGTGATAATACTTACATGTATATATTTTAATTAAAGAGTTTTGAACAATGAAGCACAAATAATTAAAAAGCAGGAATAATTTCACTGTATTACCTTCACAATATTTTGAATTTAGAATAACGCTTGGCCGACTATGACGTTTGTAGGTTTAACATAGCAGCGCCATCTACGGATTACTCAATAGATAACGCCATCTGTTAAAATCGTTTGGAACTAACATATAATTGCGAATGTCAAATAATAGACATTGCAATAAAATAATATCGCGACTATAAATTAAGACGTAATCTATCCTATCTTTCAAGTTGGATCAAACTGCACATTGTGTGCAAATTTGATTCAAATCGGTTAAGTAGTTTAGGAGTCCATCGCGGACAAACAACGTGACACGTAATTTATATATATTAAGATGATAGTTTTGTGTATATATTCTTTTTAGAATTGATCAATAAGATGATTATAAAGTAAATAATTATAAAAGCCACTTACATCGTGACGAAGGATTCCCTTGATCGGATTCGGGAATGCTTTAGGTGTTAACGAGAATGATGAATGCCTCTCACTTGCGGAAAGAGGAGTAGGTTTAAGTTGGGCCCATTTTACAACTAGTAACGCTCACCCTTCATCCAATTATCTCAAAAATTAAGCTACAATCCTTCTTTATACGTAAACTCACTCAATTTCCTATTATTTCAAGGGAAATAACAAGACAAGACGAGCTACTTGACAGATGAAAGAATTTAAAATAATTGGATGAAGGGTGAGCGTTACTAGTTGTAAAATATATATATATATATATATATATATATATATATATATATATATATATATATATATATATATATATATATATATATATATATATATATATATATATATATATATATATATATATATATATATATATATATATATATATATATATATATATATATATATATATATATATATATATATATATATATATATATATATATATATATATATATATATATATATATATATATATATATATATATATATATATATATATATATATATATATATATATATATATATATATATATATATATACATATATATATATATATATATATATATATATATATATATATATATATATATATATATATACATCTCATTTAAAATAAGCATTTCCCAGTCCAGTCCGGGAAAACCTTCCAGCTATGTAAGTGGCTTTTATTATTTTTATTTTTTCATCAAAGTGTCATCCTTTAAACGAATTCTTATAAAAAGAAATTTTACAAAAAAACCAATTAAATATTAACAATATTATACAATTTTATCTTACGTTTTAAACTCTTGTGAATATCATATAGCCTTAAGTATAAACTTCTCGACCAGAAATTACGATTTATATCTTATTTCATGGCAACGAGCAAATGAAGTAATTTATTTTTATTTTCATTTAATGGCTGGCTGATAGCGAGCCCAGCAATGGTATATCGTCCTTTCAAAGAGTGGATATATTCGAATTTCAAATCGAATTTTCGGTATGTCATTCCGCATTTAAGAGACGATTCATTGTGATTTTTTTCATTGTTTTGTTTTAATTTGTCTTTAATAAAGACATTTTATTTTGGTTTGCAAAAGGATACGCTTTGTTTTTGAGATGTGGATGAAGGGCGATCGTTCGCTAGCGATAAAGGGATCCCATTAAACCTACATTGCACTGTCGAAAGTGGTGCTCATCCAGGCATACATCTCATTTAAAATAAGGATTTCCCAATCCAGTCCGGGAAAACCTTCCAGCTATGTAAGTGGCTTTTATTATTTTTATTTTTTCATCAAAGTGTCATCCTTTAAACGAATTCTTAAAAAAAGAAATTTTACAAAACATTATATATATATATATATATATATATATATATATATATATATATATATATATATATATATATATATATATATATATATATATATATATATATATATATATATATATATATATATATATATATATATATATATATATATATATATATATATATATATATATATATATATATATATATATATATATATATATATATATATATATATATATATATATATATATATATATATATATACATATATATATATATATATATATATGACTAATCAGATTAATTACTAGTTAACAAGAGGGAGTTCATGAAAAAACGATATTGTTAGTATTTATTTACAAAATCGACCAAAAAGTTGCAGCGTGCGAAGGCTGGCTTTCGAGCGGTTAAAGATGTATCAAGATTAGATAGTAACATTTGCTGGGCTATTGAAGGTATGTACAGTCTGGCTTATGCGTTGTCTACAATTTGGCGTTGGTCGTATGTATTCTACATTAATGTTACGCACAAGGGAAAGTTATTAGCAAAAATGTAATAAAGAGTGAAGCTTTTATTTAAGGGGTTTTATTCTCCTGTCACAAAAAGTCTCTCCCAGTATATTTGTTTTGTGAGTTTTTATTTAACCATTAATTGCAAATTCTGGAGCAGGGAGGTTCCAATGTCAAGGTTTTCCCCTAGTTTGGAAAAATCGTAGATCCTGGGCTGCGTACCTGGGCTGCGTAATCGAGCTTTTTTATCCAATCTGATGCTTACCTACTATACCGCGCCTACACCACCAAACGAACACGGCCCGTTGCCTAATCCGTCGAGTGGGCAACTTTCCGGATAATGGCTCCAAAAGTTGTCCTGTTTTGAATACTGCGAACCGAAGGGGCGGCCGCAACGCCCTCCCGATTCGAATAGCAAAAATCCGCCCACCGATTCGAGAGGGTTTCCAATTTTTCCCAGTAATTTGGGAGGCAAATTGCTTTTAAAGCGTTCCGCTGATTTGCAGACAGGCTTTGAGAAACTTTTCTCAGTTGTGGCGAGTAAATATTTAATGGTAATGGAAGGGACTAGCCTATCGCCTGCTGCGACCGCGATGTTAGCGATGGTGCACAGTGTTTCGGTTCATATAAGGAAGAGTGGGAATTCGTCAAAAATATCGCAATTCAGCTTCAGTGGTATGAATCATACGTATTGAAGCAGGGATCATTCGCGGTAAAGTGACATCGGTGTTATTCCTACCGTTTTCTGCAATAAAATTATAAGCATCATTAAAGTGTTCGTTAAAAATATTTACAGGACAAAATTTCTATAATTAGTGAAAAAATCTAACTCGAACCATGACTGGTTTTCAATTTATTTCACGTCCTTTATTTATATTTTCCCAAGTCGTACAGTCGGTTTTTAGAGATAAAAATTTCATTCCTAATTGCAAATTTTCTTGGTAGCTATTATGGCCAAAAAGGTCATATATGTTATGAATATTAAGAATATTAGAAACCATATTTTTTTAAGGTGCGAGGTTTATGAGTATTTAGCTGGAATAAGCTGCAGTTTGGTCTACGATGTGTTTAGTCCGGTTGTTATCTAAGAATATATTTAGATCAATATAAGTAATAACCGCTTGCTTGCCCGTGTCAACTAGTAGTTAAGAAATCGAGAATTTAGAATTGACCATGTCAAGTAGTAGTTAACATAACCTTGAAGTCAGCTTTGCCCGTGTTAACTGGTAGTTGACATTGCATTTCACTCAGCTATGACCATGTCAACCTGTGGTTAACATCGCTCCCGCCGTCGAAAAAGCTGATTCTACCCGTCTTTATCGCTCCAGGGCCTAATTTGTATTATTTGTCCCGTTTCTTCGTGAAATTTCCCCTCCACACAATCCCAGCCAAGCATCCAAGCCATAGACAAAAGTCAAGAAAAAAAATAAAAACGTTCCGTTTCACTCCAGTTCGATTCATGCTTTATTCGGTGAGGGATGTGGTGCGATAAAAAAGTGATTTTCTTCATAAATCCAGTTTTATTCTTGGAGATTTTTTGTGAACATCAAGGTAAGTAAATAACTAACAGGTAGATATAAAAATTCCAACATTAAACATAAGATTTAACCTTTTTTCGAGACCTAACAACATACGATAGGTACATGTTTGCGCGCAACATGGAAATGATTGCCTTTATTTTGATCATTTTGATTGTATTTTCCTAGTAAATTCGTTTTAGAAGTTAAATCTGTTAATCATCTATCAAATTACAAGTACAAAGGCAATAATTTCGATGTCTAAATCGCAATAATTTCGATTTGTAAATAACCTTGAACGCGCTCAGCGGTACTTCAGTGTGTTTTTTGTTTAGCTTTAACTTTTATGATTTTAAAATATGACATTGTACAAGTGTTATACCTTTTTGGAATGGGGATAAAGAGTTCTTTTTGTATTTTGATCATCCTTTCGGAGAGAGACTGTTCGAAAATCAAATTAAAGTGTCTAATGGATATAGGCACTTTTCTAGCGATATTCATGCAATGTTGAATGTTATTAGTCAATAACAGTCTGGATTTGAATACATGTAATAAATATGTATTTGGTAAATACATATTATTATTAATATGGTGTAATAATATGGATTTATAGAAATTTTGCAAATCATTGGTATCTATTTTCCTTTTCCAGACACGCTCCTTACACTCTTGACTTTTATTGCCCGAAGTTGCACTGCGCGTATTACAATTAGGTATCCGCTCTTTGCCAATGTTGACAAAGATATTATCAATACACGCAGATGGCAATAACTTCAATATTTCCAAATCCAAGTCTTTAGTTATGATACCATTTGTGTCGCCTTTGGTAGTAAGATCGACTATTTCTCCGGCTTCAGAAGGAATAAACTAAAACCACTGTTTGTGGTTCTGCAAACCCACAAAATTACGTAACTCATTTTTTTAATTTTATTGCATGTTATTTCTATTACTTTTCTACCAATATTCTTGCAATATCAGGTCGATGTAATACACCGTCTGTGTGTTTGGGTAAAGTACAAGATCCACCACTTACGTGAGTTTATCGGCAAAAAAAACCTCCTCTGTTTGAAGTCCTTCATATAAAGGGTATTTATATACTCAGCGAACATCGAATGCTCAGTTAGCCATATTTATTACGTCTATTCTATATTTAGTATTAATTATCTCTGTTCTTAAGGTCTTCTTATTTACTAGAATATTTGACTTCGATTTTGTTTCCCTCTTCCTTTAAAACTTTTTAAATTCCTTTTGTCTTTGCCACTTTTTGGATTAATGTGGATATTTTCCTCATATGTATTGAAGTTTATTGTTCGCGAAAGCGGGGTTTATTGTTCGCGAAAATATTCGTTGATGCTAGTGCCATATTTTCGCTATTTACTACATGCTTGATTAGACGCAAAGTTTCCATTTACCTGTAGAGTTGATCTAAGTTTCTTTCCTGGTGCAATCACTCTCGGGGAGATGATCCGTCAGCCATATGAATTTCACGTAGGGGATGCGTCAATGTTATGTCGAAGATCATTTTATATTTATTGGGCATATCAAGTAGTGTTAATCAATGGTTCCTGTGCAGATGGACCACTATAGCCCGCTCGTTATCTTCAGTCGTTCCAACTCACGGTTCAAGTTCTAGCTGGTAGCCTCCTTGAAGAGGGTCGATCATGGAAAGAACTCTGCTTTCTCTGTCACGGCAGTGTCGTGGAGATGGGACCAGACTTTTGGCGCTGCTAGTCGGTTTGCGCATTCTGCGGCGTCAACCAATCGACCGTGCACTGCGGTAAATAAACGGGAAAGTCTGGAAATAATCCCATTATATAAATAGGATAAAAACGAATTTACCGCGTGAAATCTGTAGCACCCGTCGTTTCGGTGACGTTGCAACCGCCGTTGTCAAGGGTTGACTGTAGGCTGTCAGTCTACCCTTGACAACGGCGGCTGCAACGTCACTGAAACGTCGGGTGCTACAAATTTCACGCGGTAAATTCGTTTCTATCCTATTTATAATGTCAAACAACCGCGATAGTCATCGATTTCATAATCTCATTATTTTACTAAGTAGCGGGGTTGGTTGTTGATCTGATGTCAGCTACTCTTTAAACGACTCGTTGGCCACCTAATCTCGTGTGAAGATGAGCAAAGGGGACCACAGTCCGCGATAAATTTGAAATTAATTACCGCTATCAGGTAGAAGCCGCGCAAGTGACTTCGGAGCAGTGGCCAGACGAATGGACGTAGAATTCCGGCCAAATCTGGAAGTGATGGCGCGAGGTCGGCCCGCTCGTTTCACTTCCCAGCGCTACGCGGTAAGGCATTGGATTCTCACGGGCATGTTGGCGTAGCTAGACGGTGGACTGTTTCGTCCCTAAGTCTTTATGTCCACCCCACGATTGAAAGAACGATCAATATCGTTATATCTTTCTGGGGCGTCGGGCTCACCCTACGGGTTTGCTCGACAACGGTAGATGATACGAGAGCTCCAAAGTTTGAATCAATATCTTTAGGTAGATTTAATTATGATGTTTGCGTTAGTCGCTTAGTTACGCGAGATTCCCCCTCTGCTACACGACATTAGTAAATTCATTATAAGAAAATCCACCGGGCAATCAGTTCCAATTTGGGTGCTTATTGCATGTCTAATGCATTTTCATGAAATACGAGCAGAAACTTGACATTTATAAAAATAGATAGTAGTTTGGAAAGTAGGTGTTTTTCATTAAAATCTAAAATATTGTTTTTATTCAGACGCTTTTTAAAAATGTATTTTAGATACTGAATATCTGATGATTATTAAAACATTTAATATATAGACTTTTTTTAATCACCAGATAATTAACAGTACAACGCAAGAATTTCCAGGAGAAAATAATCGAAAAATACTGTTTTTTCCTAAAACTGGTGTTATAATATTACCTTTATTTTGGGGAAATAGAGTCAATATAAATTTTGTATATAAACTACAACGGTTACTACAAATTAAAATGGTGTAATGATATGTATACTCAGCGCATTCCTAAATATCAAAATTCAACACTTTTTATTTTCAACGTGAATACATTTCAAGCATATGCTGATCGTCAAAAGACAATAATGTTACATTACATGTTATATTGATTTATTCTACGTATTATATGGGCTCCTTCACTAGAAACAAGAAAAAAATTATTTTAGTTGATTTTCATTAATAAGTTAATATTTGTGAATGCTGTGCCCCATTTGAATGGCGCCCAGAGCTCATATCCTACCAACCACACCACTGACTCCACTTCACCTACGCCAGTATCTCACTCTTTTACCTCCGCCGACGACTTTCCACTCCCGCCATCTTTATTTCATACAAAATGGGAGAGGCGGATAAATACTAAACACAGCCGTCAATCATACAGAAAACAGTCACACATAATAAACTGATAATGAATCGATACTGATTATAACCTGATTATGAATACAGAACGAACTAATAAAGAACAGACACTGATAATAAACACTATGAATAAACATTATGAAAAAAAAACTAAACTATCTATCTAAATATTAGCACAAAAAAAAATACTTTATTTATTAAAACGTTATTGGTAAATTAGGACGTTGAATTTCTGGAATAATGCATGTTTTACGAAACAGCAATTTTTATGTCGACACTAACCGGAAATCCAACAATGACAGTATTTCTATAAAGAATATTATTTTGGCCCTAAAAGATTTATTTTATCTTTCTTTTAATTTTAAGATAATATTTAAAGTAAATAAACATTTTCTTTCGCAGTTTTTCTATTGTAATATTATTTACCTTTTTACTCGCCGCTTGTCATAATTAGTATCTTAAAAGCATAAATAAGTATATTAAAATATATAAATGCTATAATATTTACGCACACAGTCAAAGCAACTTTAGCCGCTGTAGCAGCATACATATTGGGCCCGATTGCGTTTCTTTGTGAACTAAAACTAAAATTAGTCCAAGTGAACGAGATAAAGCAATACGCGGAATATGAAACGAACGATCGTCGATAAATACTACCTGCCGAACTTACATATACTTGTCCGAATTAATTCGAGCATATTTCGTGCGGTGTAAGATTTGACCTTGGCGGGCAGTTTTAATGCGAAAAAGTGACAACCGGTCATCTCACACTCCGCTCTAGCGTATTGCCCTGTCTCGTTCACACGGACTAATTTCCGATTTTAGTTCACTAAGAAACGCAATCGATCCCATTATATGAATAAACACTCTATGCTATACGAACAGCCTTAGAACCAGTATGCAGAATGACGCCGATCCAAGCCGGGATTTACGCCCTTAGCGGTGCAACGAAGACGTAAACCTCTTTGCAGCGCGGGCGGCACGTTTCTTATAGCTTGATTAATGCCCTTGCAGTTTTTCGCGCCGTTTGCTGCGTTACGCTTGGCTCTATCGAATTTTTAAAATATGGTAGATTAGTCATTCTAAACAATAATACGTATGTACATGGTGTCTGATTTCAAGAAACGGTTTCAAACAATATTTAAGACTCGTCACTATCGCAGTGCCAAAAAGCTATATTCACGACATTTATGCAGTTGACTATATTTATTTATTGTTACTTAATTTTATTAGATTACAATAAAATACAAAGTTATTACGTAAATATAGGTTGTGTAGCTCCTAACTAGGCAGAGCATGTTCTCAGTAGATCACCAATACAATTGATTATAAAATATGTAACTTCCAAAAAAAAAAAATCAGAATAGCTTAAAAATGTTTTTTTTTACTAAACCATAATAGTTACGTGATAGTAACTATAATTACTTGATAATAAATAATAATACGATTATAATAAGTACTTACATAGAGTAAATATAACCGTGTACAGGGTAAGTTTTTAATTAGTGACAGCCTTGTAGTGGATGAATCAGTACGACGCACTATACCTACAACTTTAAATAAAAATAAAAAAAGTTTCTTTTTTATATAGTATAAAAAGCTATGAGTTCGATGCGCTATCTAACGGTAGGTAAAACATCGTTAATATTGTTTATAAGCGATATTTTACCTACCGCTAGATGGCGCAGTGCGCTCAACGCTTCTCAAACTTTTCTTCAATAATTAAGTTTTACGAATTTGACAAAAAGGAAAATACCAAAAAAAAATGTTTTTTCAATGTTGGAGCCTTAAATCGACGATTCAGCACACGAATATTAAAAAGGGGTTCGTATTGGAATTTTGTAAAATAGCTGAGTTAAAAAATGTAGGATTGATTCAAAATGAAACCAAGCAAGCAAAAACTTACATTAGGAGTTTCTGGCGAGACGCGCAGGATCCAGGACATCAGCGACAGCGAGTCACCTTTCCACTTGTATATGCGATGCGGGAATTTAAACATAGATTCATTTCGGTAAGATGCAGTGTAATGGTATGCGCTCAAACCGTTATGCACTACGAGGCTGTCCACCCATAATACGAATAGTCGAGATTAGCCGTTACTTACATCTGTCGGCTCTATGAATTACTTAGCTGACAGCTGAATCGAGGAGAACGAGGAAAAAGAATAGGATTTGATAGGGATCGACGATAGATAACAGCAAACATTTATTTTATAGGTGTTTTGTATTATAATAGAGTAAAAAATAGCTTATTTATTTAGGAGGAATGCGTACATTTTCTAATTTACAACGTTATAATTTGATTGCTCCGTTATTACTTATTTTTAATTTAAACTATATTGCTGTACAACATCCTGCCCGGATTGAAAGATAAATTGAAGTTACACAACAGCTTCGACTTATCTGACTAATACTTAAATAAATACAATAATATTTCTAGGCAACTTTGCTGGTTTGTTAGCAGGCAAAGCCGTACTACTGATCTGGTAAAGCAAACCTCACAACACATAAACTAGGGTAAATACAACACTAACGTAAATAGCTTTGCTGAGTCGTACAAGGATATATTAACTCTGTTTCAACTTAATAGTCACGAAGATAGGCGTACAACCTATGATATTATGTTCTTCTATAATATAATCAATAATGTTTTCGACAGTTCATAACTAATCAAAGAAATATCTCTTCTAACTCCTCCTCATATTACTCGGGACTAGCGCCATTTATTATATAAAGAGATACAACTCTAACTACACCAAGCACTCCCTAATAAACAGAGCTGGGACAACGTGCAATGTTAGATTCGGGTACGTTAATATTTTCGCGTCTGTTTAAAGTCACTTCAAGGAAACAATTAGAAAGTCATGTCAGTCATTGGTCCCTTCCTCAATTCCTCTCTTACCTAATGTCTCATAAACGCATAAAAAGTTTACATGAACAGTTTTATAATATACTAGCTGCACCCCGCGGTTTCACCCGCGTGGTATTTTGGATAATTCACACTATGTCTTTATAAATTATAGCCTATGCGTTATTCTGATGTGTAAGATATATTATTGTAAAGTTTCATCAAAATCCATTCAGTAGTTTATGCGTGAAAGAGTAACAAACATCCATACATGCATTCTTACAAACTTTCGCGTTTATAATTGTAGTAGGATTTATTTATCTTTAGTGCAAAACAAATATTAATGATTTTAATTTCAAAGTAAAATTTCTCGTACTAAAACAACTACAAAGAAATGTATAACGTATAATAACGAAAATACTCTGCACATATAGTTAACGATATATAGCGTAAACATTAAATAAGCCGTAGTTTTATTTTTTACGCTAGTGGCCAGAAAAAAATGTGTTTTACACGACTGCCCAACAAAAAAGGAGTGTAATGTGTCCAGGGTTTATCTATGTATGTTTTCCGTTTCTTTATTCCACCATAACTTCTAAACGCTTAGAAGTGTGTAGTATTGTTAAAATCGTTATGTCGTCTTGAGTGTCATATAGTACCTTAACTGGCCAAATATTAAGTGAGTAGTTATCTAAATGTCTAAATATCCAAATGTCAAAAAATTTACATAAATATACCGTGTTTAGTATCAAATGACAGGTCTGACTGAGTAAATATCATAAATTTACATGTATATATGAATATAATATAAACTAATGAATATAATATAATATAAACCACAAGTATTTCATAAAATAAACCGTATTAAAATAATTATAAATACCTACAATAGTTCACTTTCTATAACGGAAGTCGTATTTTTTATTCTTTTCAACATATTTCTTTGTTGTCTTTTTGTGATTTTATTTGTGGTAACGCTGTTTGTTTACCAAATAAAATAAAATAAAAGACCCATCCTTCCCAGGCAACACTCATTGTTTTATACTCAGAATTTACTCTATTGCCGTTAAATAATAGTGCAGCACAACAACCAATGGCAAATCATACGTACTAATATATGTATCTATTTGAACTGGCAGGAGATCCAAATCCGTCGTATTACCCATATACATATGTATACATGTATGATTGCGAAGAATTGTAAACACTTTCTCTATTGCTTGCAATGGCAGACTTTTAAAGTAGCTTACTTGAATGAGCTGTTAAAAGCTTACGTGGATGGCTGTATTTATTTTTCTTTGTCAATGATTCGGCCTGGCTCCTTTGCTTTGCTTTCGCACGAGGCGCGGCGCAACGAGGAAATAGCATTTCAAGAACGCGCCGAACGAAAAGCCAACGAGACGTAGCCTTTGCACTCTGTATCTATTATTTGTTTGCTTTATTTTATCCGGTACTCAAACAAAATATTGATAATACTTACATTGTTATGAAATTGTACTGTTACATGACTACATCAATATCCTTTTTATATGATAGTATTGCATTGCCTTTGTCGATACTTTTTCCTCGTTCGCTGAAAGAAGGTGTTATGCCTGAAATATGGAAGCGAGCGTTTGTATCCCCGATTCATAAAGGGGGTCCTAGGGAATGTATTACTAACTACCTAACCGCCCCATTTCTAAATTATGCATTTTTTCGAAAATTTTGGAAAAAACCGTGTACACGCAATTGTATTCTGCTTTCAAACCTTACTTTAGTTCTCAACAACATGGTTTTTTGAGAGGTAGATCAACGACAACTAATCTACTGCTAGCCAATGACTACATAACTGAAAACATGTCTAATAATAGGGACGTTGACGTAATTATGACTGATTATAGCAAAGCATTCGATCGCATCGACCATGTTCTTCTTTTGGAAAAACTCCTATCTGCCGGAATACACGGCGACTTGTATAGATGGTTCTCTTCTTACATTTCCAATAGATCTCAAGCAGTAGTTCTTAACGGGTTTACCTCTAGCTGGTCTACTATTCCTTCAGGAGTTCCACAGGGCTCTATATTAGGCCCTCTATTATTCATTTTATTTATCCAGGATATAGACGCTTGTTTTAAGAATTCTATTTATCTTTTATTTGCTGATGACATGAAGATTCTTAAAGCAATAACTACTCCTGGTGATGTCTCCCTCCTGCAGGAGGACTTGTTACGCTTGAATAGCTATTGCACTGCCAACAAATTAGACCTCAATGTTGCCAAATGCTCTACCATTACTTTTAGTCGTAAAAATAACCCTTCTTCCTCTTCTTATTTTCCCAATAACTCTGCTTTGAGTAGGGTAACTAAGATTAAGGATCTGGGTGTTACACTCGACTCCAAACTGCTATTTGATGCCCACATCGACAGTATTGTTGCGAAAGCGTTTAAAGCCCTAGGATTTATTATACGATCCAGCGAACACTTCAATAACATAAAAACCATAAAAATTCTCTATTGTGCCTACGTCCGCAGCCATCTTGAATATGCATCCCAGTTATAGAACCCTTGTTACGAGGTGTATGCATCGAGAATAGAGGCCATCCAAAGAAAATTTCTGCACTACATAGAATATAAATGTCGTATACGTGATCCAGACTACTATTCTCGTTGTATCCGCCATCATTTGCTGCCATTGGCTTTGCGAAGAAACATAGCTGACATCTCACTTTTACTACGAATTTTAAATGGCTCGATTGATTGTCCTGAACTATTATCTAAAATATCTCTCCGCACTCCTAGCCGGGCACTTAGAAATAGGGCACCCCTTCATGTACCTGGCTTTAAAACCAAATACAGGCGTAATTCCTATTTTATAAGGGTATGCGAAACTTTCAACACCCTGAATGCTGACATTGATATTGACCCCTTTTTCACGAATATAGATACTATAAGGAAGCAGCTTGTAGGGCGATTTTGTGATGACCAGGCTTAGCATTGCCTTCTTTTATTACAGTCTTGTTTATGTCAACATGTTTTCTAATGTACAATTTAGTATCTTCTTGTTTAATATCTTCTTTATACTTATTATCAGTTCTAAATTCACGTTATTATTATTGTCATTATCAGTGGTAACTTGTAAATGGCTCTAAGCTTCCTATTATTGTTCACTACAAAATTATTGGCTGTAAGTTATCCTTAAGAAAATAAAAATTAAAAAATAAAATTAAAAAATTAAAAAAAAATGAGTTTACAAATAATTTAACAATGAAAGAACGGTTTAATAGTAATTAACAACGTAATTAGGTAGCAATTAAGTAAAATATAAAATATGAAGGGACAAGTAAATATATTAAAAAGAATGAAAAGACTGCCGTTACAGAAAGTGAACTATTGTATTTATAACTATTTTTAATCCGGTTTTTTTTATGAAATTATGAAATATTTATCCATATAGATACATATACAGAGTGAGTTTCTAAAAACCGGCACTCTTGAAGGAGGTGAATAAGTACCAGCCAATGAGCAAGTTTTAATCAAAAATTATGGCAAAAACAGTTTTTTATTTTTTATTTTTAAAATTTATTTTTTTTGAAAAGTAGTATAAAAAGTTTTGAGCACGATGGACCATCTAGCGGTAGGTAAAATATCGCTAATAATGTTTATTAGCGATATTTTACCCACCGCTAGATGGCACCGCGCTCAGACGCTTGTCAAACGTTTATTTACAGTCATATTACATCAAAATTTCAAATTAAAAAAAAAAAACTGCTCTTACTGATTCACCCCCTTGAAGGATGCCAGTAAATTAAAATTAATTTTGTATATTTTCGTAATGTACTCAATCATACCTTTAATTTAACACTTGATATATTTATATTAATTTATTGACATTTGGACATTTAGACAACTACTTATGTACTTGATATTTGGAGAGTTAAGTACGCTATGATACTCGAGATGAAAACGATTCTAACAATACTACACACTTATAAATCGGTTTAAGCGTTGAGAAGTTATAATGGAAGAAAGAAACGGAAAACACATAGATAAACACATTACACTCTACTTTTGTTGGACAGTCGTGTAACAAAAATTAGAGAGACATTATACATATTAGCCAGCGTAATAACGCTAGCGCCAGCACATCCCCGCAATACAAGGCCAGCGCGAGGCGTCTTTTTAAAAAATCTAAATTTAATTTCGCTTAAAATTATATTTTCCCTCATTTAGAGACAATTAAACCAGAAA
The DNA here is from genome assembly GCA_944548615.1 of Micropterix aruncella. Lineage (NCBI taxonomy): Eukaryota > Metazoa > Arthropoda > Insecta > Lepidoptera > Micropterigidae > Micropterix > Micropterix aruncella. Next base: position 19,853,698 of record OX155951.1, on the reverse strand, counting down.
AAGGATAAAACCTGTCCATCTTTCTGTCTATCTGCCTATTCTGTCTATCCATTTGTACGTCTATCTGCCTGAGTAATCGATATATCAAGAACGAGTTATCCGATTTAGAAAATTCTTTTGCCAATCTATTTTATTTCTCAATAGAAAAAGCTAATTAGATTTATCTTTCCTTATCTACTATAGAAATGAGGGCTGTCATACAAACGGATGATTGAAAAATCACATTTTTAGCCGGACTGTCACAAATTTTCATTAGTTGTCTGAATTAAAAGAGGTGCCAAACCAATTACAGAAGGTGTTTTTATATATTGAACTATGCGTTCTTGAGTTATAATTGTAGGCTTAAGAAGCCTTCATTCAAGAACTTGTTGTATTATTTGAAGAATTGGATGCACCTTAACCCGATTCTTATGAGGTTCTTGGCGAAGATCTGGCTGAGTGATCGGTGTTGGCTGAGAGTCGGTGTTGATTACAGAAGCTGAACTTGATGTGTAGAAGGAGGCTGAGACTGATCGGCTGATCGACCGAATAACGCTTGAAGTCTCGCTCAAATCGGCGGCGAAGATGGGATGATTCAATAGCCTAAAATCGATAGTACAGATCGACCGGATAGAAGCCAGTGTGGACTCCGGGGAAAATCATCCAGTAATTGGAGATAGCGCCCTTTGGAAATAAGTGAGAGAGAGAGAGAGATTTCTGAATACGTACAAAATCATACGGAACACACGACATAATTTACGTACTTGATAGCGCTGTTGTAATCCGTACATCCAATTAATGGTTTAGATCTGGGTGAAATATTATGATTAAGCAGCGCTTCTCGCTATGCGATTAATATTGGGCGTATTATTATGCACCAGAAAGATTGGATTATACAGAAATATTGGATCAAACCCCTTTCTGCCACCCCTCTTCCTTCATCTGTCTTTAGAAACCAGTGTAATATTAAAGGTCTCAAAGCATATCATGACAACTCTCGATTGTAACCTATAAATATATTTTTTTTTTAATTAAATTTAAAGTGCCGCAGAAGTAATATTACATTTTCCAGCTGATTGATCTAGGGCGGCGATTGGAGGAAAATTGAACGAATGCTGTCATCATAATTCACTTTGGCCATGCTCGACGCTTTGCTCTCGGCGTGCTCATTCATTGGAACTTCGCAATTGGTTCTTAACTTTCCGCTTCGACCGCCTACTCAAGATATTTAATATAGGTAGGTTAAGATCCCCTCTTAATAGATACCGATATTTTGCAGATATTTCCCCAAAAACAAAATTTATTTAGTTATATAGCGGTTGATTCCAATAGCATATTACTCACATTATATAATAATAATAACAATATTAATAATAATATTAATAATAATGATTATAAATTAAAATTAAAATAATAAAAAAATTATATTTTAGGTCTTTCCTTGATACAACTGTGGCACTTTAGTGTGACTCCCGAAGTGAGCTCGCCTTAACACAGGGGTGCCTAGCAAGGCGGGCTCGGCTGCTCTTTGCTTAGCATAATAGAAAGAATATCATTTGCGTTTAATGTATGCGCTATGTTATCTGGGCTCAGACAGATGTGTATATAACTTTAAAAGCATACGATGGCATTGTCTAAATTGTCATTTCATTTTCTGTTGAATTCATCTTATGAATTTGAATGTATATGTACATGTAAATAAAAAAAAATAAAAATAAAATTAGTTGCTACTCAATGTCAGCAACATCATAAAGAGTCCTGAGTTCTTAGTTTATTTGCATATTAGTCATAAAAGACATTATTTTACATATATTATAATAAAGTACGTAATATTTTACAATACATAATATTATATATACTGATTTATACACTTGCGAGCAACTAAATCGACTCACCCCCTCAGTTCGGATAAAAACCAGTTTTTTTCTAAAATGACTAACCGGATGTACACCAAATATATACTTTTATGAAAACATAATTATTTAGCTTTCTAATGACAATATTTTTATAAAAATCGGTTAAGAACTTTTTTAAATAATAATATTCGAACAGAAGTATTGAGAAGTACGCTATTCGTCGCAAAAAGTTTCCGCGTTTTAATCACTCATAAATCCCCCCGGAACCGGAACAGGTTTATATTTAGCAGTCGCTTATCAGTAGTTGACGCGAAAACATCTCTGTAAGCGGAACTCATTATTATCGTAAAAGTATGGATACTACGCCAGAAAAGACCGCTCACGTTATTGCTTTATTGCAGCAGAGCCTTAGTCAACGTACAGTTGCTCGTCAAGTGGAATTTACTCAGTCTGCCGTCTCAATAGTAAAAAGGAGGTTTGAACAAACTGGTACCATCAATCGGAGACCAAATAGCAGCCGGTTTCGATGCGCTTCTGAGAGAGACGACCGTTACATCGCTTCGACGTTACTGCAGAATCGCTACCTCGCTGGCGTTAATGTACAGCAGGAGCTGAGATAAGTTCAAGGGGTAGCTGTCAGTCAGTGAACGATCAGAAGACGCTTGAAAAAATCCAACCTCGTTCCAAAAAGACCTGTCCCAGGCCTTAAATTGACCACACGCCACCAGCAAGCGCGCATTTAATTTTCTGGAGAGGACGTCAGTTGGAGCATATAGCAATGGCGGTTAGTTTTATTTACTGAAGAAAGCAGAATGTGTCTGTATGGCAGTCACAGAATAGGCTGGGTCTCCAGGCGTCCAGGTGAGTGATTTTCGCAGTGCTGTTTCGCTGAAATAGTCTCCTACAGCGGCGTTTCCTGCATGGTGTGGGCTGGCATTTCTTTAGAAGGAAGGTCCAACCTCGTAATCGCGCCAGGGGGAGGTGGGAGAGAAGGCCTGAATGCTAAACGCTATATCAAATTATTCTCCTGGATCATGTTATACCGTATGAACGATTTATTGGAAAAAACTCTGTTTAATACATGATAATGCACGGTGTCACACAACGTGAATCACTCGGCGATTCTTAGATGAAGTTGGTTTGAAGACGATGGACTGGCCAGCTCTCAGTCCAGACATGAATGCCATCAAGAATTTGTGAAACGAGCTGAAACGAAGAGTCCGAGCCAGAAATCCGGCAACTTCTAATATCTACGAGCTCAAGACAGCGTTGTTAAAGGAGTGGGATGGTATTCCTCAAGACTTGACCAAAAATCTGATCAGGACGTTGAAGAACCGCATGCGAGCTGTCATCTGGGCAAGGAGGGGTAACACTAAATATTAAGTTATTTAAAGTTCCTTCTTAGGTTTGCGTTTTCCGTTTTAATTTAAATTTAAGTGTCTCCAGTTTTCTACTCCTGAACATCCATTTGACTCCCCTTTTTAAATATTATTTAATTTAAAAAAAAAACCTAGCGGATTTTCATGATTATGATATTAACTAACAGCTGACAAAACAAGGGTTTTAAAAAATATATAATTGTATGGATCTACTTAGCCATTTCTGAAAAAAATAAGTTTTTTTCCGCACTGATGGGGTGAGTCGATTTAGTTGCTCGCAAGGTATATGCTAAATGAATATATATAATATATACATTATATATGTATATAGTATATATATATAGACATTATATAGGGCTAAATGTATATATACTATATACATTTAGCCCAGTGAAATAGGAACAAATTTCGACGTTTGACGGAAATTACTGGTAACAGTTTGAAACTTGGCTAAGGTATTAATTGAGGCTTACTCTTAAACATACTAAAAGTCCCTCACTCTATCTGTTGCGCTCGAGCAGCTATCTTCAAAAAATGGCCCTACGATTCAGTTGCTTGCTTATATCTCACATATTGTTAGCAATATCGGAATTATGCTTGATATAAAAATAAAGATTATAATTTTCTCTATAAAAATATCACACATTTTTGATAATATGGTCATCTATAATTAGTATGAAAATAATCTATTCAACTGACAATTGACGATCTGGCTGGGGGTTTAGTGCGACATGTTGTATGGGAACCCTGCATTTTGTGATTAAAGGCTCATACGTTTTCTTATGTGTATTATTTCTTAGTTCTCTCCTGTCTCAGTCTCCGTCTCCGTCTTCATCTTCGTCTCCGTCTCTGTATCTCTCTGTCACCTTGTATCGCATAAAATATAATAAATGCCTGGTCAGCCTAACAGCGTGTGTCCCCTTTGTGCTATTTATATATTGAAAACGTCAAATTTGCATATTATTTAATCTAGTTGCCATAAAATGATAACAGGGGGCAGACATGACGTCATTGCATAGAAGCGCCACGACGCTCCTTTGGTGCCGTTATGATAAATGACTGTAACGCCATACAAAAAGTAAACTTTTCAGCTCGAGATAAAATAAATGATTCTCGCTAGTGCGGAAGCCCGTTGCGGTGTACACTGTACACGCCTATTGCCTGTCACTGTAAGAATACAAAACCAAATTAATAATATCACAGAGTTATCGTTTCGCTCCACGACCGTATTTTTTAGACTTTTTTATAGAATCTGTCAAAAGTATAAACGCATGTTTTTATATTTTAATAAAAATGTGGCCGATTTAACTTCAAATTCGTATATTTTTTACAATTTATTGTTGAATTTCATGAACGTGCGCTTGTTTATTTCTTGCCCTACGGTCGATTGCTGCTGTGCCGTCATCATTCCCTTACGTCATTCTCTAATTGCTGTTATTACAAAGTCAATTATAAATAGTATGTACAAATACAGCGTTAACAACACCAAGCAGTCCTTATAAATATACTTAGAACTGATAAGATGACAATGTTGCTGGACATTTAATCAAACGACCATTAACACTTAAATACTACCCAAATACCATAAAGTAATTATAAATGTTATTCATTCATGAAGCAGCTGTGGGCCAGGTTTTGTATTCATTGTGGTAATATTATGTCTAAGAGTAAGAAATATTAAAAAAGCAACATTTTGTACAATAAATACTACTACTAATATAATTTACAACTAGCTGTTGCCCGCGGCTTCGCTCACGTTAAATTTGGTAAAGTGGTAAGTTTTTGCGTGTAATATATAAAGGTATCCTACGTCCTTCTCTGTACCCCTGTCAATATCTACTTCATGTTGATCAACTAAGTAGTTAAGGCATGAAGATGTAGCGATCGCGGTGCTTGCGCTACGCATGTTATCGAGACAAATTTTGAATTTATAATGAGGTTCTAGCGGCTTTTCGCGTCCAGGAACCGTCGCGCGCGACTCAGAGTATTTTTTGATTTTTTGGGTTATTTACCCTTTCTCACCCCTTAAGTGGTAATTTTTTTGAAAAACATGAAACATGCATTTGCTTATTTGTTTAATATCATTGTAACCACTTTTCGCCCCATTAGGGAATGAATTTTTAAAAAATACGAAATACTTATTTGCCTAGATGTTTATTAGCGTAATCCCACAATCATCTCTAATCTAATATCGTTTATCCATACAAATTTTTAACCTCTTTTCACGCCTTTAGGGGTTGAATTGTGAAAAAACACGTCAGAGATATTAGAATATTTGTTTATTAGAGTAATCCCACAAAGTATCGAAATAAAAAGTCCGTCTAATAGCGTTTCTCCATACAAACTTTAAACCCCCTTTTCAACCCTTTAGGGGTTGAATATAAAAAAAATACGAAATACGTATTTGATTAGATGTTTATTAGAGTAATCTTACAAAGTTCATCTAATATCGTTTTTCCATACAAATTTTGAAACCCCTTTCCAACCCTTTAGGGGTTGAATTTAGAAAAAAACACAAACACTTATTTGCTTATTTGTTTATTAGAGTAATTCTACAAAGTTTTAAATAAAAATTCATGTAATATTGTTCATCCATACTTATTTTTAAACCCCGTTTCACCCCTTTAGGGGTTGAATTTTTAAAAAAAGATAAAAGACCTATTTCCTTCGAATAAAAAACTTCATCTAATATCGTTTATGCAAACAAATTTTGATACCCCGTTTCACCCCTTTAGGAGTTGAATTTTGAAAAACATAATATACCTCTTTGCTTATTTGTTTATAAGAGTAATCTTACAAAGTTTCGAAATAAAAGTCCGTCTAATATCGTTTATCCATAAAAAATTTAAACCACTTTTCACCCCTTTAGGGGTTGAATTTTGGAAAACCACGAAATATCTAATTTTTTTTATTAGAGTAATGCTACAAAACTTCGAAATAAAAAGCACATCTAATATTGCTTATTCATACAAATTTTGGAACCTTGTTTCACCCCTTTAGGGGTAGAATTTTGAAAAAACATGAAACACCTGTTTGCCTTTTTGTTTATTAGAGTAATCTTACAAAGTTTTAAATTAAAAAGTCCATCTAATGTCGTTTATCCATAAACACTTAGATAGCCCGTTTCACCCCTTTAAGGATTGAATTTTGAAACATATGAAACACCTCTTTGCTCATTTGTATATAAAAGTAATCTTATAAAGTTTCGAAATAAAAAGTCCTTCTACATATATACTTTTATCCATTAAAATTTGGAAAGTCCGTTTCACCCCTTTTGGGGTTGAATTTTGAAAAAACATAAAACACCTATTTACATAATCTTGCAAAGTTTCGAAATAAAAAGACCATATAGTTTCTTCATACAAATTTTATAACCCCTTTTCACTCCTTTAGGGGTTGAATTTGGAAAAACGTATTTTCTTTTATTTTATTAGAGTAATCCTACAAAGTTTCGAATTATAAAGTCCATCTAATATCGTTTATCCATACAAACATTAAAACCCACTTTCCCCCCTTTAGGGGATGAATGTTGAAAAAAACATGAAACACTTTTTTTTTGTTTTTTAGAGTAATCTTACAAAGTTTCGAATTATAAAGTCTATTAAATATCGTTTATCCATATAAATTTTAAAACCCAGTTTCCCCCTTTAGGAGAAGAATTTTGAAAAAACATGAGACACCTATTTTTTTATTTGTTTATTAGAGTAATCTTACAAAGTTTAGAATTAAAAGTCCATCTATAATATATCGTTTCTCCATACAATTTTTTTAACCCTTTTTCACCCCTTTAGGGGTGGAATTTTGAAAAACCACGAAAGACGTATTTTTAAATTTTTTTATCAGAGTAATCCTACAAAGTTTCGAAATCAAATGTCCATCTAATATCGTTCATCCATAGAAACTTTGAACCCGTTTTACAACTTTAGGGGATGAATTTTGAAAAAATATGAAACACGGGTTTCCCTTTTTACTTATTAGAGTAATCTTACAGTCTCGAATTAAAAAGTCCAATTTATATAGTTTATCCAAACAAACTTTAAAACCCCATTTTACCCCTTTAGGGGTGAAATTTTGGAAAACCATAAAACACCTATTTATTCATTTGTTTATAGGAGTAATCTCGAAAAGTTTCGAATTAAAAAGTACATCTATATCGATTTTCCATACAAACTTTGAAACCCCTTTTCACCCCTTAGGGGTTGAATTTTGAAGGGGCAAATTTTCAGCTTTCTAGGTTAAAGGGTTAGGGCTGGGCGTTGATGAGTCAGTCAGTGAATGAATGAATGAATGAATCGGAACTTCTTTTTTTATATATGAGATTAATACCATTCCATTATTTGCGATCTTAGCTTCGATAAATCTTAAACTTAGTGTGTATAAGTGTATATAGTGTATATACTTAAACTATTTGTTCATCTGTGAAGTTTAAATATCTATAGATTAATTTCAAGACAAGGTATTCGTATAAATATTGAAGTATATATGTATGTAAATACAAAACATCAGATATACCTAGCACGAAAATCAAAGAAGTTATTGATTTTGGATATTGACTACACGATATTTCCACAGTTCATCACCAGCAGTGAGTATTGCATATACGAGCGGCATCTACCAGATCCAGCGAAATGCTCAAGGTCATTTTCAACCCGTTTTATTTCATAATAATGCTATACTTATTATAATTTGATAGCATTTTAGAAAGCGAATAATTTAGGTTTTTTAAAGCATTACTTAAATTCTCACTCTCATGAGTTATTTTGATTGTGTGTTGTTTGTCCTAAAAACCCAAGGACTAAAATACAAGGTAGGTGAATATCCTTAAGGTCTTCGCTGTCTTACAACTTATTTGTTTGGAAGTACGAGTATGTTAGGGTAGATGTTGGGTGTTTTAATAATATTTCTTGAGAGAAGGATTGGAGAGAAGAGTGAAGATTCTTGAGAGAAGGTGATGCAATCAAATAAATGATTTCGACATATCGGAGGCATGCCAGTAAATAGAAGCGGGCGTTGACAGTCGCCAACTGGTATTCAATCGTAAATATTTTTAATTTCAAAATTAATTTCATTTAAATAAGGGCGTTACTTGCAGATTTATATTTATTAAAATTACAAAAATACCAAAAACGGGGCAAGGAACTACAAGAAAGACCAGGTAGAGGTAGGAGAACCTATAAAAGGCCGTTCATATCCATTATGTAAGGCTTCGGCTATTCAAAATTCCCTTCAGTACAATAAAACAAACGTATCCCAGCACTATTAAAATTAGCACCAATGATCAAAATTATGATTTATTTGAGTTAGAATATTCATACTCACTATAGTAACCGTCATTTACCCTACATCAGGATAACGATGGTAATATATATGTTTTAAAAAAATACTAAACTACGCAGCTAATAGTAGGATAAATAATAATATAAAGTTTGAAAGTATATGTATATCCAAAAATTATATTCATTTCCAATATACGAACCTTATTCTATGACACATAATAATTCCTCCGCAAAGGACTCCCTCTCCCTCAACTTACCATATTTTACAAGTAATTTCCATACGGAGGAACCCTCGACTGCAAATGCTACAAAATTTGTTTGTCATTCGTGACTCTCTCAATCATGCGTCAACATGAAAATGTTGCGTTGGTTTCCACTTTCCGCTCCCCGGAGTTAAATTCAATAAAAGTCTCATCAAATAAACAGAAAATTTCACGGAGGAGCGTCGAAAGCGGATATTACGTTACTTAGGTATATCAAGCGCCTACGGCGGTTTTATATTAGGATTCAATAGGGTGTATTAAAAATGTACTTGATTTATGATGATTTTGTTTAGTCTACATATCACACATCAGTTCATTGACTTATCAGTTCATTGACTGATCAGCATTTCCGTTCCAGTACAGTGACGACTACAGATTGGCACGTATAATAAACGATTAGTATTGTCAAACTGTATATCCACGATATTTGAAGCCACTTGGCCGACCTCTCCATATCTATCGAGGAATCTACGTCTGAATGTGAACGATAGCCAGCTGTTTTGTTCGAGGCCCATGCTGTCATTTTTACCTGTCGGGTTAAGTGCGAGCTAATGGGCCCAGTGCAGTTGAGCCATTATAACCCATGTATTAGGATCGGCCGAACACATAGGTCGACACCCATCCGGCAGCTTCCAAGCAGAAGTGCGAGCCCGGGTAGGACTCTGTGCGTGTGGGCCAGTTCCCCTGGGAATCGTACTTCGGGCGCTCCTGGACGGTTTGCGCATGGTGCGGCGTCAGCCAATCGACTGTACACTCCGACTGAGTCTGGAAACGGCTTTGTTTCCTATAGAGCGTAAGGTGGTTGCTAACCTTACGGCAACTGCTCTTGAAACTACCAATCGGCTACCAGATACCGGGTGAAGATCTGGGCAAAGGATGCCGTGGTCCGCGATAGATTCGGTAGACACCGAATCACCGCTACGTAAAGGAGAGGAACGCGCAAACGACCTCGAACCTGCAACCAGTCAGGAGGTCGGAGTAATCTGGCCATGAGGGCGCTTGGTCTGCCCGCTAGGTTAACCAGGTGCCGGGCGGTAAGGGTTAGTCTCTCACGGGATAGTTGGAGGAGTTAGATAGTGGATTGTCCATTGTCTAAGTCTTCTACGCCCATCCCACGGCTGAAAGAACGATCACATATCGTTATACCAGCCTGGGGTGACGGGTTCGCCCGTTGTAGTCAACGCCGCCCAACTGCAGGATTAAGTCGATTAGTGATATTGCGCGGTCGATGAAAATAATTTATCGAATCGTTTTAGTCGATTTTAGTAGAGATTAAAATGAAAATTTAATATTTTTTTTGTATTAAAACAAGTTACGACATTCTCGAAATCTTATTTATCGAAGGTAATAAAGATTTTAATTTGGTATTTTAAATTGTATTTTAATTTAGTTTGGATGTAAGACTGAATCGTAATACTTATAAGTAAGGTTCTTAAAAAAGGAAATAAAAAATGGCATTGAAGAAAAGGTTGCTTTGATTATCGTGTCTACTCCAAATTCGATCCTGAGTTGCAGAGGGGTCAACAGTCGCCAAACAATATTTTTTATACATACCTAATGATGCGACTAGGAGAAAACGTTCGCCCGAAAAGTGCAGATTTCCGGAACAACGATTCTTGGATATGCACCACTTTAACACCTCATTCGACACATCAACATATGTATCATAAAAATAAAAAAACATCAAAAACTCAATGAATGTCTTCGACCGTCTTTAACCTGTGGCTTTTTCATGGTTCCCTAAACTTAAATTATTATTTTGTGGTAGACGTTTTGAGTTCATTGAAGTCATAAAACACAATTCGCAGAAAATGTCAATGAGCAGTGGCTCTACGACTGGATTATTCCTCTTCGTATGTATATTGTATCAAATGCTGTATATTATAAAGGTAGCAAAGTAAATTTGGATGATTAATCGGCATTGACTCTGTGTGGCACATACAGTTGGATATGTGGACTACAACGGGGAAACCCGTCACCCCAGGAAGTTTAACGATATTGATAATTCTGTATCACGCGTAGTGGAAGTAGAAGACTTTGAAATGAAAGAGTCCCCTATCTAGTTATGCCACTCGCCCGTAAGAAGCCAACGCCTTACCGCCAGACCTCATGGGTTTGAACGTCCTCGCGCTATTTCTACCAGTTGCTGCAAGATTTCTCCGTTTTCCCGACTGGTTACGGGTTCTAGGTCGCTTACGCGGTCCTCTCCCTTACTTAGTGGTGATTCGGTATCTACCGAACCTATCGCGGACCACAGCGTCCATTGCCCACCTACCACTAGTGATAGGGTGGCCGAATTTGTTATATCAAAAGCGGTTGCCGTAAGGTTAAAAACCACCCCCGTTCTAAGAGAACAAAGCAGTTTCCAGACGCACATTTCGGTTATGTCGGAATGCACAGTCGATTGGCTGATTCCGCACGGTGCGCAAACCATCCAGGAGCGCCTGAAGAGCGCTTCCCAGAGGAGTCATACCCGGACCACAGTTCTATGTGGAGGCTACCGGATGGATTACCTTATAACAGTCGGGGGAGTCTGGGAACTGTATTGTTTCCTATAGAGCGGGGGTGGTTGCCTACCTTACGGCGACTGCTCTTGAAATGACCATTGGCCATCCGATCCCGGTTCAGAGTCGGGCAAAGGACGCCTTGGTCCGCGATAGATTCGGTGTACACCGTTTCACCGCTTCGTAAGGGAGAGGACTGCGCAAGCGACCTCGAACTCGGAACCAATCGAGAGACCGGAGAAATCTGGTCACAATTGGAAGCAAGGGCGCGAGTGTCGGCCCGCCAGGTAACATTACTGGCTATCTCGCGGTAAAAGCGTTGGTCTCTTGCGGGCTTGTGACGTAGCTAGACGTCGGATTTGTAATGTCCAAAGTCTTCTACGCTCACTGCACGGTCGATAGAACGATGAATCGTTAAAACGTCCTGCGGTGACGGGTACGCCCGTTGTGGTTGACATCTCAATATGTTAGTCAGAGTGCAGAGTCGATTGGCACTCTGGCTAACAGTCGGGGGAGTCTGGAAGCTGCACTATTTCCTATAGAGCGGGGGTGGTTGCGGACCTAGTGGCACATACAGTTCGGCAATACGCTTCCACAATAACATTTTCCTATTCGTAATCACATTTGCTAGCCACAGCCCCTAAGCTCATATGCGGTTACGGCGCTGTATAACACCATTGCTGATTTACCAATGTACGTGTAAGATTTGCAATCGATAGCAACCCTGCATGCAAAGTATCGGATAATCCGGAATACCCCCTAATCCGCCCGAGAGGGGAAATTGGACCATGGAGGAGCTGGGAGGGACGGGAGGGGGAGGGGAGAAATGGCAGGGCGCTGATTACAAGAAACCCCCTTAAAGATCGCATCTCGGAAATATTTACTCGAGGTTAAGCTGAAAATAAACATGGGTTTGTTTAAACTACCGAAGCAAAACTCAGATATTACGAATAAACGAAACGGCGCAGCGCCCTTTAAAGGCGCTTACAGTCGTTAGATGAACAAACCACTAAATCAAATGTTATTACATGACTACCCCACAAAAAAAGATTGTAATGTGTTCAGGGTTCATCTATGTATGTTTTCCGTTTCGTTATTCCACCATAACTTCTAAATGCTCAGACTGATTTACAAATTTGTAATGTCGTTAGAACCGATATGTCATCCCGAGTGGCATAGAGTGCCGTAACTCTCCAAATATCAAGTAAGTAGTTGTCTAAATGTCTAAATATCCAAATGCCCAAATATCAATAACTTAACATAAATATACCGTGTTTAGTGTCAAATGAAAGGTCTGGTTGAGTACATTCCCGAAAAATACATGTATCTATATTAATATATAAATAAACCACCAATGTTTTATAAAAATTATAGTATAAATGTAGTATAATTAATTATAAATACAATAGTTTACTTACTGTAATGGCAGTCGTGTTTTTTATTCTTTTAATATATTTACTTGTTTTTATATTTTATGCTTATTTTTATTTCCAGTATATTGAGGCGGTTATTGACTTAAGTGGTCTGTGTTAGGTTTTTGCGGCCATATATTATACTTTCAAAATTAATTGAGAAGGAATTCGATTTGTAAATTCCTAGTTTATTTATTTTTAATATCACGCCGTATGTCCCTAGAACCTAGTACGTAGTCTTTAGAGCACAAAATAGATTCCGAGCAAGCAGAACTTCCCAATAGAAGTATACCACAACACATATTGCTAAATTACCTTATTTTTTAAGGGAAAAGCTTCATGTCTATTATCTATACAGAGTGTGGTTGGTGTAGGTACTGGCATCCATTCCGTAAATCAAATCGATGAGCGCCCTCTCACGGCCGGCGAACGGACCCGCTTCGGTTCCGTTACACAAACACCTCGAGCGGTACGGTTCATATCTCGGATAGCCTTGGGCGGCTTGACGTTAATATTTGATTAAAATGTATGGCGGGATTTAAATATTATTAGTGTAGCTTGAATATGAGACATTCCAACCAAAATTTCGCAATGTGATGTCGGCCCGACAAGGCCTCTGTATACTAAATTTCAAGAAGTTAAGTCCAACATTTCGAGATTGATATATGACTAGCGCAACAATTTCAAACACAACTTTGAACTCTCGCCATGGCCAAATCATGCCTGCATACCAAATTTCAGATTAATTGGATTAAGCTTTTGGGCGCTATCGTGGAGAAATACATACAGACAGACAGACGCTGGGCGCTATCGTGGAAATTGTTTTAGTCGTCTCAGGGGGCTCAAAATCCATATTTCAGTATACATCTCGAAAAAAAAATTGCGAGTGACAATACTTTCCCTCCTGGTCGGTTGGTGGGCCGGGAAAGTAAAAACGATATTGGTTTCTTGCATGTAACTTGTATTAAATTCCAGGTCAATGTATCTATACGTCACTGCCTTTTTCTTTTCATTTGTATTTTTAAAACACTAATAACCAATGTCGATATAGAATATAAACATAGAAAATTAGAAGCAGGTCACATACATTAAATTGTAGAGTAATTTTCGGAAAAAATAAATATAAAATAATTTGAAATCAGAGACTATCGCGGGTATTTGACATTATAAATAAGATAAAAAACGAATTTGGCGGCTGCAACATCGGGTGCTACTAAATTCACGCGGTAAATTCGTTTTTTATCTTATTTATAATATAAGATAATAAATGAAAATATAATGAAAAATCGACTATACTTCCCTTACGGGTGAAGAAATAAAATTTGAATCGCGGCGCAACGTGGGTTTTTCAATTACCCTTCGCGCTGAACATATACAAACAAGTTTTGCCAGCGGGGAGGAGGCTGTGCGCTGGTGCTTTAACAGCCAAATTAATTATTAGAGATTTTTGCCCTCATTTAAAAATAATAAGTGATGGTGTAAATAGACTAACGGCTGTTGTAAGGCTGTTGTCAATGAATTGTATTCATAAAAGAGATAAGATGCACTTAGCATCGCAACGAAACCCTAATAATCTAATTCTAAAAGAATAGTATGAATACATTTTTTTCGAATCTGTATTCAAAATTTCGAATCTGTGCTGTTGACCGTGTAGGAGTCCCCTCTACGGAGCCAACCCTGCGTGCAGCAGCTATGTCATCATGAAATTTAAAACGGGCTATCATAATTGAATGCGTACCTATACAATATTTTGTGTCTGTGCTGTTAACCGTGGAAGAGTATCCTCTTAGGGAGCCGATTCTGGGTGTAGAATCAGGTAGCAGTACTGTTTCCTATAGAGTGGGGGTGGTTGCGGACCTTACGGCGACTGCTCTTGAAACGACCATCGGCTATCCGACCCTGGGTGAACAGCGGGGCAAAGGACGCTGTGGTCCGCGATAGATTCGGTAAACACCGCCGTTTCACCGCTTCGTAAGGGAGAGGACCGCGCAAGCGACCTCGAACTCGTAACCAATCGAGAGACTGGAGTAATCTGATCACAATTGGAAGTAAGCGCGTAAGTGTAGGTAAGCCCGCCGGGTAACACTCCAGGCTATCTCGCGGTTAAGGCGTTGGCCTCTTACGGGCTTGTGGCGGAGCTAGATGCTGGACTGTTTTGTCCAAGTCTTCTGCGCCCACTCCAGGGAGATAGAACGACTAATCGTTAAAACTTCCTGAGGTGACGGGCTCGCCCGCTGTAGTCGACAACCATAGTTGTAGAATCAGGTCATGCTCACCATAAAAATGCATTGTCATCGGAACCCATGTAAAATTTCAACTTCATAGGATAAGAGGAAGTGGTTCTAATTCAGCTCGCAAAATTTGACCTAAGCAAACTAACAAACTAGCAAATATTGCAAGGTAAATAAAAGCTTGTAAAAAGCAAAACAATGAAGAAACCTATGGAATAAAATAACACACAATACCAAATTTAGATTTTAAAGACTACACAGAATATTATATATGACGCAGCAAATAGAACGAAGCCTAAACATATAAACGACAATCTAAATACTGGCGATGAGATAATATCTTGTCACTATCCTCAGGGAGTAGCTGACCATATCAACTATTACTTCGCTAGCGTTGGCAAACAAAAAACAATATTAAACAGCAAATAGCCAAAAATAGCCAATAAAATATCGACCAGAAAAAAATGCGTGTCAGCTCCGACGCGCGACTGGAGTGTGATTCTCTCAGATTGTAATCTGATGATTTAATAACTCTCTCATTTAATCGTTCGACAAATGTATGGTCTGTGTGGGTTGGCTCGGAAGCTGGCAAATTTCATCGAAGTCATGGTCTCCTGTTGGGTATTGTTGCACTTTTTTAAATTTTAGATATTCACTGACATTAAATGTAAAGCTTTTTGTTAACGCTTTAACGTTCGATTTTACTATCCATCAAACTCTCATACGGGGGGCTTTAAATGAAATCGATTCTCAAGGAGTAAACTCCAAAAAGTCTAATCAATTTAACAATGATAACTGATAGCTGGGTTTTGATCAAATTTGCACTCCACAAAAGGCTGAATTATTCGTTTAGAGATTGGAATTGCTAGATCCCCCATCCAGCAATCCAGTAGAATCCAGATCATTTTTCGGCCCGCGGGATCTAGCACTAGGTGTTGGATCCAGCGCAGCGGATCCACGAGTAATTAACATTTCAAATAATAGCGCAAAAGTCTACGTTGACGGCATTATTGACTTCGCCATTAGGTGGAACAATCTGCTCAGCATGCTGGAACGTATCTACAGTGTCGAAGTTTGCATCAATAAAGCCTTAATAGGCTCACTATTACGGCTCACAACACTGGCTCAGACACTAAATTCTCCTCTGATGAGTGGTCACTAATAGAGATGATCGCCAGTCTTCATTCGGTTAAAATGGTCGTAGAAGCTCTTTGTAGAAGAGAGTCGAGTTTGATAACTGCTGATCCACCCCAAAAGAACTAAAAAGTGCGAGGACACGTAACAGGACACGCACCAGGACACGTGCGAAAAAAATGGTAATGTGCCAGGAGATGAAAAATATACTGAATCGTGTAAATACATATGTAGTAGGATACGAAGAGGATATAAAGAAAGTATAATACGATGGCTCGGATACTTTGGATTCCCTGAATTTACTATTGGACCAAGAACTGAATATCCAAGTGAAGCGTAAGAAACAAATTTCCATGAAACGGAAAGAAACTAAAACTGAAAAGGATTATGATATAGACATTAAAAAAGGAAATTACTGTTTATGAGTGAGGGGGTCAGAGGTGTACATTTATATTTGAATCATAATTATTTGATGACCCTTAAATCAACTAGGGTAGAGTCAGTAAGGGCCTTCTCCGCAGCCGGATATATATGCAGTTCATTAAAATTAGTGAGAAATTGAGGCTACCTAGTTAGTTGTATATTTAAATTAATTGGTTTCTAGTATTCTAGGTATATAATGATTTCAATGTATGTGATTCATGATTTACATAAAGTTTACTACCTAAATCATAAAAAAGCTTTACTGATTTGTAGCGAACAGTAGACTGTTATGCGGAGGGTAGGTGTCGGCGAAATCTGGCCAAATCTGGTAGTGACGGCGTGAGGTTGACCCCCTGCGTTCACAGTCCAGTGCCTCGCGGTAAGGCGTCGGCTTCTTACGGGCATGTTGGCGGAGCTAGACTGTGGACTGTGTTGGCCGTGAGTCGCTGTGTAATCACCTCACGGCTGAAAGAACGATCTATATCGTTATAACGACCTAAGGTATCGGGTTCGTCCGTTGCAGATGACAGCTCTATAGTGTGCATTTGGACAGCTAATGGTTCATGTGCAGTGGGACCACTAAAACCCGCTCATTAACTTGGGTTGCTCAACTCACGGTTCAACTTATATCCGGTAGCCTCCTTAAATGTACTACGTTGCTCCGCCTTCCAGGCCTAACCTGGAATGGACTCCGTTTTTTCCTGTTACCGCATGGAGGATCCGTTTCCTCTGGGAGATGTTCTTCGGACACTGCTGGGCGGTCAGCGCATCGTACGGCGTTAGTCAATCGACTGTGCACTCTGGCGAATAACCGAGAGGGGAGGGGGGTGTCTGAAAATGATCTTATGCGTTTCCTAAGCGGGGGTGGTTGTTGTCCTGATGTCAGCTGCTATTAAAACGATCCGATCGCGCGTGAACAGACGGGCAAAGGACTCAAGGTCCACAATAAATTTGAACATAATTACCGCTTACATTAGGTAGAGGCCGTGGAAGCTACTTCGGTCACGTTAGGGCGTGAGGCTGACCGAGTTCTCTTCCCAGTGCCTCGCGGTAAAGCGTATGTCTCTGACGAGCGCGTTGGCGCAGCTAGAGAGTAGACTGTATCATCCCCAAGTCTCTACGTTCACTACAGCTTGAAAGAACGGTCAATATAGTTATACCTTCCTGGGGTGACAATTTCGCCCGTCGTAGGTGACAACTGACAACTCTCCAGTGTACATTCGACAGGTGAGTAGTACAAACGTGAATTCCCATAGAATGAAACATTTATATCGTTCGAATACTTTGCATAGTATTTTCAATTTAAAACTTCTTCCTCTTCTTGAAGTGCCTCTCCATTACTGAAGGTTGGTCGTTAGCACTGAATACTTTTGTCGGTCTTGCGCCATCCGGAAAAGCTGTTCCGTACTTGTGATCCCGGTCCACTCTCTGACATTACACAACCATGACTTTTTCCTTGTCACAAGGCGCCGTTTACCCTCAATTTTGCCCATCAATATACTGATATTGGAGCAGCTGATATCTGTCATATCGCAGCACGTGTCCCAGATATTCAATCTTGCGCTTTATGACGGTGTGCAACAATTTTCGGGTCGTACCAGCACGCTGAAGCACTTTTTCGTTGCTAACTTTATGGGTCTAGCTTATACAGAGAATTCGACTGTAGCACCACATCTCAAAAGCTTCTAGTCGCCGTCTGGTGTCTTCTTTTATGGTCCACGCTTCGCTGCCGTACATAACCTAAGTCTTAGATTGATTTGCCGGCAACACAAGACTTTTCTCATTTTATTGAATGATGCACAGGCGATTTTTATCCGGGTCTTAATTTCTTGATCGGAGTCCCATATTTCATTCACCTATGCACCAAGATATTTGTACTACCGGTCGCGCTCAAGAACTTTACCTGCTACCGATATAGTAGGTTGTAAATCAGGATCCCTGATAATAACCATGACTTTGGTCTTTGAAATATTGATTGACAAGCCAGCTTTTTCTATGCACTCATTAACTTTGTCAACCACCCTTTGTACCATCCAAGAACAATATTTTTGGCAAATATATTTTTATTAAAAACTCGAGACGGTCGTCATTATGGCAGTTGTTGTAGTAGGGCGCGTCGCGTTAGACGCATTTTGTTGCAAACACCACCGCTACCTATGTACAGTCCGCGCGCAAGCTCCGAGGAATCGGGGGCTAGGAAAGTGGGCGGATGAAGCCGCCCCCGACCGTCGCTTTATAGCCCGCACCCTTTTAGTACTACTACTCTCCCAGTACTACTACTCTCCCTGTACTAGAACTGGAAGAGTGAGGGGTATGAAGCGACAATCGGGGGCGGCGTCGTCCGCCCGCTTTCCCAGTCTCCGATTCCTCCGAGCCTGCGCGCGGACAGTAGGTACCTACGGTTGGCGGCTCTGAATGCAAACCTCTGTTGCATCAGGTACTTTTTTCTACGGTCACACTGTTAAAAAAGTACCTAGGTTTGTAGAAAAACTCATCTAATAAGGAATAAACTATAAATAATTACTTGCAGCTATCACACGAATCTTTGAAAGGTGAATCGTTGTGCAGATTGTTGTCTTGTGCATCAGCACTTCAATTGTCAATCACTCTCGTTCAAATGTTACTCAAATAGCCGGTAGATGCACTGAATGTACTTACTGAATACAATTCTGATTTTGTAAATGTGTACCTACTAATATTACAAGACGTTTTTTTTCAATTCAATTCAATTCTTTATTTGTAAATCACACAGTATTAATTACACAGTATATCTGTATATATATAAATGA
The DNA here is from genome assembly GCA_944548615.1 of Micropterix aruncella. Classification (NCBI taxonomy): domain Eukaryota; kingdom Metazoa; phylum Arthropoda; class Insecta; order Lepidoptera; family Micropterigidae; genus Micropterix; species Micropterix aruncella. The sequence continues at coordinate 19,834,452 of OX155951.1, read as the reverse complement.
ATGTTTGTCTGTGAGTCCGCTATGGACTACTAAACCGCTCGATCGATTTTGATTAAATTTTGAGGGAAACTTTTAGTTTGGAGATGGTTCCTGTGAAGTTTGGTGCCGATCGGACCAAAGGAAAATTTTTATTGTCTTCAATAAAACCAAAATTCTTCTTTTTTTAAAAGCGGCGAATTTGAATTTCGAATGCGACCGCGAAGACAGGAGTGAGTTCTTTTTTTTATAGTCGATGAATTTTAAAGCGGCGAATTTGAATTTCGAATGCGACCGATTTGGCGTAGCAACGCGCGCAGGGTACAGCTAGTTACATTATAAAACTATAGATTACTTGAAAATAAAACCGATTACGGATTTCAATAAAATTACAGAAATTACGTTGAAATAAAATTGTATTACTACATAAGAGGCTTGCGTTTAGGATGTGTGTGTGTGTGTGTGGATGTAAAGTGTGTGTGTGTGTGTGTGAGTGTGTGTGTGTGTGTGTGTGTGATAAGTGTGTGTTGAGTTGATTTTATCTTTATTGTATAGTCGCTTCATATCAATTATTTTGAGGCCGGAAAGGAAACTCCGTTAGCTTGAATGGCTTAGAGAAACAGTCGGTTCCGTCGCAGTTATGTTTCGTCTGTTATTAAGCTATTGCATAGCTTTTATCGCGGGCCTAGGCCAGCGCGGCGACCGAATGAAGACATTTCTTAACGAATAATAATGATTTTAAACTGATAATTACGTCTAAACGAGTACTGCTTACGATTCGAAAAAAATATATGTTAAACAAGAACATTTTCCTAATATTCTTAGCTTTGAATATTTTAGATTTTGTTTATATTACATAGTGTAATTAATTTTTGAAATTAGGTCTAATCGAACACAAAAACGACTACTACGCAAATACTATCTGGCGTATTATTATGAAACCTGCACCATTTTAAAGTTAAATTAATTATCTTTCTTTTTATCTACGATTTTTTTCGAATAATCCGGGATTTTTTGCTTTATCGAATAAAAAATTCGTGCGCGGCGCTCTATCGGAAGAGGTTTAAATTATTCCGGATCATTTGCTACCGCAGCCGCAAATGATTCGGAATAATTTCAACGTTTTCCGATAGAGCGCAGTTATCTGATATCAGAAAAAATAAAACAAATAAAATAGATAAATAATTATAATTGCATAAGTTGTTAAAAATGCTATGCAATAGCTTTACCGCGGCAGTCCCCGAGTGCCACAAGTATTTTTTTTTTTCATCAAATCCTGGTTGCCTTTATTCAACTGTGCTATATTAGTGCATAAAAAAAGAAAAATTGGACGTCGGATTTTTTAAGACTTTCTTTAAAAGTAAGAGTACCTATTTCTACCAGACTAATTCTATTTGGGGTTCTAACTTGAGTGCTCGTTTTCCCGGTCGCTGGCACGACTCTCGAATCTCAACCATCTATTTCGGTCCCGTCTGCAGACTGGCTGAAAAAGTTTATTTACGTCGGGCTTCGCGTTCAATTCTGTCTCAAATCTGCGGGCGTTTGTCTCAGCGCCCCCTCACTGCCTCGCTTCTTGTCTTGCATGCCTTGTCTGACATATCGCACGGACTTTTTCATTTCGCCTAAATCCCCGCGCTTTTAGTGCGGGAGCGGACTGTATTATTTTCCCCAAAGAGACGTTCCAGCCTGGGTAGGACTCTGTGCCCTGTGGGTAAGTTTCTCCTGAGAGTACTTCTTCAGCCTTACCTGGACGGTTTGCGCACCGTGCGGCGTCAGTCATGTTTCTATAGAGCGGGGATGGCTGTTGACCTAATTCCAGCCGCTCGTGAAACGACGGATCGGCTGCACTGGAAAAATATTGAAATATTTCTTACATTACCATTTTGTTATTACGGTTTCATACAGAATAACGATGTTTCAATCGTAATTTTGTTGAATTACAGGAAATTTTGTTGAAACTCGATCACCCTATTATATGTATCTATAATTTTTCCTTACGGTTAATACGGAAAAAACAGTATACTGTAGTTTCAACATGATTTCGTTAAAAAATATAAGTGCCTTAGACTAATTATGGATGCTTACTTATAGGTTATTAGACCCTTCCTTGTGAAAACCCAATCCTCGTGGTATAATTTTTATCTTGATTCAAATACGAAAAAAACGTTTTTCCGGATCTGAAAGAAAACGCTTTATTATATAGAATTTTTCAACAAACGTTAGTATTACCTTCATCGTTATTTTAATTTTTAGTAAAATTAGGGCTTTTTAATTGTGATTTTGATTTTTTTACGTCTGTACTCCTATTTTTTATTTCACTTTTGGCATTGTATTAATTAAAAAATGCACGTCGCCATTTAGATTTTTTATTTTTTTTTTGTTTATTGGTTTTTAACGTATTGACATGTACATTCTTTTATAACATATTATACGGATCTATGTTTATGGAATGTTCGCCCAAGCACAAGCTTTGCTTAGTTGGGCGACATCCGACAGAGGGCATCATTTTATAGTTGAGTTTAATTTCTTGCTGTGTATCAAGTGGTTTATTTAAATGATATTTTATTTAATGTTTCTATATTGTAATTTGTAATAGTTTGTGAATTGCTTTAAAATTTAATTGAATTATTTATTTTTTTCAAAATTGAAAAGTATTTTTTTTGTTGGCAAACGAAGTTTTTTATTTAAAAAAAACAATGGGCATTAGAAATTGTTCTCTTATAAGGGTGTTTTGGGGTCTTCCTACTCAGATTCATTTTATTTGTGTGCCGGATATCGTAGAGTAAACAACAATGGGCTCCCTGACTTAAACGTATCTTTTTAGACGGAGTACCTTTCTCCTTCGCTACACTGCGACATCATTCTCAAAACGAGCTTGCGGCAAACTGCAAATTGTAATTTCCTGCGCATTAGATGTAATGTTATTTGTGAAGTCTTCATTTTAAAATACTATCCTGCAACCCTATTACGAACGCTCTCGTGGAGCAATCGCTATTACAATCGCTCCTGTTGGTATCGCTATTACAATCGTCATTGTTTATATGAGAATCGCCGCGATTCGTTATTTCGCATTATGAACGTTAATTTATATCACGACTCGATCGCTAAATGGGCATTTTGCAGCGATGGATTATTCTCGTTTTTTTATGTTTTCTAATACAACAAAATAAAATAAAATAATAATCATTGTTTAATGATTGCGTAAGGATAACTGAGAAACCGAGCTATTAAACATTCCTCCAGTTTGTAAAATCATCTGATTAATTTATGCCTCTTGTCGTACATGACAGCCATACCATGACAGCCAGAACCATAGAATATGTATTGCAACCATAGAATATGTTAATTTATTTTATATAATAAAGTTCCGTGCGAGAAATTGTTTTCTTTAATAACTATATTTTTTCCTTAATCACTGCCATATATTAAAAAGACTTTAACCGCACTACCTTTGGGTTATTATTCAAAAAGTATTTGAAAAATCGTTGGGTTTTCTTCATTAGATTTCTTAATAACAATACTTGTTTACCATGTACCAGAAAACTTTTTTACACAATAGACCTATATGATATAACCCTTTTTGTATTAGAAACGTAGGAACAATTTGACGTATAGCTTAATTACTCTTTGTGTGTTTCGGTTTTTTTTTTATTTGAACGTACGGGGTACGTTTTCTTGCGTTCGGGCGATAATATAGCGAACGTATCACGTACGTTTGTACAGGCAGGGCGGTTTCTTAAAGGCCTATTCTTAAAAAAATATCATTTTAAATTTGTCTATAGCCCATGTTAATCAAATAGACCAAAGACAAATTTGGAATGCAATATTTTTCAAAATTCACCCCCTAGGCAACGATGCCGTTGTTCAAAATGTGGATTGCTTAAGTCGAGCGCACGCAGCGAAACGTCAACAATATTTTTATAACACGATAATCTTATTCAAAATCAGTATTAATTAAAATGTATCAATATTCAACTTAAAAGTACTGAAACGAAAGTAAATATTAAAGGATTACCTTACTATTTAGCATTATTGTTTCGCAAATCAGCGGCTATTAAATTATTAGTCAATTTTTGACGGAACGAAATATTGCTGAGCGGAACGCGCCTCTTTTGATTCAATCGGGTTTCTGCCGTCTTTGATTTGAGTAGCGATACGATACGATAGCGATTTCGATAGCGTTAGCAAGACCGTTTAATTGATAAAAACGACCCAATCGCAAGAGTTTTCGTAATGGGGCTGCTGGTCTGTTTTGGTTGGGTTTTCAAGAATTGCATACGGTTAAGTTCTTTATGTTATTTATATGGTTAAGGTCTTTATGTTATTTATACGGTTAAGTTCTTTATGTTATTTATATGGTTAAGTTCTTTATATTATTTATACGGTTCAGTTCTTTATGTTATTTATACGGTTAAGTTCTTTATGTTATTTATACGGTTACGTAAAATACCGCAAAAATAACCACTTATGGTGTAGTAATGTTGGATTGCGTTTGTAACGAGACTAAATATTTCAATATTAATTTTTAATATTATCTTCCTATTTTCCCTTAACTGATCGTAGCGAAAAATATCGTACGTTTCGAATCGGTTTATGGAAAAAAATCAAATAGTTTTATTTATGTCTGTAAGGTAGTCTTTTGAAAAGTCATGTTTAAATTTTTTTTTAAATAACTGACACATTGTATCAAAAGAGATATCGTTAAAATCGCGAGTGACAGTGTCAATATAACGAATACATGTATTTTATTGCGCATACATATAAATTTGTGTCAGAAAGAAAGAACAGGTTCTACATACACTAAGGCGTCAAGCATCAACCTATATCTTCACAATAGGTACACAGAAATATTCCAATTGACTTTCCGCCGCGCGCGCAGGTGACATTTCAAGTATACAGAGTGAGTTTTTAATTAGTGTCATCCTTTGCACTGCAACTTTCGATAAAACTTTTAGAAAAAACACAAAAAAATAATGTTTTTTTTTTCATTTAAAATTTTAAAAAAAAAATAGGCGCGTGGCGCCATCTAGCGGTAGGTAAAATATCGCTTAAATGTCGCTAATCGTAAAATATCGCTATAGATGGTGCAAAACGCTCAGCGCTTCTCAAACTTTTATTTATATGTCAAATTTTTCAGTTTAAAAAAAAAATGTATTTATTATTTTTTTTTAATAAAAAGTTGCTTATTTTCTCGAACCGATTCAATCACTTCAAGGTGTTACTAATTAAAAACTCACTTGTATAATTGGCGTCCTCACCTAGGTATGAGTACCTATGCTGTCGCGGGCGCCTACTTCGAGTAGATACTTACCTACATGCAAATAATAACCATTTTACCGTAAATCATGAAAGAAATATTTTAGTATTGCGATTTTTTGGTTAATTCAGTACATCCTGATATCGGTAAACACGCTTAGGGTACTTGCTAATAGCATCATAATTTTGTATACCTATCTGTTTGTTTAATATTTATAAAAGGCTTCCGAGTCAATTTCTTTTATCACAGGAAGTTAACCTGAATATTATATACCTTCTTTAATCTTGTTTTGCCTACACTTTTAACATCAAAAATAAAATCAGCCTTTTATAAACGGGTTTGACATCTTGTATAACATATTCATATAACTTTCATTATACTAATTGTAATGTAATCTGGTTGATTGATTGATTGTCGGGAAAGGATTCCTTCGAGTGCGCAGTACTCCGTTGGCTTCGTTCCAAATATCATTGCCAAATTAACGTCGCCTAATTTTAATTTATTACTCTACCTCTATACCAATGCATAATGGCGGAGCTTAATCTACTCGTTGATTTTATACGTTGGTTAAAAGTTCTTATATAACTATTTAAGTTGATCTTCTTCTTTGGGTGCCTCTCCAACTAGTGAAGGTTGGCAGTCAGCTCTGAATACTTCTTTTTGTTCTATCCATATGAAGCTGAGTACTAGGGAAAACAGTGCAGTGGTTTTCCGTTGCCTTTGGCACCATCACTTCGGGAGAGTATTTGGCTCTCCAGGCCACTGAAGACTTTTCCATATAGTTTCCCTACTGGTGTTAGGTTATACCGACTAAGCTCGGTCGTTATTGCCTCGTTTGTTGTCTAGCAGGGAACACCACGACGACCCCAGCTATTCCGAAGAGAACCACTACCGCGAGCAGGTGAGGTTGACAATTGAGCCGGATAAGATGTTGTTTCGTTCTCCCCTTACTCTCTTTGACGCTTTGCTGCTTCAGTAATATTCTTTGATACGAAACTACGCTTTACAGATTATTCATGCGGTTCTCCGGATTATGAAAATATTTGTTTTCCTTGATAATTGGGCATATAGTTTAAGTTGATATAATATTTAATTTCCGTGAAATTAAAAAATATATCCACAAGCATAGTATCTATATATCTATCTATCTACAAGGATCAAGCATAGTATCTATCTATATACAAGCATCTATCTACAAGCAAAATATCTACAATCAACATTAGAATGTTTCCAAGAAAATTAATGTAAAACCGCACAATGAAATTTAATAAATAGTCAATATTGCGAATTAACAATAAATGTGCTTTCTTCGGTTTATCCCAGCAGTTTGTCTTCTTTATGCAATCACTTTGTTTGAGAACGCGATATCGCGTGTGTGATTATTTTTAATGTGCCACCAACACATATTTGAGGTTTACAAAAAGATCAGCAATGGGTCCGTATTCCGTTTCTCAGAAGCCTAATCTTTGATGGTTCTAAAATATAAAGAACTTAGGGCCATTCCCTTTGTTTTAGTGTTCCGGGTCAGAAACCAATATTATACCATTGATTGGCTGTTGTCGAGGTGCTAAAAAGGCGAGGTGGTAAAAAGCTCGCCTCTTTGTTAAAAATATACGAGTAAAGAGTTTTTATTATATAAGTCTTATTTACGACTGTTCTTAAATTGGTCCCGAATAGGCTCTATTTTAGTCCATCTACTGAAATGTTCCTAAACAGTGCTTAACGTCATTTTTGAAGCTGATGAGCTCTGTATAAGAAAAATCCATTGGACGCTATTGTGGAGGAATACACACAAACATACAGACAGACACACATACAGAAGTGCGTTCACAATACTTTCCTTGCCAGGAAAGTAAAAACCTGATGATTTTTCGCAATGATTTCTGGTTGTTTTTGACGTCAACTTTTAAACTGGATTATTTTTTTTATCAATATAACCTACCCAGAAGGCAAGGATCGTCCTAAACCTAGATCACCAAAAGGTCGGCTTTGTTTTTCATCATTTTAGACCCTGAAATTGACACCTAAAAGAAACGGAATACGGGCCGAAATGTTTGGTAACGGACGATGACAATAAATAACGCAGCACGTCAGTCCAGAACCGGGAAGGTAAGGGATGGAAGTCCGTTATAAAAATGGTACGGAGCGGACGTCCGGCCGCGCCGTCGCGCGTCGCGTCTGTCTACCCTACGTGACGCGTCCTACGTGATCGCGCACTGAGCCTGTTTTAGTTAGGGAGCCAGCGACAAAAAAGTGCAAGAGTTTTGTAAAGGCTGATACTTTCAGGTCAGTCAGTATTTTGACCATAGAATGCTGGGGTAGAGTCAGCAGGCCAGATTCCGGGACACCTGTCGCTGGCGTAGTAGGAAAGGTGTAATTTTAATTAGTACCCCCAAAGTGTTTTGAAACAAATGGTCAGTGAAGACTGCTTAACAATAAAATGCGTGGCGCCCCCAAAAACTAAGATCCTGCAAATACGCCGGTACGTATTTGTCGGTAACTATTACGCATCGTTCTAATGTGCCGCGTAATATAATGGACTTCAGTTTTGTGACATGCATGGGAGTAATGCTGACGCCACGCATTCTATTGTTAAACAGTCTGACCATTTGTTTCGAGTTCTGTATTGCATCCACTGTCTGCTGATGAATTTTCAACTTTCCAAAACACTTTAAGGGTAGGTACTAAAAAATACACCTTTTCTAGTACGCCAGCGCCAGGTATCACGGTATCTGGCCTGCTGACTACCCCAGCAGGGTAGAGTATAGAGAGTAGAGACTTCGTGGCCAAAATACTGTTTGATCTGAAAGTATCAGCTTTTACAAAACTTTTTCACTTTTTTGTCGCTGCCTCTTGGCCCATTTATTGTGGGAAGGGCGGATGGCCGCCTCCATACAATCCGTCATCTTTTTGTCCGCGTGCCAGCCGCGCCCTTGCTGATAATCCAGAAGCGTGGTGATGTTTATTCTACGTCATTGCGCACGCAAAATATGTAAAAAAAAGCCACAGCAGAGACGAGGAATTTAAAAAAACAGGTTCTGAGATAATCGCAAATAAATATATTATTGAACCTTTATAGTTTGTAAGCGGTGTAAAACATAATTCAATTTTAAAAATGCATAAAGGTGCATATATTTGCGAGCATTAGGGAGCAAGCAAAGTAAAAGTGTGCACGCAAAACAATAAAATCTATATACCATAACGACAAAGACGACATGATGCATCTGGAAACCATAGGAGCAACAAAAACGTGAGTTTCGTAATACCATTGATTGTATAGGGTATTAGATTAATTGGAGACAAGTGATGAGAAAGAATATTAAAATAGAATCTCACAAGCAATTTGAATTATCTGCAGCCGCCGCTCAGTTGTCTTATACAGGTACGCTCCGTGAACACAGTCGCCATAATCCGTAATAGATAATATCAAGTCAATTATAACGAAAAGTTTTCAAGAAAAGTTTATTATAATAGGTAAAGAACGGGAAACGTCACTAAAAATAATTTAAGCTGGTGATCCAAATGAAAGACTATTGTAATCTATATTATTACTTTCCCGGCAAAGGAAAAGTATTATGAACGCGCAAAAAAAAATCGATATGAAGACGGATATATTCATTTAGACCCCCCGTCTCAGGGGGGGAGAGAACTCTTTCCAGACTGAAGTGAGTCTGTGTGTGTGTGTGTGTGTGTCTGTGAGTATGTGTGTATTCCTGCACGATAGCTCCGAAACGCTTCATCAGATTGAACTGAAATTCGGTATGCAGGCATCATTTGATCATGGCAAAAGTTGATAAGATTGTGGTTGAAATCGATCCACCAGAGGACGCGCTATTTATACATCAATCTCGGCTTGTTGAACCGAAATCACCATATAACAGTTTGGTTGGAATATCTCGTATACAAGCGACGTAAATAATATTTAAATTCCGCCATATTTTATTTGTTATAATTGTATCATCTCCGCGTAACGTTGCGGGCGTAACGATATGATACCGCGTACCTAAGTCACTATTTAGCCGCGGCTGTGGTTCGTGTTTCGTTTAGACTCCGACGCCAGCTTTCGAAGCTTTTTCACTGGTTTTCCGCTAGGTGGCGTTACGGTTATAGCCTTGTTTAGGCCTTGTCTGCTTGTCGGGAATATCTTGGGGTGACACAGCCGATTTTTTTAGAGCGCAAAAAATACAAAATTGAATGAATTGCACAGCTGTATTGTCTCAAAACTACCCTCTAAACCTATATGACAGATTCCTCCTACTTTCACTTCCTGACTGGCATTCTTCATTTTATCTATAAAGGCTGATTTTTTTCGTTGTTTGATTACGTCATTCGGTAGCATCCTTATAGGTGGCAGTGCTTTTAAATCTTATAATAAACCTAATTAACCCAAAAAAATACATACCTCCTTCTTTGCCTTCAGTCTTCAATAAATAAATAAAGAAATAATAAAAGAAATTATCTTCTTTTAATTTGTTAATTGAGAAGTACTAGGTTTTATTAATAAAATACTTATCGGTGTATATGTTCTTTAATTTAGCTCATGGGAAGCCAGTAATAGATTCTGGCATCTGTACGACTAAAGCCATTTTCAATAAGTCATTTTGATTTTTTTACTTTAGCTCGTGAAGATGATATTGATATCATTTGTGAATCCCCAAGGGGCTCCCAAAAATGCATTTCTACCATTAGACATAGCAGCAAAGGGGATGGACCTGAAGATAAAGGGGAATTACGTTTAATAGCAGTAAAGAGGCGTTACTTTGGACTCCAATCTCGAATAAAATCCCGTCTGCTATGCGGTAGGATTTAAGAAATCCTCTACAAGATACTCATCAGAGCCATCCTCTGGATTTGTCTATAAATGTGCAGTCAAAATGTGCAATAAATATTCAACAGTAAGTAATAAGGATGATAAAGACATTTCATATCGTGATTAAATGATACTTCTCCCGGTCAATAAATACCTACGCTTTTTTATTTTATTTTCTTGACTTACGGTTATTTTACGAAATGGTAAATTTTACGGTGCATTAACCTTACAATGTTGGTTTTATATTATTTTTTATGTAATACTGTAACTGATGCCTAGACGGCGACTCGTAAGCAAATGTCGAGAAACCTAAGAGACACTGACTAAAATGCCTAAATTGTTTTGTTCATCTCTGGTCTTCGCTAGCCGCTTGTTTTCCCCTGGTTACATTTTTTTTATTCAAATACTTTATTGAATTTTTTTATACATTTAGCCATATTGTTATCGATGTTATAAAGTAACACTGGAAAATTGAACACGCAAATGTGGCAAATGCTCAGTGCCCACCTAACTAAATAGGACTGTGCTGTCCCGTATCTAGGCCGATCAGATCAAATTAGTAAAATAACAATGTAAACTATGTATCATCTAACCTAATTAAAATAACAAATGTTTTATTTATAGAATGATTAAATGTACAATGTAACGAAAATACCACTTAGGCACATTTTATGTATTATTGTCATTTGTCTAAATATTTTACTTCAGCAAATACTTCGAAAGTGTTTCTTTCTTATTCTCTATTAAATAATCCATTTTAAATGTTCTAATAAATCATTTATTATATATTATGTATTTAATATTATTTCCAATGTTCCCAATAAGCACTTCGTTTTTATGAGATTTACGAGCCAGGGCAATTCATTTCTGAGTTTTACATTATTTCATAGTCTTAAAATTTTACGTATAATGATGGCAAATTAGGTTAAAATATTAAAAATTTGGCTAAAAACGACTTTTTTAATATCTGTGTTTTTTGTTTACGACGAAAAAGCTTCAATCAACGTCTCATTCATATTTTAAAAAACGCTTATTAGAAGACTGTACTAGTTACTGTTATAGTCGACCTCATCAACAAATCGGGTTTTTCGGAGGTTTAAAAAACTGGCAGACGTGATAATTTGTAAATTCTACTATTTTTTGTTTATTTTGACAACGTATTTTTTTATTGAGATATAGCTATTTTCTAAAAATGTCTCACTTGAAAACGTAAAAATAGAAAGGCTATTAAAATCCGTATGCAAAGCGTTTTCCGATCAGACGACGATAACACCAAGATTGAGGGTAACAAACTGGTACTGAGAGGCCAATCCACTCTTTTCATCTTAATCAATGTAATGCGATGATTCCCCTACACACTTCCGCCTAAACGAGCAAGCATAGCCGCCTAGCCGCCCGCCCAAGCGACTCGCGAATAAAAGGCAAACAGAATGGCCGGAATTTCTCGATCGGCCGCTCGGAGAAATTTATCGTCAGGCAGATATTAAAATTCATTTTACTAATAATGTGTAATAAATCAGGCGGTGGCGGCTCCTAGGTGGTCGCGCCACCCCTAGGAACGCCTCGCTCGCCGCCCTCTAACCTAGATGGATTTATGCCGCGAGCCGCCTCTGCCGCAACCGCGCTACGACAAAATAAACTCTGACGCACGCCGATTACTCATTTAATTCTAGACGTTTTTGCCCACGCTAAAATTGACAGTAAAATCGGGCAACTTTTATAGACGTGCAAACATTGCTTAAAAAAAGAGAAGATATGCACCATAGACGAGAGTCAAGTAAGACAAATTGAAACAAAAGCTGTCAATTGTGAGCTTGTTGTATATATGAGTGGGCCAGAATAACTGAATGGTTTTTACACGACTGTCCAACAAAAAAGGAGTGTAATATGTTCAAGTTTCATGTATGTACGTTTTCAGATTCTTTATTCTACCATAACTTCTAAACGCTTGAACCGATTTAGAGATGTGTGGTATTGATAGAATCTTTATGTCATATTGAGTATTATACAGTACCAGAACTGTCCAGATATTAAGTAAGTAGTTTTCTAAATGCCCAAATGTCCAAATTTCAATAAATTACCATAAATCTATCGTGTTTAGTGTCAAATGATAGGTCTGATTGAGGACATTCGGGAAATATACTTGTATCTATATATATAAATATATAAACCACAGTTTTTTATACAAAAACCATAATAAAAATAATTATAAATACAACAGTTCACTTTCTGTAACGGCAGTGGTGTTTTTTTATTCTTTGTAATATATTTACTTGTTACTTAATATCCGTACGGCTGTACAATGAGTTTTGATTCAACCGGTCTTGCACCGTTATATTTGCTGATGTTTAGACTAAATACTGTGATATGGCGCATTTTGATTCATTATTGGTTTGAGTCGCAATAACAATGGATGTCAAACATTAACTCCTTAATTTACAAAAGCTCGATTTTCCAAATATTAATATTTTCCGGTCAATTCAAAACGAAAATATTTGCATGACATTTATAGAACGTACCATCAAACGATACAAAGAACATGATATGGTCGATATACAAAAGAAAACCGAAAGAAAAAGATCCGTTCGTACAAAGCACTCATCAAACAAGTCAAAGACAATATTCGACGAAATCGCCAAAGAAGTGCCAGAAAGCTGGCTCAAGAGCACAATACCAGCCGTTCTTTAATGCGACGAGTTTTAAAAGAAGATTTGAACATGAAAACTTAAAAAAAACGTCGACATGGTCTTACGATAAAAAACAAAGAAGTGAGAAAGCAAAAATGCAAAGAGTTGCTGCGCCGCACGGCGCGCGAATTCGAATATCGTTTTTTCGGATGAAAAGTTGTTCCTGTTACAGCCAAGTTTAAATGTACAAAATGATCTTGTGTATTCAGTGTCGGCAATAGACACTCCTTAATACGAAAACACCGTTGAGCGAATTTAGAATGTTCCAGAAGTAATGGTTTGGGACACATTTTCTGCAACTCAGAATTTTCCTCTGGTTTAAATCGAAAAAGACGTAAATATCAGAGCTACATTTTATAAACAAGAAATAGGGCTCAAAAACCTGTTGCCACAAGCTAAACGCTTTTTCGAAACGAACCTTGGGTGTTTCAGCAGAATGGTGCAACTGCACATCACAAACATCAACAAATTTGCCCGATTTCATTGACAAAGATTCATAGCCGTCATCGTCTCCCGACTTAATCACATTGAATTCTTTTGCTTGGGGCTTATGCCCTCTAGAGATTGTAAATTTTAATTTCTGCTTAGTAATTTATAATTCTTTTTAATTGCCATGTTTTTAATTTCGATGAAATAATATTAACCATAATATGATAAACACAATACAAAACAAATAATTTAATTCTACTCCAGTAAGTAGGCATTTCTACACTTGGATGGATGTGTCATTGCTCTAACATTCTCAATCATGTTATTATGGAAAATTAAGTATCATGATTGTTTGACTATATAAATTAATGTAAGTAACTTAAAATAGGTATGAGAATCATCGGTTATTAAGAAATAATTTAATAACGAAAATTACTGATTGAAAAATGAGAAAAATGTCTATTATCATAATTATTTTAAAAATAATTTGATAATTATGAAAATAAATGCTCGAATACTCACAATGTCAAAATTTGAATAAATGGTCAATTCAGCAATAAAGCCTTCGTCGATAAAATAATAATTTACGCTGTTTAGCAAACGTCAATTATAAGAATATTTTCCTTTACTTTAAAACATGATACTCTTGGAATATGGATTCAGCATTATCCAAATCTCTCGTCATATAATGAAATTTTGACTTAGCTATAGACCATTATTTTTTTGAATTGGATCTCTAAGACTTCTGATATAAGCAGAGACCTTATTATAGAAACAGAGACTTTGGTGAAGGAAACTGTTTCGCAACTTGCTATATCGGTGCCGATTATGTGTAGGTCTAATTTGTTTCTCGTATTGTTTTTATAAGAATCGCTATTCGCTGAGACCTCCGATATATATTTACGAGCGAACATAATATTATGTTGGTAGATGTAGCACGAGTATATCGTCGCAATATTGCGAGAAAGCAAATTAGACGAACTAATTAAAGTAGTGTGTATCATATTAGGTAATGTTTTAATTATATTACAACCGGAAACATAGTATTGACATTGTATTACGACAAATAATCCATAAAGGTATCGTGAATAAGGAATATCCGCAATAATAATAATGTGAGCAGGTGTGATCAACAATCATGGATAGAAAAAACGAAACGGAAATTGAAATATTATTAAGAAATAACTCCACATTTTACCGCATGACACTGTCTTAAGTAAATTAATAGAGGTTCGGAAAACCAAAAAGAGTATTCGGCTCTTCTCGATGTCAGGAAACAAGAATGTTTGTTACCTCAGAACTCTGCCATTTATGAAACGATTTGATAAAATATTTTTTTATTTGAAACGATACACTTCCAGATTGGTCCCATTTTCATCAAAATCCTGTTCTGATGATAGGATCCATGAGGAATTGAGAGAACTCCTCAAATATTATCATATGAACTTGAAAATGTACATGTTGATTCAATTCCGATGACAATGATATTTTTTATGGTAAGCATGACGTGATTCTACACCCTGGGTTGGCTTCCGACGAGGGGACTCATCAACGGTTAACAGCACATAAACGAAATTTTGTATACGCATTCAGTTGTGATAGCCCGTTCTAAGTTTCACCATGACATGGCTGCTTCACCCAGGGTTGGCTCCCGACGATGGGACTCCTTAACCTTTGTCTGACGAGGTGATTTTTCGTAACTTAACTGACGTGGTTAGGTCCAGCAGACTCCAATAATATTTTATTATTATTTGTTTAACTATTTCAAATTGTAGTTATATATTTTATTAATCCTGTTTATGGTTTACCACTAAATGACTTTTGCAAAGGAAAACCCCTCTCAAGTTTTAATTTAATATTTAAAAAAATATCATAATAAACATGCCAAATATAAAAGTATTTTATGAGGGGTGCAGTATTTTTTTTTTTATAAACTTGGGAATATTATTTTTTTAAATAAATTTATATTTACATTAAATATAAGAGTATTTCTATGCAATCAATATAAAAACTCCAGAGAAAATTAAAAAAATCGAAAAATGTAGTCATTTGAAATTGATATTTTTCTATAATATTTTTGTATCTGATTCCAGAATCTAAAATCTAATTGAAAGTATGTATGTATAGTTAAAAAAACTCTTTAATAATAAATGAATTATATATATTTTATTTCTGTGTTAATTTACATTCATTGTGCATTCAGTACATATGTATATTTTTTGAACATCCCAGGCAAATTGGTTTGTGACACTCACAGCATGCGAACCTAGTTTTTCCTTTAAGTCGGCTAGGGCAGATGACACAGTACTTCCTGGAATTACTTGAATCATCGTATACTCTAGGTGGTGCTGGAGGTAGATCTTTTCCAAAAGTTCTACTTGTGGTAATTTGCATTTCGCGTGGCAATTCTGTCGTTATACACACGAAGTTTTAGTTGTGGCAGTACCAACGTTCAAGCCAAGCTTTACAAAAAGTTACCTCTTGATATGTTTTCAGGATTCAATGAGCTTTGATACAGAAATTAAGCGTTCACACCACTTATATCTAAAGTTCGATAAAAAAATATCATTGGTCATCGTCGCGTTCTGCGACTACAGGTATAGTTTGAGCATTTCTTGTCGACTTCGTCAACGCCTCCTTTTGTGTTATTGTAGTCTGCGATCATCAGGGGTTTGCCGGTTAGTGGATCAGTGTCTGAGCTATGGTGCATTAACGATATCATAATGATGGCTTTGTTTGGCTTTGTAACATGAGAAAGCATGGTGAAATCTTTCGTGAATCCATTCAACGACGTACCAACTTCTCGTTTCTTCGATGGTTGAAACTCTAACGGTATTTCTCTTTTATTTTTTTTCATCGTTCCTATATAAGTGATTTAATTTTCCTTTAGCTTATTCATCAATTCTATAGAGCTAAACCAATTGTCAGCTGTGATATTTCTTTGTATAAATTATATTTGCGATAAATTAAAAAATAGCAATACGTATACTGACAGCGAAATAACATAACTACTGAGGTGGAGTCTGATAGGATCTATGGAAAAGTTATCTTTATAACTGACCTTAGGTCTGACAGACTCCGCTCGTTCTCTCTGGACCACAGTGGCGCAGACGCTACTGGCCGGAGCGGGAGGGTTAGTTGCGAAGCTAGCGAGCGAGACAGAATGATCAAAACGCGCGTTCAAGAAATACAGGCATATACACAGGCACGGAGTCTGAGAGACTTCCACCACGTCAGTTAAAGGTTAACGGTCAATAGCACAGACACGAAATTTTTGTATATGCATTTAATTACAACAGCCCGTTTTAAGTTTCACCAAGACAGGACTGCGGTACCCTAGGTTGGCTTCCAACGAGGGAAATCCTCAACGGTTAACAGCACATACACAAAAAATGTGCATTCAATTATGATAGCGCGTTCTAAATATCACCATGGCATAGCTGCTGCCATGGTGCCATAAAAAAATGGAGTCGGCTTTTTCTTTTGTTAAAATTTTGTGTATTATAATTATCTTTTTATAAAGCTGTCGAATATTTCTATCTCCAGAAGTTTAGTTTAGGGGGAGGCAGTTAAAAAGCTTAAAACTAACGTAATTGAATGATTTTTGTGTATGTGTCAGGTGCACTCTGGGAAGAGAAATGTTTAGCCGGGGGCGACTGTCATGGGTTCATTTATTTCCATTTAGTTCATTAGTCTTTTCCTTAGCAGGTTAGAAAAACAATTATTACGCTTTAGAGATTTATATGAATTTTGTGAATTATCTGGTATTTTCTATTCAATCTATTTATAACATACACTGTCATTTCGATCGCAATTCTTGAAGTGTACAGTAGTGTTTTCAAATTTATTGGGAATTTTTCAATATGGATTTGACAAAAGAGTATTTGAGGTATATTTTGCTATTTAAATTTAATAAGGGAATTTCCGTGACCGCTGCCTCAAAACTCTTAAAGAAAGTGACAATAAAATCAGTGAAAGTCAGTTTCGTCGGAGGTTTCAGAAGTCAGGGAACTACAGTCTCCAGGATAAGCCAGGTTGTGGGAGATATGTCGAATTCGATGAGAATTATAGTGGAGCAAAATCTGATTATAAATTTAGGAATTAACTGGGTAACTCAGATCAACACACTCCAGTATCTATAATCGAGTATCTATAATACACTCCAGTATCTATAATACAACGCAATAAAAAGGTGTCGAAACTCGGCCAATAGGTGCCCAATGAACTGAGTGAGAAAAATCTTTAACAAAGACAAAACACGTGTTTATCTCTTATTTGTCGATTAAAATATGAGCATTTTTTAAATCGAATTTGACGGGAGATGAAAAATAGGTCGTATACCATAATGTTAACATCGTCGCCAATGAGTTAATCAATTTAATTATTTATTCATTTCTTCTTCGGGAAAAATACAGCGTTTCATTAATTATTATTACGAGTAATATTGCTACAATGTTTCACTTGTTAATTGTTTTCTATAATAGTATCTTATAGTAATTCCTTATACGATAAGTTTTCAAAATTTTATTGAATTAAATTAAACAACTATCGAACTACATTATATCTTAGTGGCAAATTTAATCATTGCAAACAAGAATAATAGAATATAGGATAGGAAAGGAGAGAGTTGGGATATAGGTATTTATATTATATATTGTTGTTTTGTTACATTTTCGCTCTGTTGTTTTCAAAGTCTACATATATGTATATTATACCTATTTCCTACCCGCCAAGTAAGCTATGCAGCCTCGCTGAATTTAGTTTGGCTCATGTTAAATATGTCTATATCTTGACATCGATCGTGGTATGTGGTCTTAAAACGGCACATAATAGAGTTTTGGAGAAAGTTTCTAAAAAGGTGCACAGCCACTATTATTAAATCCGGTATCCTTCTAAATTGATTTCAATTTCACGTTTGAGTAACATTACGGTACTCGCATATTCAAATTTGTGGAGCCCTCGCACGATTTTCCAAGTAACGGATGGCAATTAAGCACTATACTCAATCGAGCCTCGCGCTAGGGTGACCCTAAATGGAACGGACGAAATAGGGACAAAAGTGCGGGATATTCGGGTTCAGTCAGACAAAATAGTTCCTTTCGTGTTTAATCAGATAGCTTGTACGTAATGTATAGATTCTCGCGTTGAATAGGGAAATTAAAATATGCACGAAGAGAGGTGAAACGGGTGGTCGCCCTATTAAGTCAGGGAAATTAGTCAAGCTTAATTAAATAAACGCACAGTCTCGCTACGGTCGCGACGGGTCAGAATACGTAGTGGCGGTCGTTCTAATAGTGGGAATTAAAGCGGAACTAAATTGTACAAAAATATGTTTCGTAAGTATACTTTTATTATATTTTTATACTTTTATTTTTTAACATTATTATTGTCATACATCGTAATACATTTTATTTTATTTATTTATTTTTTGTACTACAAACTTTATCATCCGACGTTTAAAATTAAATTTAATTCTATGATCTGCTGCTTCAATATTTCTAAACATACATATTTTTAATTTTGTTTCAATTACCTGTCTTAGTCTTTATTAGATTTTTTTCTGTTTTATTTTGATTCTATATGTGCGCACATATAAACAAATCATCGCCATACATGAAGTTTATCTTAGTACGGGCTACGGCCTAGTAAAGCAGATTATGCAATAAAAACATATTTTTAATAAGAAATAAATTATTGTCTAAATTATTAATTACATTTTAATAATGTGCTTCGTTTGATATTACAAAATAATCTAATATAATGCATTCGATTTTATACATACGTTGTTTGCAGTTGTATTATATCCTTTAGAGGATGATCCTATTAAGGTAGAATTCGTTTAACATCTTACTTATTCAATCTGTCACGCTCTTGATGTACGGTAAGAATGCTCATGATTTATGCGGTAAATCTATTCCTATTTTATTGATAATATCAAACCGAAACGGTTTTCGATTAGCGAGTCACTTTAATTTCCCTAGTTTAATTTTTACATATTACATAACGAATTGACAAAAAATACAAAAATGTGATTTTAATAATAACAATTAAAGAAATTAAAAATCTAAGGTTTCGAAAAAAAATAATTTCGTGATAAAGCTCTTTTAATTCGGGCTTCGAAATTAATCGGTGTGAGTGTTTTCACAATGTCTAAAGTATGTACATTGCTTCACATTTTTTTATTAGAAAAAATATGTATTTATTTTTAATCGAAAAAATATAATATATTTATTATTTATAAAAATATATTATATTTATTATTTTATATTTCACAATTTTCAATATTAAGATTATATTTATTACTATTTTTTATTGCTATTTTTAAACATAGTATTATATTTTTAATGCTTTTTTTTGTTTGTGAAAGAGTTTTAGGAATATCAATTTTAATTTATTTAGTACGTATACATGGAACTGATTATTTATTATTAATAAAATTATATTATATATTACAATATACACATTTTAGAATTAGTTAATTTAACTCTACTATTAATAGAAATATCAAGTCTGATTGAAGTTTTTAAATGAGAAAAAGTAATTTTTAAATAAATATCGTAAAACTACGCCAAATAAATTTGTCATCGGTCAGCGTAATGATTCAAACTAGAGGTGTGCACTTTTGATTGATAATTCGAGTCGGTTCACTTGCTGAATGATTAAAATTGTAATTGTGCGTATTTCCTTTGAATCAATTTCGGCACCATATCAATCTCCTCTAACATTCATTTATTTTCTCGTGGATGAAATTCGTATTATTCTCAATCTATCAAATTGAGCAATCATTAAAAACAGCAAAAAAAACTATTTCAATGTTGTATGATTGACAGTATTCTACAATCACCTATACGTTTATTCCAGGTCAAATATTAATAATCTTCCTGATTTACTCAGCGATCGCAGCAGCTTCACCAGCGAAGACAAAAACCCGGCGGACATCCGACCTCGAATCTAAGCCGATCAAAATCAAAACAGAGGGTGAAAGTAGAATAATACCAGGAATCAAAGGCTCGTTTCTCGCAGCAAAGGCAGCTCTGGCGAAAATTTCAAAAATAGTATCTTATATGAAATTTCTGAAAGTGATGCTGAAACCCTTTCGGCTGCTGATTTTGTTCTTGAAACCGGAAATAGAGGCGTTCCTCTGCCTGCTCAAGTATTACAAATTAAGTTACCCCGATTTAAGGATACCGTATGCTCCAGAGGCCAGCGGTCTTTTCGACATAGTGTTTTATAACTTGTCGGAATGGTTAAAACCCTATGTCGCCCCTGTACTATTCCCGAGAACCGCCGAAATGGATACGACGAATACAACCGAAGATGAAAATACAATGTCTGGCATATTCGATTTCATAAGCAGCATCGGTCAGGACAGTAATAATTTGAACATGGCTACGCAACCAATTTATGATAACAGTAATCAAAGTTACTGGATTCAACCCAGTGTCAGCTCATCTATGACTCAAATGGGCAGAAGTAAGAGGAGTTTGATTCCGTTTCACGTGTTAGTCGCGAATTATCCCAAGTTAGCTCTAAGTAAATGCGCCGCCCTTTATGCATTTACTTCGTTTTGGAGATGGATAGAATTTTAGATTTAAAATTTTAGTGCTAAGTATTTCGAAAAACAAAATTATTGTGATATTATGCAGTACTAACTCATTAATTTAATAAACATGTAAATTATTGTACAAAAGTGAAAAAAAGTCATATATCGTGTGTTTTATTTTACTTTTATTTTTACCCATAAACATAATATTATGTAAGTAAATCGCTGCCCACAGAAAGAGAACGATTACTTATTTTAAAATTTGTTAGGATACACTAAAAGAAGTGTAATGAAAAATATTCTAAGATAACTAACTCTCTTAGTAAAAAATCATGCTAGTAGATATTTTCATTATTACTTTATTTAAGTACCTTAGCTCAAAATTAAATCATGTTGATGGATAAAAGATTTTTTTAAAAGAACTATATAATTCTAATAGTTATTAAAAGAGTATGTTCATATATTTCTCTCTCTCCACCTACATAATATGATTCGCTGACTTACGAAATCCCAAACTCTTGAGAACGTGGAAATGTGTTTTTCCAGTAATTATGAAACAAATGCTATTATTTAAATCGGCGCAGATACGACGAATAAGCCAATTTATAAGGTCGAAAATAGTTTAATCGCTAAAACAATATTTTAATTTAATGTAAGCTTAGAATTAATAAAATCCCTATTCCACGTAAATATGAAAGAATGAAGTACGAAAAAATGACAGGAAATTTTATAAGTGTAGTGTTTTTCTCCACAGAAGTATTATTTTTTCTGTAATAAAATACTATTTTATTTAATTACAGTCATTCTCCTCGATGAAGTCATCATTAATGTCATCAGCACGATCCATTTGCAATTCTTTTAAAAAGTCAGTTTTTTTTTTACATTTTGAGTAGGTACGATTTATTACGAAACACTCATATGCACATGTTTGCGGTTGTTACCACTGTTATTGTGACTAGTAACAACCATCCAGTATTAAATTCGTATGCGGATCTTTGCGTTTGACACTAATTATGTTGCTGTTTTAGTAAAATACAATATATTATGACTCGACCAAGCAACCACGTATCAGACCATAAATTATCTAATATGGCGTAAAGTTAAATGAGATCAACGACCAATTTTCTTAACGTTCATATTGAGAATGATAGGAAATGGAGAAAGCATTGTGAATAATTGAAAGATAAATTAAGCCGAGCCTGCTATGAGTTCTTAGGCGAGTCCTTAATGAAAATGATATAAAACTTATACACTGTGCATTTTTATTAGTAATATCCTTGTAGTGCGAAAATCAGTAAGTACGAGCAAATAAGCAACTTTCATTTTTTTTTTAAACAAAAAACTTTTTTTTTTTTAGTAAATTTCAACAATTTTACTGTTTAAATAAAAGTATGACAAGCATTGAGCGCGCGGTGCCATCTAGCGATAGGTAAAATAACGCGAATATTGTTTATTCGCGATATATTACTTACCGCTAGATTGTGCAGCTCAACGCTTTTTATACTTTTTTAGTAGGTATAATAAAAAACCCGACATTTAAAAAAACATTTTTTTTAATCAAAAGTTTATACTGATAATAAGTTTATATCTGTTAATACTGATTCACCCACTACAAGGATGCCAGTAATAAAAAACACATCCTCTATATTATAGTTATTTTGAGTCGCTTTTCGGTTGAACATAAATCAAATCAAATCAAATCGCATTTATTGTCTTCAAAAAACTTTACATAGTTGTTTAGACATTTTATATAGCCGCTTAATGTTAAAATAACTTTAAAATGTATACTAAATATTTCATTAGAGACTCACCACATAATTGAGTTATATTAGATATTTATAACTACAGATAGTCATGAAATTATAATATTAAATTTAAATGGTCCTGTAAGTAAGAATTATAATTGATTATGGGAGACAATTAAAAATAATAGTAATAATATAATAATCAATAAAATGGTACAAATGTCAAGTTAAATAATAAAAAATAAAAAAAATCGAGATGGAAATTGTCAGTAATCTAATTATAATTCGTTAATATTATATAATTCTCTCGCAATAAGGTAGCCTTTTAATTTCGATTTAAATTGGGTGATATTTCCGTTTCTACATATACTTTTGATATTCTCAGGCAGTTTTATTGTAACACGCCATTCCAACGTAATTTGGATCCCTTTTGAATAATTCCAGAGATGGACGGGGTAATGCTAAATTGTGCCTACATCTGGTGAAATGAGAGTGAATTTCTTTTTGGGTCTTCATTTTTCCTATGTTTTTTAATATTAATTTTATGCATTCAAATATGTATAGTGATGGTAGCGTTAGAATACTGAGATTTTTGAAGTGACCACGACATGATTCATTATGTTTAAGGTTTAATAATATTCTTATGGCTCGTTTTTGGAGAGAGAAAATATGTTGCCTTAAAACTACTGTACACTGTGTCCAGAAGGGAATCCCGTAACGAAGAATTGACTCGAAATAGGCAAAGTATATTATTTTGGTGTGTTTAACACTGATTAGTTTCCTTATTTGCCTTAGTAAGAAACAGGCGCTGGATAGTCTGTCGCTTAATTCCTCTCCGTGAGCATTCCACCTTAAATTTTCATCTAAATCTAAACCCAGAAATTTATGGCTTTTAATATTGGCTACTGTATTTGCACCGATAATTAAATTTTGACTGTTTATAACCTTATTTTTTCTACAAGATAGGAAGATGGATACTGTCTTCAGATTATTTTTCTCGAACCAGGTATTCAACAGAGCCAATTCATGCTTTAAAGTTTTCAATACATTCTCTATTTTGGCATCTGCAAAGCTTATGCTGGTGTCATCTGCATACAAAGTTATATTTGAGTGAGCTACTATAGATGGGAGATCATTAATATATAGAATGAAAAGGGTCGGTCCCAGGATGCTTCCCTGAGGAACACCGCTCTTCGTTTCACACTCATCGGAAATGGTTCTCTTCAATACGCCACCTGTGCAGTCGTCTAATTGTACAACTTGTTTTCTTTTTGAGAGATAGCTGCTGAACCATTTTAAGCTATTTCCTCGGATTCCATATCTGTCGAGTTTAGTTAGCAGTGTTTGATGGTCTACCATATCGAACGCTTTTGATAAATCGCAAAATACGGTACTTGAATAAAGTTTCTTGTCCATGTCATTGTACATTTTTCTCAGAACGTTGTTCAGTGCATCGATTGTACCTTTATTTCTTCTGAAACCGAACTGAGATTTTGTTAGGATATTTTTATTTTCTATGTATTTTAACAACCTTGAATTTACTATTTTTTCAAGCACTTTGGAAAAAACAGGTAGCAACGCTATTGGTCTGTAGTTGTTTATTTCAGTTTTGAGACCTTTTTTATGTATAGGAATAATTTTAGCAATTTTGAATTGATCTGGGAAAATTCCATCTCGGAGAGATATATTGAATATATAGGCTAATTTGTCAACTATAAACGGAAGTGTCAATTTTACCATGTCTATTGCGATATCGTCAATTCCTGAGGATTTTTTATTTTTCATGGAATTCACTATTTTTGTTATTTCAACAACATCAGTTGGCTGCATGAAGAAAATATGTCTGCTGTAAGGTATATTGTGCCCACCTGTTAGATTGTTCTGTGAGGTGTTTGATTGTGATATTTGACCGATTTGGGAAAAGAAAGTGTTGAACATATTCGCTACTTCTGTTTGATCTTCGACCGTATGGCCCTTTCGGTTAAGAGTAATGTTAGAGTAGCACTTTTTTCCTTTGCCCATTTTATCATTTACAAGCTGCCATAATGCTTTTGAATTATTTTTCAAATTTAATATTTCATTTCGGATTAGATTTCTTTTGGCATTCCTAACCACTCGCCTATATATTTTCTCGTATTTATTTATAAATTTCATAACAAAATCATCGCATTTAAACTTTCGTATAAGTGAATTGAGAACCACCATGCAGGACACAGAAGCATGATGAATTTACGCCATTTCGCGTTCAGTTTCAATCGCAAAAGTGACATTTGGCAACGATAGGATAGCGATTTGGTGCTGTAATATTTTTAAAGAATCTCGGTGTTTTGTGATAGTTTCCAAGTGAAAATGAAAAAGTATTATCATTCAACGCTTCCAGATGAGGAAAACTGAAAAAAACGATATAATAACATTCCTACACGAAGTTTTTGTAATGTCGTGTGATTAATTTGTGCCCCATATGTCGCAAAAGACTTTTGGAAACAGAGTAACTTGAATGAATGAATGAATGAATGATGAATTTACGCCATTTCGCGTTCAGTTTCAATCGCAAAAGTGACATTTGGCAACGATAGGATAGCGATTTGGTGCTGTAATATTTTTAAAGAATCTCGGTGTTTTGTGATAGTTTCCAAGTGAAAATGAAAAAGTATTATCATTCAACGCTTCCAGATGAGGAAAACTGAAAAAAACGATATAATAACATTCCTACACGAAGTTTTTGTAATGTCGTGTGATTAATTTGTGCCCCATATGTCGCAAAAGACTTTTGGAAACAGAGTAACTTGAATGAATGAATGAATGAATGATGAATTTACGCCATTTCGCGTTCAGTTTCAATCGCAAAAGTGACATTTGGCAACGATAGGATAGCGATTTGGTGCTGTAATATTTTTAAAGAATCTCGGTGTTTTGTGATAGTTTCCAAGTGAAAATGAAAAAGTATTATCATTCAACGCTTCCAGATGAGGAAAACTGAAAAAAAACGATATAATAACATTCCTACACGAAGTTTTTGTAATGTCGTGTGATTAATTTGTGCCCCTTATGTCGCAAAAGACTTTTGGAAACAGAGTAACCATAGAATATTTTAATTTTGGTTTTTAGCATCTTAATTAGGCCGGTTTTCTAAAGGCGACGGATACCGATCGTTAACTATTTCTGTTCACTATCGGTCATTCATAAAAACGTCAAATTCGTTCATGATTTTCGTAGCATGACGTAAATTATACTTCGCAGGGGTAGTTCAAATAATAAAAATATCGGTCGTATCACCCCAACATTTAATTGGACTTCAATACTTATTTCTCAATGTGTACCTATATGTTTAACTAACTGTAAGTTTTCCAAAGAAATGAAAATAAAATAAAATAAAATAACACTGTCCCTGCAAGTAGCCAAGAACTGATTTCATCTGAATATTAATATTATAAATAAAATCGATGACTGCCCTCCCTCGGGCCACGGAAGAACCCGAATGGGTTCTGTTGCAATTACCTCGAGCGACGCAGTCCCCCCCCCCCCCCCTCAATTACCGATTCCATTATATCACATTTTATATGACGAAAACCGACAGTTGTCGGTAAGTTGTAACAGATCGCAACGCAAAATCTATTGTATTTTGAGCAAACCAACTGTTTTACGAAAACCGGTACCGACAGGTATCCGTCGCTTTTAGAAAACGGGCCTTAATCAATCGTCTTCAACAACCTCGTCCCTCTTGACGTATGGTAAGAATGTTCGTGATCTGCTTGGTTTCTGAGTTTCTTCCATATTGGATCGTGTGCGTGTGCACCCATTTTTTGCGGATCCATTTTTCTTAGGGACGTCATTAAAATGTTCCATCTTTTGCGGATAATTCTCAGCGCCGCACAGGTCGCGTGCTTGATTCACGAGCGACATTTTCACTGAGCTGTGGTGGTAAGGACGACAATGTGAGCTATCGTGTAAATATCTGTCCGTCTGTGTGGGTTTCCGATAAGCCATATTACCCGGGGGTATTGTCACTTCTCCTCTTAACCTTGACATTTAAAAAAGGCTGATTTCAGCAAGATTTATTACACTATTGATACTATTATAATTTTAAATTGTTACACCATACCTACTCATTTAAGGAAACGGATTTTAATAATATTAATATATACACCGTCTCTAAAACTTTTTGATCATTATTATTATTATTTCATAGGCCATATCATTAAAATAATATACTCACAACTATTACTATTGGAAACATTATCTGAATTTAATTTGGAATAAATTCTCAATAGGTCGCATTGGATTATTTTTATCTATTTTATGATTATTTTAATTTTATTTTTCTTTGTGGATATTGTTATTTGTTCAGTGATTATAATTCATCTTGAAATTTGCGTTGCATTTGTAGTTTATATTTGGATATCTGATACTGTATTATATTTTAGACCACTTATTGCGATAATTGTTTTACAATATTTAATTAATATTTATACCAAATCAATTAAAACCATGTTGGAAGGCCAAATTAAGGTCCTCGAGCTCCACAGTATACTCAAATTATGTAATCCTGTTGGCACCCAAATTTTAAGCATATTATTCGGTTTTAAAAATTGTTTCTTATTCTTCTTATAACTGGTCAATACGTATGCACTTTGCAGGCACGCCTATCACTTATCTTAAGGCTAAATATGGATATTAATAATTTCCTTGATTCAGATCAGCTCACTGTGACTTCAGATGTAATAACGTGTAGGAACATTATGACAGAGAAACGAAGCTTAAAAGTGTTATGCTTAAATATAAGAAGCATTAATTGCAATTATAACAATCTAATTCTTTTGATTCAAGATCTAAATATTGACATAGATATTATCGTTCTCACTGAAGCATGGATGGGTAAGTCTTTCTCAGAAAAGCATATTCCTGGTTTTTACTCATTATATACTAAATTGAATTACACACAAAATGACGGGGTAATTGTCTACGTAAACCACTGTATTGAAAATGTTTCAGCATCCGAAGTAAAACTAAAAAGAGCCAACTGCTTACTCTTGAATATAAACAGTGAAATTATTATTATTGCTATATATAGAAGTCCATCAGTTTCTAATATCTCGCTATTGCTAGAAACACTTGATAACCTTCTCCACGATGTGTCTTCCAAAGAAATGATACTGTGTGGAGATCTTAACATTTCATTATGTGGAAAAAACACAACCAAGTACACGACTATCTGCATGTAATGGCTTTACATGGCTTATATTCTTTGATCAATAAACCAACTAGGGGTGCTAACTGTCTCGATCATGTTATGTGTCGAACAAAAAAAAGATCCGCTGCTGCCATATTTAAAACTGCTATTACTGACCATTACCCGATTTTACTAAAATTGTCAGAATGAAAAACTGAAACGCATAATAAAAATATAGAAATAAAAAACATTGCGTAGATTTCGATAGTTTATGCAATAATTTGGCACAGGTTGACTGGTCCACAGTCTATAGTACTACTAAAGTCAATGTTGCTACAGATTTTTTTTATATTTGCAGTTTTTAACAGTATTTGCAGTTCTTAACACATTGACAGTAACTGTAAATGTGTTGAGAACTGCAGGAAGCTGTAATAGAAAACACCGGCACAGGATCTCATATTTGCAAATAATGCAAATTTTCAAATTTACCATGGTTGCACAAACGAAAATATTTAACCAAACAAACGACGCAAAGACAAATAAACAGCTGATTCTTAAAAAAGAATATAACATGGCCTTGAATTAAAATTTATTTGAATTTGAGATTCCAACTCAAACCCAAGTTATCCAATTTTAAAGTGGCCAGTGTGAAAAACAGCAAATACATATGTAGGTAAAGGACAAAATACTGTCCGCTTTTGCCTTATAAAGGAGAAAATTTCGGAGACCTCCATTATTAGTGCCTTATAATCAGTCGATGCATATGTACTGTGTTATATGCGGGAGGATCATTCCAACGAGCTTATCTCCTTAATTAATTTAGAGTTTTTGCCATCTTAAAGACTATTTAACTTTCAAACTATACACATCTTTCTGGAATCCATGCACATTTATCAATTCGATATAATTGTTAGTTTAAAACAATTGTTTGTTCTCAGTATATAAGCAATACATACATACAATATTATGCAATATGCATTGTATGTAATATAATGGAAAAAATCAACTCATCCACAAAAGAAACGATTTTGGCTTGCATTACACGACATTCTTACCAGTCTACATACACGTCTTGCATACAGCGGTTTACAAATACGCTAATGCAATTCGGAAATGCAGGTCGTTACGAAATTGCTAAACTTCGATTTCCGCTATCTAGGCAGGTCGGATGCCGAGCGATAAGTAACTTGCAAACATCCATGCACTTCCGAAAGTTATTGTCGCATAATAATTGTTTGTACCTACATTGCTCACGTGTGTTATAAGACTTGTGCTCATATGGCAGATTTGTGTTTCTTATAATGTATCGTAAGTATATATTTTTTTAACATATTTTTACTTTTTAGATTATTTTTGCATCACACAGTAAATGAATGACAAAATGAATGTATAAATATTGTTATTACACATAACAGTATAAGTACAATGGGCGCACTTATTACCTACTCGCTCAATATCTTACAGCCAACTTAGATAGTACTGCGTTGCAATGATAAATATCACATCCTTAGATATATATATGAAGTTGCCGTTCAATAACGGAAGTTTAAGACCAAATATTTTGTATGAAAAATGTAAATTTAATTAATTAAATTATTGATCTCCGTTAGTTGAACAATGTTTCAATTATGTTGTTTATCCAAAATGATAGTAGATTTTTATAAATAAAAAGATAAATTTTAGAAATGTTGGGATGCTGAACACGAAAATCATTCTTAAGATTCTCTCAGTTTTGAGTAATTGCACTGTAGGGAAAATAATAAAATAGGCACTGTAGTCCTTGGTAAAGTTGCTATCGATTCGGAATTCGAGTTGATAGGAGTTCCTACACTTCGTAGAGACAGAATGAACATAGACGGCAAAACATTTTTATAACTAAACCGTGTTTCTCTGGAGCGATAGTTTCCCTAACGGCTGAGAAAAGTTGATTCAACACATTTTTCCATGAGTTTGCTGAAAATTTTAAGCTTTGATATCGGTCTATAATTATGTATTACGGAATTCCTGCTAAATCGAAATGACAAGCTATCTTCGAGACATTTGCAAATATTCCATCTTTCATAGACTTGTGGTTTAATATGATGAATTTCAGAACAATAAAAATGGAAGAATGTCAGCGATGCCATGTTCCACCATGACATCGCTGATGAACCCTGGTTTGGCTCCCGATGAGGGAACTCCTCAACGGTCAACAGCAGAGACCCAAAATTTTGTATACGCATTCAATTACGATAGACCTTCCATGTTCCACCATGACATGGCTGATGAACCCTGGGTTGACTCCCGATGAGGGAGCTCCTCAACGGTCAACAGCAGAGACCCAAAATTTTGTATACGCATTCAATTACGATAGACCTTCCATGTTCCACCATGACATCGCTGATGAGCCCTGGTTTGGCTCCCGATGAGGGAACTCCTCAACGGTCAACAGCAGAGACCCAAAATTTTGTATACGCATTCAATTACGATAGACCTTCCATATTTCACCATGACATCGCTGATGAACCCTGGGTTGACTCCCGATGAGGGAATTCCTCAACGGTCAACAGCAGAGACCCAAAATTTTGTATACGCATATAATTACGATAGCCCTTCCATGTTCCACAATGACATCGCTGATGTACCCTGGTTTGGCTCCCGATGAGGGAACTCCTCAACGGTCAACAGCAGAGACCCAAAATTTTGTATACGCATTCAATTACGATAGACCTTCCATGTTCCACCATGACATGGCTGATGAACCCTGGGTTGACTCCCGATGAGGGAACTCCTCAACGGTCAACAGCAGAAACCCAAAATTTTGTATACGCATATAATTACGATAGCCCTTCCATGTTCCACAATGACATGGCTGATGAACCCTGGGTTGACTCCCGATGAGGGAACTCCTCAACGGTCAACAGCAGAGACCCAAAATTTTGTATACGCATTCAATTATGATAGACCCTTCCAAGTTCCATTATGGCATGGCTAGTGTACCTTGGGTTGGCTCCCGATGAGAGAACTCCTTAACGGTCAACAGCAGAGACCCAAAATTTTAAGCTTTGATATCGGTCTATAATTATGTATTTTGGAATTCCTGCTAAATCGAAATGACAAGCTATCTTCGAGACATTTGCAAATATTCCATCTTTCATAGACTTGTGGTTTAATATGACGAATTTCAGAACAATAAAAATGGAAGAATGTCATCTCACCCAGCACTTTTATTTTTGTCTATATTACTAAGGTCCTTGAAAGTTATGCTTATATCAGAATTGATATCATTTACATCGATACCGCATTTCTCCGGATCGTAATGGCCATGGCAATTAGGAACAGAAAGTTGATCTTCAAAAGCAGTTTGGAAGTAGTGAGGACAGGCGACGGGAACAACGGGAATAGAAAGTTGATCTTCAAAAACGGGTTTGAAATAGTCAGAGGACAGGCGACGGGAGCAGAACGTTTTTCTTCAAAAACCGTTTGGAAGTAGTCTGAGGACAGGCGACGGGAACAGAAAGTTCATCTTTAAAAACGGTTTGGAAAGTCTGAAAACAGGCTCTGAACGTGAATGTTTCAAAACAGTTTGGAAATAGTCTGAGGACAGACGGCAGGAACAAAAAGTTGATCTTCAAAACGGTTTGGAAAAAGTCTGAGGACAGTCGACATATTTCTGTTCCATATTGCTTCAATGCCATTGAGATTTATTACAGAAGGAATACCATCGGTGGACCTTCACCTCAATATATTCACCACGCTGATTTCGAAACAGCAATTATCTTTGGTCGGACTCAATAAATAAGAGAGATATAGGCATTTAAAGAATTGTCAAACCCTTTAGGTAGGTTAGGTAAGTTTTTTTTAACAAATCAAAAACACCTATTTATCAGTAGATTAGATTAGTTTTTCTTTAAACCATCATAAAACTAATTTTAAATTTTAAATAAAAAACCGACGAGATTTTATTTTAGATTTAGCATTAAAATGATCAACTTTAGTAGTCTGGGTCTTTCTTTTAAACAATTTCATCATCAAAATCAAACAATTTTAATTTTTCCGAAACGAATTAACATGAATAATTGATAGTACGTATTTACTGATATTGCGATCCATGTTGTAGAATGTAGCAGGCACGATTTGAGTCGTATGCAACTAGGTAGGAACATCTCATATGTTTTTTAAAAGTATAAATATACACCAAGAACCATTCGTTAAGAAACAAATTCATTCGCACGTGAAAAAAACTCGCAGAAAATTTGTAGAAAGCTAGCTAGTCGAAAACTAAGCCACTGCACTGAATTTGCGATATTTTCGGTACTTACGCGAGCCACAAACACAATAACTCAATAGAAACGGGATATAAATACTTGATGAGCTGATTGTAAATACCATCATAATCAATTACAAGATGTAAAATCGAAAACTATCGCGGTTGTTTGACATTACAAAAGGTTTAAAAACGAATTTACCGCGCGAATTTTGTGGCACCCGTTGTTTCGGCGATGTTGCAACCGCTTTTGTCCAGGGTCGACTGGTCAGTCTACCCTGTACCCAGTCTACCCATGAGTATGTCCGCGAACTTGGTTGGAAATTGGATTAATAATGAGCGAAAAGAAAAGTGATGATAGAACCGCTCCTTTTGGAGCTCCAGTCGTAAGGTTAGCCTATTCGGACGCTCGATCGCTCACCTGTACACGCTATTGCCTATAGTTCTGGGGAAAGAGTTGAACCAATTGATTTGTGTTCACATATGTCAAATGACCTCCCCCCCCCCCCCCCCCTTCCCATCATTTATTTACACTTAACCGCCTTTATTTCAACGATTTTATTTGTTTCGTTACAGAGCACCTTCCAATCATCTTCATGCTCTTAACACACGCAGCCTCGAAACACAATTTTAAAAACGACCATCGAAGAATCACAGAAACAAACGATTCAGAAGTTGCTTTTATAAAAGTCAAAGAAATGACATTGCTCGACACGTATGTACACTTTAGGCCCGAAATAAGGATAGTTTTCTGTCTGGTGGAGAGATCCGTGGTAGAATATATGAAACTGAGAACAGATGAAGAGATACGAGTATATGACGTTGCACGGAAACTATTGTTTGAATATACAAAATGCACTATTTTGTACACAGTGCAATCGTTTTGGAGATTAATGCCTTATGAACGAGAATAAGAAGTAGGTAACTAATCAAGATATATATTTTTATATAATCATCAAACATTAATGTCATAACTTTTTATTTATTCATTTTGCACGACAACAAAACTAGAGATACATTTAAGGCACCTATAATAAATACATAATGTTGGACACAGCATATCTAAAAATTTTTAGAAACTATCCCTGCACTACCCTATCTTGTCATTTCATTTTTACATGACTGCCCAACAAAAAAGGAGTGTAATATGTTCAGCGTTCATCTATGTATGTTTTCCATTTCTTTATTCCACCATGACTTCTAAACGCTCACACCCATTTAAAAGTACGTAGTATTGTTAGAATATGTATGGCATCCCGAGTGGCATAGGGTACCTTTACTGTCCAATTATCAAGTAAATAGTTGTATAAATGGCCAAATCTCCAAATGTCAATAAATTTACATAAATATGTCGGGGTTGGTGTCAAATGAAAGGTCTGATTGAGTACATTCCGAAAATATATATGTATCTATATGGATAAATACATAAACCACAAATATTTCGTAAAAAAACCGTAATAAAAATAATTATAAATACAGTAGTTCACTTTTCGTAACGACAGTCGTGTTTTTTATTCCTTTTAATATATTTACTAGTCTCCTATACATACAAGTATTGCTTTTGCTCTCTTTATTGAGACTCGTACCATAATTAAATACATATATTAATGGTTGACTGGAATATATCATTAGTCGTAAAATCCACCAAGTTGTAAATTATATTATGTATAATGTGGAATCTAGGTTCAGCGTAGGTTTAAAAGGAACAATAAAAGCAGCTGAGACGAAAAATTATTTAAATTTTAGAAAAGAGTCCAGGATGACGTCCACAGTATTTATACTAATTTTCAAGATGCGATATAGAAATCAGCGTAAAGTGTGTTTTTAGAACAAAATGGGGACATTTTTAGACTTAACCTACACACACGTGAACTATTTTCATTGAAAGATGACGAGAAAAGTGTATGCCCAGCGACTTCGATCACTGCAAAAAACACCGAAACTGTGAAGAAAAACTCGTTCAAAGTTTTAAATTTACTTACAAACATATCAAAGGACTCTCAAGATTCTATTAAAAAAACCTGCATCAAAGCCTCCGCTCCAGAAAGCTTTGCTCTCCTTGGTCTCTGAAAACCATGCTCTTGCAACGTCGTGTAAATAAGTGATCACTGAATTCGAGAATGGTGAAAGCTATTCTGATGTCGTAAGATAATATTTATGTCATAAATATAATATGATGTCATAAATATAATATTTCTGATGTCGTCACGGGAAATGAGACGTGGATCTTTCAATATGACCCAGAAACCAATCTGCAGTCGAAAGTTTGGGTGTTTCCAAATGAGGGGCCTCCCAGAAATTCAAACGCGGAGGCAACATTGGTAAGAAAATGGTGGCGACATGATACTAATATTATAAAGAAATAAAGTTTGTAAGTAGTATGTAAGAGGTAATTTCCGAAACTGCTCATCCGATTTCAAAAATTCTTTCGCTAATGGAAAGCTACATTATTGATGAGTGCATTATTGATGAGGGCTTTGTGTAACAGAATATAATAATAGATGTAAATAACATGTACCCTATATCAAGTTTTATGAAAATTGGTTCAATAAATTTTGCATAAATTTATGGGAAGTATATGTCCCTGTAGATGTATAAGAGATGCTAGTTACCACCTTTCCCCAAAATTTTATTAAGAGCCAGTACGTACTAACAAAATAAAATTCACATTGAACGAAATGCGATAAATATTTTATTTATTTATTTAAAATCACCAGAGTCCGTTGGTCATTTGCAATATTTTTTTTAATGCGTTTTATTTTTAAAACAATAATTGGTCGATATCCTGAACGTCAGGCAGTGGACAGTGGGCGCTGAACAGCCACAGTGGAAATAGATCCAGGATTAAGAAAAGGAGTACCTCAAAAAACCGCTTCCTTCCTGATCTTCTCTGGGTGCTTCGCTGATGGGTAGCTACCCAGACGCCGGTGCAGATCCCGTTGAAACAAACTCCCGAAAATGCACGGCACTTCGACGAGTTATTTTTATGTATTTTTTCTATCCCGAATAGACGAGTATTTCACGGCGTGCAATACGACCAGCAGCGCTTAAATTTTATAACTGTATCGTCGACCGCGCAGATGGTCCGAGCGATGACTTTTTATAGTTGCTTATATATTATAATAGGGAAGGGATAAAATATATTGGAAAACATTTATAAGACTTAAGGATACACCAGGCGTGTCCAATAATTTACTTTTATTCTTGCCAATATTAAGGTTCTTATGTCTTAATAACATGAAAAAGTATTTTTATAATTTATTCGTATTCGATAATATATCAAATAATTTTGAAAGATATGGGACACATATGCCCCATCGTCCTTAGAGGGTTATCAATTTTCTGTCTCTGTTTTTGATAACGGGTCCGCCATGTAACGTTTTTTTTTTTTCAACTAGTGCTTATTTCGTGTATGGCAACACTTACCTCATGTCTGATTTGACAGATAATTAGTTTTATCCTTCCGCTGAACGAATATGGTTGTGTATACGCTTGAACAACGCTGGGAAATCTTGCGACATTACTTTGAAAATCATGGTAATGTTGCAGAATGTGTGCGAAAATTGCGTACGGATTATAGAAGAAGAGAAGCACCGTCAGCTCCGTATGTTCGTTACCTTGTGAAAAAAGTGAAAGAAACTGGCATCCTCATCGATAAACCAACGCGTGAAAAGCCAAAAACAGTGAGTAGGTACACCCGAGAATATTGCTGCTGTGGCCGAAAGTGTGCGTGAATCGCCATCAACATCAGTTCACCGTCGTTCTCAACAATTGGACATTTCGCAGACATCATTGAGACGAATTTTGCGTAAAGACCTTGGTATGACGCCGTACAAAGTCCAATTGGTTCAGGAGTTGAAGCCAACTGACCATCCAATACGTTTTCGCTTCGCTAAGTGGGCCTGCGATCGACTTGCAGAAGATGCGGATTTTGCCAAAAAAATCATCTTTTCAGATGAAGCTCATTTCCATCTTGGCGGGTATGTCAACAAGCAGAATTGTCGCATTTGGGGCACAGAAAACCCGCACGCATTCATTGAAAAAGCCGGTGCACCCAAAACGAGTCACTGTTTGGTGCGGATTTTGGTCCAGAGGCATAATTGGGCCATTTTTCTTCGAAAATGAGCAAGGAGTGGCCGTTACCGTCAATGGCGATCGTTATCGGGCCTTGTTGAACGAATTTTTGATCACAGAAATTGAAGAGGAGGATATTGGCAACATTTGGTTTCAACAGGACGGCGCTACGTGCCACACAGCCAACACAGCCACTTGATGTTTTGCGCCCTGTTTTTGAAAATCGCATTATCAGCCGCAGAGCTGATGTCGTTTGGCCACCTCGGAGCTGCGATTTGACACCGTTGGACTACTTTTTGTGGGGTGCCGTCAAAGATAAGTGTTACGCCGACAAACCAGAGACAATTGACGCTTTAAAGGACAATATTCGTGAAGCCATTGGTGAAATACAGCTGCACACAATCGATAATGTACTTAAAAATTGGACCCATCGTGTAGGCTACTGCATGGCCAGCCGAGGCAGCCATTTGAATAAAATTATTTTCCATCATTAACCGGAGGGATTGTACTTTCAAATAAAAAAAGAAATTTGAAAAAACATTCAGTAGGTTTTTTTTATAGCATTTTCAAAAAAAAAAAGTTATTTGGCGGACCCTTTACTACCTTCTTTTCATTTCAAAAATTTTAATATATCATTCAGAGTATTTATAAAGAGTTCCCGACTGTCAATCTATTATAATTTAAATTATAGGTATATTGCAGTAGGAACCAGTTGAGCTGCTATAAAAACCATTTTTATCATTAGCTAAGGTAAAAAAATCCTCATCGATATATTATGATTTTTATTTCTTCATTACAGGTCAATGCTCATTCATCACCATCCTCTTGACATGCTCAACCCTCAACGCAGCGATGAAATACAATTTCAGAAACGATCATCCAAGAATGCCAGAAACGAACCGTTCAGAAATGGCTACAGATTCTATGCAAGCCAGAAAAACAATGTTGATCGACACATATGTACACTTTAGGCCTGAAATAAAAGGGATCTTTTGTCTGATAGAAAGATCCTCGATAGAATATGTGAAATGGAGAACAGATGAACCGATATATCGTTTTGCCCAAAGACTTTTGTCTGAATATGTCAGATGTGGTATACTGTACACATTGGAATCGTTTTGGAGATTGATGCATTATTTAGAAGAATGAATAACTATAATTATTATTATTATTACCTAATCATCGAATCTTTAAATACTAAGATACATACTATTCAACAATTCAAATATATTATCATTAATTATATAGGGTATTACATTGTTCAATGCCGTAGTACGTTTTGGCAACGATTCTGCGCCAGCGACATTCAGGGGGCGCTGGCATTGTCCGATGAAACTAGTGATTATAAAAACACATTATTTAGCCAATGATAACAAAAATAACATTGAATTACTAGTGTTACCTATCACATTCTCGTATATAGGCTGTTTACATAACAGAAATAATATGGAGATTGGAATGAAAGACCTATCCAGGCGGGGGGGGGCACAGGAGACGCCCCACCCCCTGATTTTTTTGAGTAAAAAATAAAGTTGAGAAAAAATTGACAATCAGGGAGAATCCGCGACTTACGAGTATATATCTAGTCAGGCACGTACCCAGGGGAGAAGGGATAGTTAGTAAATAAAATACAAACTGAGCTGCCATGGAATTCCCCGACCAAAAATCGGGCCCATCATATATAATTATTACACTTCTGGGAGGTGAACGGTGGATTCCGGACTAACGACCGGCTGTGGTGGGTTTAGGACAGCTGTCTTGCCACATGTGAGCTTACCACCCATTCACTCCGCCTTCGAAGCCATAGAATTTGAGATACAGAAATCGCGGTTTCAGATATTTTTTCTAGAAAGGAGTTGATTATTTTTCTGGAGATACCAAGATCTTTAAAAAGGTGAAACAAAGATTTAGCTGGCAGGCCACGAGTGCCTACTTCCACCGCGTGAAGGTAGTGAAGGAAGTGAAGCTGTTCCGGGTAACGGCATTTGCGGGATCATGGTATTTATTTAATTTGTACTCGTGGTCTTTTGGGATATTTGATTCCCATGGAACAGTTAATTCTACGATAAGGACCATCTTCCGAGATAGAGAGTAAAGAGTTATATCTAGACGCAGGTCTGTGCACCCGAGACTTTCAGGGAATTAATACTGCTTAGAGACCGAATCGACCTCCATAATCCAATCTGAAGCTTTCTCGATTATTGAGAAAGGTTTTGCAGTGAGATGTTTTTTGCCTTTGGAGCCAACCCGCACAAACTGTATTGGGGGTTTGGAGAATAGGTACTGTGGAACCCTTGTTGCCACGGATATGCAGCGGAAATGCGGCGTATTTTAGTTTCATTGTAGGGGCAAATTCAAGAATTTGGTGGGTGCCGCGTGCGTTGTTTCATTGACTGCCCCCCCTCCCCCCAAAACTGAAGTCTGGATATATGGCTACGAAAAGAGTAAAGCACCTCATTATTATGCTTCAGCTGTGTACTAACTAGAATTGACATCTTTATGTAAATAATATTAAAATGAGGAGAGCTATGATTTCAAAATTCGTTTGCTATTATATTAATATTTTATTTTAAGACAGGATACGGCAATGGCGTGTTTAGACGCCATGTACGGTAACATGAAACTAAGTAAATAAAATACAAACGGAGCTGCCATGGAATTCACCGACCAAAAATCGGGCCCATCATATATAATTATTATACTTCTTGGAGGTGAAGGGTGGATTCCGGACTTACGACCGGCGGTGGTAGGTTTAGGACAGCTGTCTTGCCACATGTGAGTGTTCACCTTACCACCCATTCACTCCCCCTTCGAAGCCATAGAATTTGAGATGCAGAAATCGCGGTTTTAGATAATTTTTCTAGAAAGGAGTTGATTATTTTCCTGGAGAGACGAAGATCTTTAAAAAGGTGAAACAAAGATTTAGCTGGCAGGCCACGAGCGCCTACTTCCACCGCGGGAAGGTGAACAGTGAAGCCGTTCCGGGTGACGGCATTTGCGAGGTCATGGTATTTATTTAATTTGTACTCGTGGTCTTTTGGGATAGGTATTTGATTCCCATGGAACAGTTAACTCTACGATAAGGACCATCTTCCGAGATAGAGAGTAGAGTTATATCTGGACGCAGGGCTGTGCATCCGAGACTTTCAGGAAATTTATACTGCTTAGAGACCGAATCGACCTCCATAATCCAATCTGAAGCTTTCTCGATTATTGAGAAAGGTTTTGCAGTGAGATGTTTTTTGCCTTTAGAGCCAACCCGCACATACTGTATTGGGGGTTTGGAGGATACTGTCAAACCCTTGTTGGCACGAGCCACTGAGAGGCTAAGTACCTCGCGAATAACAGCAAGGACTTGGTCGTGGCGGTAAGTGTACCGTCCTTGATCCAAGGCCACCTTGCAGCCAGCTAGAATATGTATAGCTGTGCAAGGGGTATTGCTACAAAGGGGACATGAACTATCCTCGGCATAGCTCCAACGAGCGAGGTTACTGGGGTCTGGAAGTGTATGCTGAAAGGCATTTAAATAAAATTTCAGCATCTCTGGCGTCCAGTCATACAACATTACTTTCCAGTGCATTGGAGGAGGAATGCAAAAGTCGCCAATTGTTGTCCAATCATTCTGGCATTGAAGGCCAATATGCTTTTTTGTTGTTATACGTAATATGCTTTTTTGTTGTTATATGCTTTTTTGTTGTTATACGTGAATATGCTTTTTTGTTGTTATACGTAATTAAAGGATTCATTGAAACCAGTCAAACGAGCCAATACTTAACGAGCTTATTGTTAGCCATTGAGGAGTCCCTATGTCCACCTCCTAGCTCTATCACCATACAAGTCTGTGCTTTTGACGTTCAGCATGTATACACAATAAAAAATATATATTTTATTCGATTGTATTAAAATAAAAAAAAAATACTCTGAGGCACATATTTTTTATTTAATCGCAAAATATACATAAGTACTTATCATTAAATAACTTTAATATAAAAATATTACCTATTAATGCGATTTATGCAATACACTTTCTAAATGGCACATTTGGAAAATATGTCATGGTAATGACGAATTAGGATGTTGATTTAAAATCGAAGACTATCGCGGTTGTTTGACATTATAAATAGGATAGAAACGAATTTACCGCGTGAAATTTGTAGCACCCGACGTTTCGGTGACGTTGCAGCCGCCGTTGTCCAGGGTAGACTGAAAGAGCTGTCAATCCGTTGTTTTGCAGGTAGGCCGCATACCGCTGCCTAGGTTATAACGGTGGTGGGGGGCCGGGCTCATAGGGCGTGAATTTCGAAAATCCATCTTGCACACAACACTCACTGTATCCTGTCTTACGTCCTTGCGTTCAGCGTTCGGCGGCGGTAACATTTTAAGAGGAGGGTTCCTTGTAGAAGACAGTTTGTAACCGTCGTCTCTATTGAAGTTCGGGGCCTTCGTATTTTAATAGCTTCCCGGATCACGCGAGGAAAGTAGAATTGTCCCTTGGATAGCACAATGGGATTTTGAAACTGCATCCAGTGGTTACTTCCGCTATCCAATATATGTTCGCAGATTGCCGATTTTTCTAGCTGAACGTTTTTAAAAGTTAGAAGTAAACCATGAAAATTTCTAAGACTATCTTGGAATGGATTCGAGCGACGAACACTTGATTATTAAACAAGAGTGACGTTTACATAACAGAATGGATGATGAGAATTAGAAAGCTGATCTGCTTCCCAAAAAAGGACTGTTAGAACTAATAAGTCCAGAATCCCTCTCTGGCATATAGACAGACACAGCGACCCAAAGATAGAAAAACCAAAAAAGACAACAGACTCACAAATAGTAGTAGTATCAAATCAAACATAAACCAAATCAAAAAATAAGAAAAGCTAACTTATAAGAAAGAAACTGAAGGGACATCCATTTCTCATAATACTTAGGTACATATTATAAATCTTTCAATAACTCACTGAAATTACACAAAATACATAAAAAAATAATACAGTTATCACTCATTATCTGCGGAGTTTTTTCCCTAGATTCATTTATTTATGGTTTATATAAC
Source organism: Micropterix aruncella (assembly GCA_944548615.1). Lineage (NCBI taxonomy): Eukaryota > Metazoa > Arthropoda > Insecta > Lepidoptera > Micropterigidae > Micropterix > Micropterix aruncella. The sequence goes on along the minus strand of OX155951.1, from coordinate 19,793,459 downwards.
GGACAGTTTGAATTTTGAAGTTTTTTTGAAGACCACAACTTTATTTGTGAAGAAGAATTTTGAAGACCACAACTTGTTTTCCTCTGCGTTTTATCTTTAGGGGGGCACTGCACGGATCTGAAAGTGGAGGTAAATGGTGTAAAAACCAAACGATGTAAGATATGCAAATGGATACTGCACTATTTGCCAGCAGTGAAAAACTCCAGTTCATCAATGACAATGTTAAAAGAGTATGTGACGAATAAGGGTCGAAGCTGAACACCACAAAGACCATAAATAAAATACAAACAGAGCTGCTGTGGAATTCACTGACCGGAGTTAGGTCCATCATAATACCATTATTACCCTTCTAGGGGTGAGCATGGACTCCTAACTAACGGCCGGCTGTGGTAGGTTTACGACAGCTGTCTTGCCACAAGTGAGCGTTCATCTTACCACCCATTTTTTCCACCTTCAAAAACATAGAATTTGAGATGCAAAAATTGCAGTTTTTAGATAATTTTTTTCTAGGAGGTAGTTAATTATTTTCCTGGAGAGACCAAGATCTTTAATGAGGTGAAACAGTGATTTGGCTGGCCGGCCACGAGCACCAACTTCCACCGCGTGAAGGTGAACAGTGAAGCTGTTCCGGGTGACGGCATTTGCGAGATCATGGTATCTATTTGATTCCCATGGAACAGTTTATTCTACAATAAGGGGCATCTTCCGAGATAGGGAGTAAAGAGTCATACCTAGTGTGAGGGCTGTGCACCAGAGACTTTCAGAGAATTTAAACTGGCCGAATCGACCTCCAGAATTCAAGTTGAAGCTTTCTCGATTTTCGGGAAAGGTTTTGTAGTAGAACGTTTTTTTTTAACTTTAAAGCCACCTGCACAAACTGTATTGAGGGTTTGGAGGGCACTATCAGACCCTTGTAGACCCTTGTAGGGTGTACGGTCCTTGATTTAAGGCCTGTGCAAGGGGTATTGCTACAAACAGGACATGGTAGTCAGTAGTGGCCGTAAATTCTCCTCTAATTATTACAGCTTACGAAATTCAAATGGAGGAGTGATAACATGATTTCCCTTGGCTGTAATTTGAACAACGAAAGGTATTCAGCAGAAGAAAGATGAACTTAAACTGAAGATAAGACTTGAGATGCTACACATATTCTCAATATTATTTTATGCAATGGAAATCTGGACACTTACAGACACCTTGCATGAGGGTTTATTATAGGATACTCCGTATAAGATGGATTGACAGAGTATGGAATGAAGATGTCTTATATCAAAGCCAATAAATATACACAAAGTCGAATAGTTTATGCATTGAATTATTCAAGGCAAAATAGCCAGAAGAGGTCCAGGGCAAAGAAGAACATCTTGGCTCCGAGATAATAGTTCCAGAAATTCACCACATCATATTCACGAAATTCACCACCGAGCTGCAGCCAAAATGACAGACATTGTTCAGTAACAGAGATGGCATCAGAAGAACCTCCATAGACAATGAGGGATAACCATATTAGTGCGCCATTCGGCACTTTCTTGCATATTCAGGAGCGACCGCTTGCAGCCAATCGGCTTCTATAACAGAAACGTTGGTCATGTAGGTTCTTTGCGTTGCAAGTAATTCTGTGTAGAGCAGGCATGCGTGCGTCATTTGTCCGTGAAGGGTCGACGATGGGTGGATAGAGGCAGCTACACCAACGCTAGTCATGTATTTCCCGCCACCATTTCCCGAACTAGGCGCACTTTTGGAAGAAGCGCCACGCAGCCAGGCCACGTTTGTGAATAGTCCGGTTAAGAGGCATTTCAAGAGCTGAAAAATAAGATATTTATTTTCAATTATTTCAATGAAGTTGGTACAGTCGAACCTGGCTACCCAGCAATCATAAATGTATCTTGCGACAGTCTCGGTAGAAATATCTGGCATGGCAAAGCGTTCCGGCGCTCAGTCGACGATTGAGAGTAGATATCCAAAACCATTCAATAATTTGACTGGACTATTAATATATATATGTGAATGTGTTCTGGTCAAGTTTGCAAATGCTCCCAGTAGTGTGCGATTGTGTTTGGTACGGGTTGCAGTTCTTGGCTAAAACCTGCTTCTTTGAAACCTTGCTATTTCCTTATAAAGATGAAGAAATACCAATGAATAATAATAGGAATACATCTGAATAGGACCCTATGATAATCGCGGCTAGAGCTGCCTACAGTTCCGCATTTCAAACTTAAATCCCGCATCCCAAAACTTTGTCTCATATGTCCCGCATTGGGAGTAGCCGCGCGCATTGCCTTGTGTTGTGACTTATTCCATTACATTATTTTATTGGCGATGGCATCTTTGAGTGGATTATGGACATGCCTCCATTGAAGAAATAAAAGTGCTTTGTGTTTCAATGCAGAATAGACAAAGCTATTTAATTGGATTTAGTATGGGAGGGACATAGCTCACTGTAAATTATGTAATTACCGCGGTTTCTGTTGGCTATGGAGGTAGGAGCCAAATTGGAAGCATCACAAAACAAAACTCTTTTTCCAGAAAGATTTCCAAAATAAAATCAATATCGCCAAAGATAAAGTAATATACTTGGAGTGTCAGTGCAACAACAGTGCAGTTCAAAAAGGTATCATATGTGGTGTCTCATGCTGCCTTTTGAGCACAATTCCCTCTTAGCTGCCCGTTATCAAGGATTTAACAGAGCACAAACGCCAAATTAACGTATGCTGGCGACAGTCTCCTCCACTATGCACTTAGCTGGTTGCCCTCCGCTTACCACCTGCGGTGCATGACATCGTTTTCTCCTATTACAACTATCTGATATTCCACGTAAAACACAAGGATGGACTACCCGCTCTATACCATATTCAATTGGACTGTTTCAGAGCCGTTATTTCTCCCCGACTATCTTTAACGTCACCTTTAATATAGTTCTCGAAAACTTGAACCAATTCGACAAGAAGTGGGGTTACAGTTTTAAAACGATGATCATTACACCTCGTCGTGCCTTCTTTTGCCAAGGCCTTGCTTTCATCACCAGGAGCCTCAGCTTTCACAGCTATTACAGAAAGTGTTTTTTTTTTGTGACTGGTCAGTATATAAAGATGAAGACATAGGCATTGGCCATATTTAATTTCTTTTTTAACTCGCATGGCTAGTTTGATCAGTACTTTATCCAGTATCTTTTTCCATGACTATATCACCTATTGTATTCTTGAAATGTGCGGTGATTATGAATTTCTCAAAGATATCTCTTTACAAACCAGCAAAATTTATTATATTGAATTGCTCGTTCTCAATGGAAAAAACGTGATAGTGACTCAAAGACAGAAACTACATAAAGATCGAGAAGATCAACAAAATATAACAAACTAGACCCACTCACCTGATCATAAGAAGCACCACAGCTCGATTCCGACAACTTAAACCTTTGGCAAAGATCGCTCAGTTGTGACCTTACCTCATATGCGTAGGCGAGACTTCTAAAGTTTAAATAGTTTTCCCTGCAGTATTGCTAAAAATAATATTACTGTAATATTCAAATAATCTGATTATAATAGTTAAATGTTGACATTTTAGATACCTTTTTAAGCGAAGCATTACAAAATCCTTTGAAAACATTTAGAAGTGTCATATGGTCTCCTAATTCCGATATGTACTTTGTTTTGGCTTGCAATGCATTTTCTCTCTTATGAATTGCACTATGAAATATATTTTCACTTGACAGTAAAGCAACTATACTCAAAGCCTGCAAACAAATGGAAAGGCGTTCTTTTTTGGAGCCGACAGATTTAATACAATTAGCTAAACAACTCATCTCCATACATACCTCTTTCAAGCAACCGTAATCAGGTGCACACAAGAGAATTTTGGAAAATTTCGGATCGATTGGAAAAGCCGACATGCGTTTTCCGGTTAGCGTGAGTGTTGGCGTTTCCGGCGTAACGACAGCACCCAGTAACTGTAGTGTATTCAACGCGGTTGCTATTGATTCTTCGGGTGGTTTATCTATCAGAGGAAATGTATTCGGTTCGAGTCCCACTGCCAACATCCAAAGAAACGTCGATGTTAATGGGCATCTAAAGCAAACAATGATCTTGAAATATAATTTAGTTATTGGTTTAATTTAAAGCTCCTGCGAAAAGCTTTCTATAAACAAACCTAGTAATTTCTGGTGTTGCATGCGCTTGTCTACCTTTAAAATCTTCAGCAGTAAATAGTCGATAAGCGCGACCTGGTGCATCTCTGCCGGCGCGACCAGCTCTTTGCCAAGAGGCAGCCGCGCAGCAAGACTTCACTCGCAAACGCTCGCAACCAGTCGCCGGAGAAAATGTCCTGAAAAATAAAATAACTGGATTAGCCTAGAACCTTATAAATAAGATAAAAAACGAATTTACCATGTGAATTTTGTAGCACCCGAAGTTTCGGCGACGTTGCAGCCATCGTTGTCCAGGGTAGACTGGACAACGGCGTACAACGGACGACGACGTTGCAGCCAGGATAGACAACGGCGGCTGCAACGTCGGGTGCTACAAAATTCAAGCGGTAAATTCGTTTTTTATCTTATTTATAATGCCAAATAACCGTGATAGTCTCCGATTTCATATAGCCTAGAACCTACTCAAAATCAGCTTTTTCGACAAATCATTTTATTCAATATTTAAATCTTTAGGGGAAATGACCCATAAAAGAGAGTCTCTGTAATACCCATGCCACTGTGTAAATAAAAATTCCAGTGTGCCAACGAATGTGGTCACTTACAGCAATCACGAGGTTGAGGCGACAAGCGGGAGGGGATATCTGCTCCCAGAAAAGTCAGGTAATATGTTTTTGGTGATGAACCTGTTTACAATTTGTTTGTTTATATAATAATCGGTTATTGCATCATTTTGTGATTTAAAACATATTTTTTTATTGCATTGCATTGCATTATATTTTGAATTGCATTTTATTTATTTATTTATTATATTATCTTTTAATATTTTTTATTATTATCATTATTAATTTTTTTGAAGACCACATTTTAGGGCAATTTATTGTTATTAGCTTTTTACTAAAACTTGTACATTTGTAAGCAATCAAGCAAACTTGATTGTAATATTAGTGTCCTGTCCACCCTAGAACGGGCTAGTCTCAGTTGAGTGACAGAATCAAATAAGCAAAAGGTTAAGGTTTTGCCATTCGGTTCCTGTTATTTTTGTAAGCAAATCAATGTTTCATAGTAATTAATTCTTAAATAAATAAATAAATAAATAAAAAAAAATATATTATATCACTTTTGAAAAGTTATTACGCTCATATTTCTAATTTGTATATCAAACTAAAATTCAACGGAATTGAAGCATTCAGCAGACTGAAGTCGATTATTCTAAAATCAGATAAGAGATCATGGATTTGAAAGTGATAACCCTGATTCGACGTCTGGCAGCGGCGTCATTTCCAATAGACCAAAGCATTTTATGTCCCTAAATTCCTAGTAATCCTACGTCTCATCCTATTCTCTCCCATCCTCAGTTCCCTGCGAATATTCTCCAAACCCTAATAAAAATTTTAAAATAATGGCATTTTTATTATTTGGTTAATTTTTGTTGTAATAATGTTGTAATTGTAATAATGTATGAGTTTATTTTTTTATTTTACTCTACTGGCACCTAAATTCTTACACTTCCACGAAGGTTGGCTGTAAGAGATTATACTTAGGCAATAAGTACGCCTGTAGTATGTTTTTTAAAACGTGCAATAAAGAATTTCTTTCCCTTATAGACATACCAGTAAGACTACCGTCTTACCGGTAAGTCTATAGGGTAGAGCACGTAGGCTTTGTACACGGAGAGCATTAGTACAGTGGAGAAATCTACGCTATCCAATACATTGACGTGTCCCCGTATACAAAGCCTGCCTGCTTTCCTCTATCACAGTAAATACACTGTGTTGCCGCTCTGTGGTTTTACCTCTTTTATGTACTGGAATAAACGCAAGCATACAAACCTTTCTTTTACAACACCGGTGTCTATGACGAATCGAATGTTCGGTATTGTGATTGATGTCTCGGCAATATTAGTGGCGAGTACGACCTTTCTGCAACCAGGCGGTGTTGTCCGCCATGCGTTAAGTTGTTTAGCGGGCGGTAAACCAGCATAAAATGGGCATACCATAATCTGAGGACCTTTAGCCTCCTGAAATTAAATTAAGGAAACAAGAAGTCATAGAAAAAACACCTAGTTAAGGAACTATCTACTGCAGTGGTATCCGTTCTGCCATACTTCGCGGGCGCCAGACCCTGAAGGCGTGCAAACATTTTCTTAAAGGTGTGGATCAAATCTATATTGGTTTGAGCAAATATATGCTTCTTTTATTAATACATACAATATTAAGACAAATATTAAGACATACAGTACCGTGCGAATTAATTGCAACAAAGAGTATTTTTCTTCAAAAAGTGCTTTATCCTACTATAATAATAATAATAATATAATAATAATATTATAAATGCGAAAGTTTATATGTATGTATGGATGTTTGTTACTCTTTCACGCAAAAACTACTGAATGGATTTTGATAAAACTTTACAATAATATAGCTTACACATCAGAATAACACATAGGCTATAATTTATAAAGATATATGGTTTTCTATCATCATTATCACAATTTTCCATCACCATGCGGGTGAAACCGCTGGGCGCAGCTAGTTGGATATAAACTTTTGATTTGAATTCGGACCCAATTTGGTCCGAATTTGAATTTGGACCAATATATTGACATCTTATCAAACCATATGATAAGGGACCTCCACAAGGTCTATCCTTCCAACGAAGGAATTTTTCGACAGGATCTCACCCCATGCCATTCTTTGAAAAAAGTGAAACAGTTTTTCACACAGAACCAAATTACTACAAATGAATGTCCGGAAACTCCCCTGATCTCAACCCGATCGAAAACCTCTGGGCTATTTGCAAAAAACGGCTCTCCAAGATGGATTGCACAACGAAAAACAAGATGATCAATGCAGAGATTCAAGTCTTGATTCACAATGATGAACTGAAAGGAAGCTGTCAAAACCTGGTAAATTCTATGCCTACAAGAATGAAAGGTGGTATCAACGCAAAAGGAGGACACATTCTATATTAAAACTATAACTAGCAGTACTGTTTTTGTATGTTTATGTCCAATAAAGCACTTTTCGAAGAAAAATACTCTTTGTTACAATTAATTTGCTCTGGTACTATATGTTAACACAAAATTTAATGGGATATTTGGCTGTCTACATTTTCAGACAGCTTGTTGAAATCTGGCTTGCAATCCGCTGTGGTGCATGTCAAAATCATCCTGTTTTAGATGTGCTTTTTATTACTTTTAGTTGGGGGAAAGCTTCTTCATACAAATGTTAATCCAAAAATAATTTGACAACAAGTGCTCACATACAGATGCTTTTGTATTTCACAGGGTCCATGAGTTTAAAAACCTCTTCATCTTTGCATCTGTGCTTTTGAGGATGATATCATGATATGATGCCCTCAAATGACAAAAGGCTGCAAAAGCAACGACATGTTCTGAGAAAAACGGGTTTAAAGTATTTTTTTGCATTTTACAATGCAACCAACAAAAAAGAAATGGAAAAAAATAAATTAACCACAATATGTAAAGTATCCCTATTAGAGGATTCGATTAAACCTTATTACCACAAAACGCTCTAAATTAGGTTGCACGATTTAGTAATTTGAGGCCAGTATGTAGCTTTTTCTATAAAACAAAGCATTTCCATGAAAGAAGGTAGGGCTCGGTCCATCTAGTCTCAAGAAAGGGTTTCTCGCGAACATGAAAACAGGTCCCATGCGGAACATCCATTCATCTAGAATCGCCTCTGAAATTCTGACCTTAGCTGATCGAGGTTTTCACCATCACCTGTATAGTGAGCAAGCGAAAGAACACTTGTGCATGCAAGTGCAATTTTGATACTTTGTTCTGTAAGTCAAAATATTTTTAAATACCACTTTTGGTCACGGGCGTCTGAAACTGTGGACCAAGCGCCCGCGAATTACCGTTTGGATACTACTGATCTACTGTATTAAACGTTTTATCAAATTCTACTTTCATTTGATTTATTACAAATGAAAATTACCTTTGCGATTTGCCTCACACTATATGCCAAAGTTTCTATTTCCTCTTGTCCTGTCAAAAATACCAAAATATCATGACTGAAAAAGACATTAAAAACATTTTAAAAAAGGTATTTCAAACACTAATACAAACTCGATTTGTTAAAAAAAAAATATTCCTTACTTTGCGGGCGCATCTTTGTGAATTTGAAATATTGTGCATAACGCTGCATGTTCATAGTCCGGTAATTTGTATTTCGAGTGGAATATTGTCACAGGAAAGGTTCTACCCTCGAGGTAAATAACAGGACAGTTGTTGAAGTATGCGCTGAATGTGTCAACGTCCATCGTGGCAGACATGACTATAACCTAATTGGACAGATTCAACATTTAAAATTAAGTAGCCAATTACTGTGTCAGAAAAAAATGGTCTATCCAGATTCCTTACCTTTAAGGGAGCCATATTTTTCTCTTTTCGTTCCTTCTGTGCAATTTTAACAACGCCGAACAAAACATCCGTACTGACTGTGCGCTCATGAGCTTCATCCAAAACAATTACAGTATACGCCCGCAATAAAGGGTCTCCCATTGCCTCGCGGAGCAGCATTCCATCGGTCATATATTTTAATTTTGTTCTCTTCGATGAAACATCCTCAAATCGCACCGTGTAACTAAAAAGAAAGAGGTTGAATCGCATCCATTAAAGTAGATTCTAGTAATTATTATTTCTCTATCGGAAACGCAAAGACCGTAATCAAGCGCAGCAATTGCAAGCCAAATAACAGCAATAAAGTGCAAAATTTTACCCAACAACGTCTCCCACGGGGGTACCCATTTCCATGGCGACTCGCATTGCGACTGTTATAGCGGCAACTCTCCTCGGCTGAGTGACTCCGATGACGCCGCCTGCATTAATCTGAACTTCGTGGATCATTTGAGGTATTTGAGTTGTTTTTCCGCTGCCGGTTTCACTTAAAATTATCATTGTATCATTTTTCCTAATTTCGGCTATTAATCTGAAATGGAAAAGAAAAACAGTATATATGCTTGATAATTCATCACTACTTAAGAGTACTTCTTCATAAAAAAGGCTAATACATTATTACTCTCGAATAAAAAACATAGCAGTGTCATAAAACAAACGCATAGCGTTAGAACACAGTATTGTAGCGTTGGAACACAGTATTGTAAGTGCTAATTGAGCACATTTTTTAAAAATTGTTTAATGCAAAAGTGTTCATGATTTTAAGAGAAAAAACAGTCATATGCTGATGTTGCATACCGCGATGCAAATGAAGGAATTCCTAATAAACTGAAGCGCCTACAAAATGTCTGAGTGAGATTCGTGTTTAACCTGCACAAATACGATCACATGTCAGCCTCTCCGAATAGCATGCAATAGCTACAGATTCAAAATTGCAAAAATCTACATATCCTATTGATGTTGCACTATGTGCTTAGCAACCCCACTTCACCTTCTTAGTAAACAGTACAGTCACCCTGCCAGGAAGTCATGGTTTCCCGCTCTGGTCAAGTCAGAATAACATTATCGGAATTCCAAGTCATAATACTTCGTTATATTCCCACTCTTTCTCTGTCCATGCAGCTCGATTAGGGAGCCAGCATCCGAAGCGTTCAATCACTCTCTAGGTTTAAATTTCTTCTGAAAAAGCATTTCCTGTTCTACCCTTTTCATCCTTATTTTCCTCTGTTTGTGACTTGGTATTAGATTGTTTTGTATTTAATTTTATTTAAATTTTGATTTCAATATGTTTGAACTACCCGGTGACTCGCTCAATAACACTGTTGTTGGCTGTAAGATTGTCTTAATGCGATAAGCCTGCCATTGTTTAAAATAAATTAATAAAACGTTTTATTATTATTATTAAAAGCATAATAACGTTTGTATTAAACATATTATGTTCAAAAGCCCACTAAATCTGAATCCTGTACTACGATCTAAAGACATGCTAACCTTCATGACATTGTGATTTATTTATTCGGGAGTAACTTCTTTCAGGATTTTGAAATTCAATTGAAAAAATATCTAAAACTTAATTTTCCGCATCTCAAATCCTATGGCTTCAAGAGGGAGTAAATGGGTGGTAGGGTGGAGGCTCACATGTGGCAGGACAGCTGTCCTAAACCTACCACAGCCAGTCGTTAGTCCGGAGTCCACCGCTCACCACCCAAAAGTATAATAATAATGTTACGATGGGCCCGGTTCCGATTATTGAATTGCATGGCAGCTCCGTTTCTATCTACATCAATAAAAATTCAACATCAACACAAAGCTTCAAGGTCACAGCAAAAAAGTGCAAAATTGAAATCTACTCCTCTTATGAAAGTTCTGCAAAATGGTGGTGGACATGTGGAATAAACTAACATTTGAAGTGATTAGTACAAGCTCTGTCAATCAATTTAACAAGTAAATTTATTAAATAGAATAAAAAACACAACTGCCGTTACAGAAAGTGAACTTATCGTATTTATAATTATTTTTACTAGTTTTTTATGAAATATTTGTGGTTTAAACGTATATCCGTAATAATAAATTATATATCCGTATAAATACATGAATATATCCGGAATGTACTCAATCAGACCTTTCATTTGACACTAAACACAATATATTTATGTTAATTTATTGACATTTGGACCTTTGGATATTTAGACAACTACTTGCTTGATATTTGGACAGTTACGGTACCCTACGATAAATCGGTTCAAGCGTTCAGAAGTTATGGTGAAATAAAGAAAAGAAAACATGTACCCTGAACACATTACACCCATTTTTTGTTTGGCAGTCTTGTAAAAACAGACTCGATTTATACCTAACAACTTGGTAATATTGTTTACTTTGCAAAATCTGACTTGAACCTATCAGCAAAGCTGCCTGTCAAGAATAAATAATAATAGTAATAAAAAAATATTAAACTGAGTCTTTCGAAGGAGCATAAAAATAAAATACGATAAACAATAAAATACATAGATAAATCGAAAGCTGTCGACATCCTCGGTTCGTTGCAACCATTCGCCACAACCGCTATTTGCAGATAACGAATGCCCCATTTCTTAAGCCATTGACTTTAGTTGTTCATTTATTATACAGACCTAATAGCATAATTTTATTATTTTTTCTCGCAATGGGCGGAAAATCCTTCAAAATCGTATAGGAATTGAAGCAAAGCATAAATTCGGTGAAAAACTAGTTTTAATATTCTGAGACCCTTAATTAAACGATTATTGAACTAGCTTATTTTAGTAGCTTTAGAACATTTAACATTATAATGTTAACCTTTGAAATATTTTTACTGAATTAACTGTTAACACTTGGAAATCCAGTCATAGGAATGAAACTCACAACGGCATGTTTTCAATCCTGGATAATTTGCTTGTAGGGGATGTTAGTGCACGCATACTAATATATAACGGTGGCTTATTCAATGACAGGCGACTTTTACCGCATATAATTGCATAAATACGCGCCCGCGAATCATCGCAAAACCCACCCGCGAATCATCACAAAAAAAAAACCACCGATCGGTGGTTTGGCATTCCAGCGGTTAATAAAGCTAAATTTCTGGCTAACAGATTAATACAGTTAATGATTGAATTAATTGTGCCCAGCACTGGCAATGACGCAAATCAATTTAAATCATTCGACGAGGCGAGGGCAAATATTAAATAAAAATTAAATATATCAAGTCACTATTAATTTATTTGAATGTTTAAATTCATATTTTCGAAATTTACTTGCAAGAATATTAGGTTTCCTTTGATTATTTTTCGTTGAACGGCAGCAATTCCTAATTTCATATGCAGCATCAAAGGATAAATGGAATTATTGCAGAATAGGGACCTTTCTCAAAAATAAAGAAATACTAAGTACTAGATTCGAACATTTCGAACATTGTAATGCTAAATTTAAAAGAAAAAAGCTCCAGATGCCCAAAATTTCGTGACAAAATTTACATTAAAAAAAAAAGTTTTTTAAACTGTTTTTAAAAAAAACTAATCTAACCAACTGCCAAATAGGTGTTTATATATATTTTTTTAAAACAACTTAACCTACCTAAATGTATGGGTTTGACGCTTCTTTGAATGCCTATATCTCGCTTATTTATTGAGACCAAATAACGATTATTGCAGATTCGGATTAAGCGTGATGAATATAGTCGGGTGAAGTTAAAAAATCAACAATCTAGAAGAGGTTCCTATACTGCAATAATACCGGATAAATGAACAGTCGCTAACAGGACGCTAGCAGTTAGGTTATGTTTTTAAAATGAATTCTCACCTTCCACGCACGGCGTACACGGGCAGCTGTTTCCGCTGTGTCAAAAGATTAATCCTATTATGATCAGGCACTTTATTTGATTGACCATTATTAACAGTAGCTTCCTTTTTATTCTCCTTTAATAATTTTGAATTATTGTTCGAAGTTGAAGGTACAGCAATATCAGTTTTAAATTTCTTATTCGCTTTATTTTTAAACTTATGTTTGCGTTTCCTATGTATTTTCGTACTCGACGGTGCACCAAAACTACTATATTTAGAATCCATAGCTTGTACTATGTAAAAAACACAGATATGACCAGTTTCTACATGTATTTTCACGTAGGATTTTTTGCAGTATTCTTGTCTATTCTTAACCACGCACACAATTAAACCGACATATTATCTGTAAAAAAGCACTTTGAATAACGATTTAACGCAAATTACCGAGAACGTATTTGCAAATTCCGCGAGTGTTTCACGAGCTAGCACACGCGGACAAGACTGTCAGACGTCAAATCGCGGAAATGTCAAATTATTTTAGTCATGTGTCTTTATAAAATTAACATCGATAATCGATATGCCATTAAACGCCTTCTAACGTTTAAAATTCAATATCGATTACACTCACTGCGATAACGATTTAATCAAATTTATGGCACAAAATCGATGCGGTATTTTATTTCCATCGACCGAAATGCTTTTCTTTATTGTCTGTGGATAACGTAAAATAAAAGAAGGCGTTTTCCTCATTTGTTTTCGTATCCATAGCAACGTCAACCCCAGCATACAAAGCATGTGACTCGCCACAGCTAGGTTTCTAACCAGTCCTCGCAAATCGCTCCTCATTATCGTCGATAATAATAGTAACCGTTTAAACTTCCTGATAAAACGTAATAAATATATTCTTCCATTGCTAGATTGACGAAGGGACCAATTTTACACCAGGATATGGTTTGACGGTAAATAAAACACATTATTCAATTTATTACCGTAATTTTCATCACACATAATATTCTAATCATAGTGATTAAAATAAGCATTTTTAATTGTATCTTTGGCCTGATTCGCAAAACTTTTCAAAACGAAAATCTAGAGCATGCAATTATCGATCTGAGGTGAGAGTTCTCCGTACCAGGTGGTTCAATCGCAAGTGTTTTCGTCTCACGAACACCTCCTTCCCTTTAACTTTGATTAAACTGCTTCCGCTTTTGCGGTTAACCCGCGGGGTGGTTAAATTGAGGTTTCTATCCGATCGCATGTTCGCTGATAATTCTGAAAGATACCAATTTAATTATTTCTAGATTCGTTAGAAAATATGCCAAATTCAAATGAGAAAGAATGACTTCATATTTGGTGTCTTCTGGGACTGTAGTGTGCCTATTGAATTTCTTGTTGCCGATATCAGCGGGATATGCTTGTTTGAGCAATCCTTGCATTAATGGAATATGTATCGACGATATTAACAGGTAAGTTAAGTAGATACTGGAATATATATCGAAGATATTAATAGTGCGGTAAAATGAAAATTTATTTAAAACATTTTTTTTACTAATCGTTCTAGCACGTATTCTTGCTATTGCATCGATGGTTTTACCGGCGTACAGTGTCAAACGAATTGGGACGAATGCTGGTCTTCTCCTTGTGAGAATGGTGGAACTTGCATAGATGGTATCGCTGCATACAATTGCTCCTGCACCGAAGGATTCGTTGGTAAGTAGCTATAAACTTTACATTGCTTCGCTCGCTGATTATATCGTTGGTTTGTTGCAAGAAGTTATTAACTATTAAAATGTTTATTTAAATGTCTTCGACATGCGGGCAATGACATCGCCTTAAATGTGCTAATCCGTACAGTATATCTGAGTACAACGGTGCGTGTACACATTATATAGCGTTATAAAAATAACTGTCCTCTTTGTCGGGACACTTCAGGTTGAAATAGGGTTTTACACATGTCTTAAAAGCAGAGCAGGATTTACGTATAAGGTATACAAGCTATAGCTTAGGGCCTCATTTTCTTGGGGCCCCCAAAGAATAGTTCGAGTGAGCAATTGTGTGCCCCATATCTCACAAAGGGCCCCATATCTCAAATAGCTTAGGGCCTTATCAAGTCTAAGTCCGACCCTGGTTAAAAGTGATTATTTCGTTAAAAATGTATATTTTAATTTATAAGAAGATGCGAGGAAGCCTCTCTCAAAAGTAGTAAAATGTAGCTTTTGCAACAAAACATTTTTTTAAAGGACTAGAATATCGATTGGACTACATCCCTCGCATTGATTTTATAGATTTATTTTAATTATCTTTACTGGTCGTCCGTAGCTCCCGGCGTCCTAAAAATAAACTTGACAGCAGTAAATGGCACTAAAATTTGAATTTCGTCGCCATTTTGTGGAACTCCGATTTAGCTTGATTTGTCTTGTTTACAGGGGAAAACTGTGAGGTCGACTTCAACGAATGTAATTCAAATCCTTGTTTCAATAATGGAACCTGCATCGATATTCAAAATGGCTACGAATGCATCTGTTTGTTGGGTTACACAGGCATTTTCTGCGAGACTGATGTGGCTGTTTGCAATATATCTGGAGAGACAAGGTGCGCGAACGGTGGGCAATGTGTAGAGGGCCGTGGAATGACATACTCTTGCAAATGCACTGCAGGTTGGTATAGAGTAAACCTAACTGGATAGTTTTTCTCCGGCAATTATTAATTTGAGAATATATTCTAGGATGGACCGGCGCAATTTGCGATGAAGATATTGATGAGTGCAAGTCATCGCCGTGTCTGAACGGCGCCATATGTATCGATGGACAAGCTGATTATTCTTGCGCTTGTTTATATGGTAAGATAATTTCACATGTCACTGTTATTTGTCAACTGTGCCTTGTCAAGAATCCAGTATAATACGGAGATTTGGATAAAGCTGAATTTATATTCTAAGAGTATCACAATGCAAAATAAAGGAAATTTTCTGTAAGTAATATTTGCCGAAAAGCATAAATTTATTTTTATCGACGAAGGCTATATTGCTGGGTTTGAGCATTAATTTAAATTTTGTCATTTTTAGTATACGATTATCTATTTTCATGGCTATCATATTATTACTTTTATAATTATGGTTATAAACAGTGTGCTCTTTATTTTATCAGCAATTTTCATTATTACTTTATTTTATAATTATCAATGATTTTTAAACCGATTATAAATGACTTAAATTAATTTATATAGTCACAACTAACACGATATTTAATTTTCCTTAATTGATGACATTACTGAGAATGTTAGACGCAATGACGCATCAAGTGTAGGAATGCCTACCTACTGAAGTAGAACTAAATCGTAGTGTATTTTCACTAGAGACACTAGAAACGTAGTGTATTCATCATTCCTATCGTTGCCCAAGAAGAATAACTAGTATTTTTTTTTAGGTTTTACTGGTAAAAGTTGCGAAGTTATAATCGAGCTTTGTTTGGATAGCACATGCGTGAATAACGCACTTTGCATTGTCGAAAATAACGCTAAGACTTGTTACTGCGTACCTGATTTTCACGGAGAGCGCTGCCAGTTTCAGTACGATGAATGCCTATTGGGCCCTGGGTAATTTATTGTTTTATTAATAGCTTTTTTTTACTGTAACATTATATTATTCTTATTTATTATACTCAAACATTAATTTTACATACTATGGCTCTGCAACTATGTATCCAGATCTTTTTCAACTAGTTGATATTTTCTTCTTCCTTGGATTGCTTGAGGCATGTCTTATTCAATTTTAATGGATGATCACATAGATTTTGATTGGTTTGATCATATTCAGTGGTTTGCAGGGCAGTAATGCATAAAAGCACTGCCTATCCAGTTGCCAAACCTTGCTACATATACTTTTTTATTATACTTACACCCAATTTGCGCGCTCACTTGTACATAGTCTTATATTGTCATGCCGGGCTGAGATCGCCCTGCTCCGGGTGCCCGCGTTCACTGCAATAGAGGCACTTACTAGAGGTGCCTGGTGATCCACGCATACATTTAAACAATTTCTTCTTGTATATACTCGTTCGCATTCTATTAGTATGCCCCATGTCATCTTGCTGCATACGTGTGCGCTGATCAAATGGCACTCCTTATGCAGTGATTGGGGGTTTGTGTCTTCGCTACATAACTGCCGCCTCCTTTAAAAGTGAAACAGTCGATAGATAGCACTACCATTTCTTTTTATAAACTGCTCTTTTATTTCTTTTAGTCTATATTATTGACGTTGAAAATAGAAAAATATGGATGAATTCTGTCAACGGGATTAAAAACGCACCCCTATCTTTAAAAAGATGAAAATATATATTAAACGAAAAGACCCTCCCTATCCTCGAATGGGAGGGTATCTACATCTACAAAATCTTCACCAATTCATAAAGAAAATATCAAAAAAGTCAATAAAAGCGATATTTAACAACTCTAACCTTTAAAAAAATCACATGCGATGCTCAAGGGAACTTCCACCGTCACCCTAACCCCCTCAGGTCAAATTTTGGCATGACTACTTAGATGTCTATAATAACTCCTAAATTCAATGCAAGCCACTGAACAAAGTAAATAGTATCATTTAGTATGTTGAGCGTTGTGATAGTCACCTCTTACATGATGATCTTTCAGCGTTTGCAATGTTTACCAGGTCAGCCTTTCTTTCAGTTTCTTTTTGAATTCAATTGGAATCTTTACGTACATATATCTTGTACAAGGATATTTTCTCTTGACATTTTAGATGAGATTTGAATGACTTAGTTTTTTTTCTATAAAAGTATAATTTTTTAACTATTATTTTGTCTATGGTCTTGCATAGAATTGAGGTGACGGTTAGTTTGTCTTCTTTTTATATATTGTATCTTGGAGTAATGGTATCCTGTTCCCATTGCTCTGAAAAATGCCTATCTCGGAAGGAATTGACCATGATGACGGCTACTGTAGTAGTTCCCTTGCAACTTTTTTAAATAGGATCAGGAGATGTCAACTGGGCCTGAGACAGTATCGTGTATTATAAAATTAAATATTAACATTAACTTGCAATGTGTTGTACTAAAATGTTTTTATTTCTTTATTGCAGTTGTATGAATGGTGGTACCTGCATCGACGGCATCGATAATTTCACATGTACCTGTCCGCCTCTCTTGACTGGTTTACTATGCGAGTGTCTCATCGGTGACGGTGATATATTAGACTGCGAATACGTCAGCCCTACTCCTTTGTACATCGAAGAAACATCGACGTTACCGTTTACCACATCATCTTCTATAATCTATTACAATCTTACTAGAACCGATACTACTCTACCAATTGATTCAACGACGATAACCTTAGAGACGATTACAGATAGCATGCCAACAACTACCGAAGTACAAACGTCGACGATTTTTAGCGATGCTACAACAGAATTGATAGAAATTACACTGCCAAATTTGCCAAACACAACGTTGTTTGATCGGACAACTCATGAGTCTTCCGAAATAAGCACTTTTATTCCAGTCACTGGAGATTCCTCGACAACTCTTGAAATAACTACAACAGAAATGACGGTCACTGAGAAGTATCTAAATACTACATTACAAGAGATAACAACAACGATGTTACCGGAAGACGTATCGACTACGATCTCGCTGTTCTTTACTAATTCGCCGTTGTATGTCACGGAAACAACGCAGTTCGATTCAAATACGACTATTTACGATAACGCTTCATTGACTACTACTATATGGCCAGATTGTTCTCTATCCGGTTGTATGAACGGCGGTTCTTGTTTGGATACACTATCTGGATTCAGGGTTAGGTTACACATTGAGACGTAGCCAAGTATTATTAATATTGTTATCACAGATGTATAACGCTCAAATTATTTTATATTTCAGTGCGTCTGCAGCCTCAATTTCGATGGCCCTTACTGCGATCACCGCCGAGATGGCGAATCGGCCGCATTTCGCAATGGCGCTTATGTCTCGCACAAACTATCAGATACGTCTCTCATTCGGGTCGGAGTCACAGCGAGGACGCTCTCCGCTAATGGACTAATTTTGAGCGCTGATCTCAGCGACAACGTTTACATGCATCTATACTGCGAGGACGGTCTACTAAAATTTAAATTTTCGTGCGGCTACCAAACGATGCTCCTGAGTGAACTGAAGTCGCATATCAATAACGGTTTTCTGATGAGGATTGAAGTCATGTAAATGTTTTTACAGTTTACAGAATACTCCCATGTAATTCCTCATCCATATTGTCATTGCTGATTTCAGGTTGAATTTTGATTTGAAAAACCAGCACTGCAATGCATCTCTTACTATTAATAACACCTTAGCGATGAGCGGAGGGCAAATCGCTTTGTTCAAAGGTGTTAAAGCCCCGTCTTTTCTGTATCTTGGAGCTTTACCCAATATTGATAAAAACACCGAACACGAGATGATATCGTTTACTGGATGCATGTACGACTTGATGGTAGGATTCATTCTAAATAAAGGTTGTCTCAAATGTTTTTTAATATCAAAAATGTGTATTATAAAAAAAACAGAACCACAATGCATAGAAAAAGCTTTTATAATATTAAATAATAGTAGGTGCACAAATAAGGTTTTTATTTTTATATATTTATCATCGAAATATAATCTGACATCCAAATGTAATTTTATATTTTTATATTTATCATCCAAATGTAATCTGACATCCAAATGTAAATGACTGCCTGACAAGTTTGCTGTGAAATGCTTCCTATTTTCTTCAAATTTAATCAAAGATGTCGAATTGCTGCTATCAAATTCATATATAATAAAAAGATCTATATTATTATGCCTATCTATTCTCTATTTTACAATATATCTCTATAATATAATTTACAATATATTTTTGTAATACTTTTAAATTTGTGATTTCTTAAATTTTTAGTTTATCATATTTTTTATGATCTGAAGAGCATAACTAATAATTTTAGGATATGAATCGTTTTTTATTAATAATGAGAAAACCAGGTTCTCTCATTGAAGCTTGGAAACCTGTGCAACACAGAATTCAATAATTTCTGGATTATTTCTACACAACTGATTTTTAAAACCGCATTAATGTGTAGCCTTATAATTATTTATGTCAATTGTAAAATAGGGTCGATCGGCATAAAAAATTTTTTTTAGGTGATTTGTCTAAAAAAATTGGATTTTTAAAAAAGTATTAATGCTATTTTTCTTTTCTCCAATCCATATCGTGACTTCTTTCAGCGTTTCTCTCTCTGCAATGGTATTGGATTTTTCCATACTATCCTGTTTTGAAAACTCACCTGTATATTGCTTTAAAATTCAGTTACGGCTTGCAGCCTCTTACATCTCAAAAAAATTGGTGTATGCGCTTTGCATTTGTGAACTCGCTACATGTCAGCGGCTGGTTGGAACGAGGTTGATTTAATGTTGAATCCCGTTGCCTTGAACTTCTCTACTCATCGTTTGACAGCTTGATTCTTAGAGCGAGATTTAGGTTGCCTAAATTGTAACAGCTACAAAATTGTCGATGCGCTTCGGTTACAGAAGAGTAGCAATCATTCATACAAAATGCACCTCCTCTGTGGTAATACGATAAGGCACCTCCCCCTTGCATTTACACAACATGCTTTTCAAATGTTAAAAGACTTTTGAAACATTCTATAATAATTCAAAATCCACTAATAATTAATATGCACTTTAAATCGTAGATCAATGATGATAAACTCAGCATTTTAAACGATGCAGCTGTTGGACATAATGTGAAAGAGTGCTCTTCGCTGATTTGTTTGTCCAATCCTTGCTTAAATGGCGGATTGTGCTCGGATCATGGCGATAGGTGGTCCTGTTCCTGTCCAAATGGGTACGTTCATAAATGTTATAAGTACTACTAGATTTTTAAAGTAGGATGACAATTATTTTCTAATGTTTCAGTTTTATGGGAAAATACTGCCAAACTTCAGTATGCGAAAACAATCCTTGCCAATTCGGCGGAAGCTGTGTTCCTTATCCTGGTAGTGGATTTCTATGTTTGTGTCCTTTGGGGAAACATGGATTGTTCTGCGAACATAGTGTGTATTTTTTTATAATTATTATACTCAATATAATTTACTCCGCTCATACGACTTATCATTACAGATTTGGATATATCGAGACCGTCATTCTCCTCATCCGTCAGCGGTCTGTCATCATATATCGTGTACTCTATCCCGCAGAACATGGCCTCGCGTACCCTGGAATTAAACTTCAAGTTCCAACCTGATAACATGGAGCAAATATCGTTGATGGCGTTCTTAGGCGGAAGAGGGTACCACAATTCAAAGTCGGATCATTTAGCAGTCACATTCGTCAAAGGGTATATTATGCTGACGTGGAATCTGGGAAATGGACCGAGACGGGTTTTCACATCGCGCCCGATCAGCTTCCGCATCGCCAGGCCGCATAGCGTGCAGATCATGCGGAAAGGGCGAACGGCGTGGATGAGCGTCGATCGACTGCTAAACATTAGCGGCAACGCTCCCGGACCGGATGAAATCATGAATATCGAACCGTTGCTTTATATAGGCGGCCACGAAACTGCAAATTTTTCCACCTTACCGCACGATTTACCGCTGCATACCGGGTTTTCGGGATGCATTTGGGATGTGACATTCTCAAGCGTATCGAGCGAGCGAGTGGGCAATTTGTTGCGCGATACTGGCCTCATTGGGCGATCGGTGGGTCAGTGCGGGGTTACTCAGTGCCACCCAAGAGCATGCGGGAAAGAGAGAGGAGTCTGCGTACACCATGCTGCGACTTATGCGTGAGTTTTTTTATTATATATTATATAATAAATACTAACGGAGCTACAATAGAATTCAACGACCAGAGTCTCTGATCGGGCCCATCATAATATTATTATACTTCTGGGGGAGGAACAGTGGACCCTGGAGTAAAGACCGGTTATGGTAGGTTTAGGACATGTTTTGCCAGAAGCGAGCCTCCATTTACCACCCATACACTCCCCCTTCAAAGTCATGAGAGTTGAGAAACAGAAATCACAGTTTTAGACTTATTTTCTAGGAATGCATTTTTTCTAGAGAGATATCTTAGAAGGAATAAAACAGGGATATGGCTCGCAGGCGACAAGCGTCAACTTCCACCGCGTGAAGATGAACAGTGAAGCCATTCCGGGTGAGGGCATTTGCAAGATCATGATATTAATTTAGTTTGTACTTTGTAGTTTTTGAAGATTTTGACTGCCATGGAACTGATAATTCTAAAATAAGGGACATCTTCCGAGACAGAGAATAAAGAGTTATATCTGGATGGCGAGCTGTGCATCGAAAACATGTGCATTGAGAACGGTTCTGGAGTGGAATGTTTTTTGCCTTTAAGCCATCCCGCACAAACTTTATTGGGGGTTTGGAGGGTACTGTCAAATCATGTTGGTATGAGCTAATGAGAGACTAATTACCTTGCAAATAACTGCAATGGCTTTGTCATGGCAGTAGGAGTACTGACCCTGATCTAAGGCCGACTTGCAGTCAGTTAAAATTTATATAGTTGTGCAAGGACTGTTACTGCAGAGGGGACATCAACTATCCTCTGAATAGCTCCAGCGAGCAAGGCTAATGGGGTCTGAAAGTGTATGCTGAAAGGCATTTAAATAAAATTTCGGCATCTCTGAAGTCCAATCATACAACATTATCTTCCAGTGCATTTGGAGGGTGAATGCAAAAAGTCACCAACTGTTGTGTCATTCTGAAATTGGAGGCCAAAAGCATGAGCAATACTGTTATAATAACTAACAACTGTTATTGAGACATGTTGTCTCTATCTGTCTGTATGTTGTCTAAATCATTTGATTCAATACTACCACTTACCGCGTGCTTCAATATTCCTTAGTATTGGACAAAATCAAGGTTTTGCCATTGATTTTATTGGTTTTGCTTACACTGGAGTTAGCATAAAGTAGAGAGAGCAGTTTTAGAGCTAACCCAAAGTTTTGTTTGGATCTAAAGAGAGTGGAGGGGACAACTGGTTCGCTCCAGGATTTGCAACTAGCTGTCACCAGGGCATCCAGATGGGAGTTGGGTCTTCGTGAAATCGGCTATAACAAATGAAAAGGTAAATTCATAGGCCTTTAGAGTGCTATAAATTGGCAAGAAATCTATCTTTGCCAGACAACTATTAAAATCTTCCAATACGTCTTCCAAAATCTTCCAGAGGTCTTTGCCCTTAGAAGCGATTTCCTGCCGAGTAATTTAAAATATCTCTTTGCCTTTGGAAGCGATTTTCCTGCTGAGTAATTTAAAATGGCTATTAGGATAAATAAAACAAATCGAATAGCCCTTATAGACCATTTATGGTCATAAGAGGTGAATCTTGTGTACGCAGGTGAGGCCAAGGCAAATATAATAGTGATTACTGAAACATTTTTTCAAATTTGTGTTTTTTTTTTAATGGGCCATTTTGAACTGGTTATTACATTTTTCCTTAGTAAAATATTGTTTATGTATAAAAGGTGATTTTTATTAACTTGTACATTATTTACTTTAGTAATGTTTTAAGGCTGATTTTACTGTATATTACAAACAATATCCTATACAACAACTATCGGTTACAATGACAGAAATCCCCCAGTCCCTTTTCGGTCATTAAATGCAATTTCTACTCTCATTAAAATTGGTCGCTGTTCAAAGCTCAATAGCAAGTTTTGTCCAGTTTTATATGGTGTTATTGTTTATTTGAATCCAAGTCTTGCGCTTTGGATTCATCTGTAATGCACGGTTCGGCGAAAAAATCTATTAAATTCATAATTTCATCTCTTTCTAATATTTGTTGTTATTTTAGGTGCCAATGCTCTGCGGGTTGGTTTGGGCCAATTTGCGGTAGTCCAAACAATCCCTGTGACTACAACAGACACCCCTGCGGCGACGGTGTCTGCGTACCAACCGACCTGCTGTCCGCTGGCACTACAATCCAACCCACCGGTACTCAACCGGCTGATTTTGTTTGTGACTGCCCGTATGGAAAGAGCGGTCCGCGATGCGCTTCAGATTTGGAACCGAGCGACATTTTATTCAAAGGCGCACGATCGTACTTGGAAACACAGAACGTGACCCTGGGATCCGTGAAGCTATCGCTCGGGTTGGAGATAAAACCGGTTCAGCCGAAGGGATTAATTTTATTTGCGAGCACTTCCCAGTTTTATACGTCGCTGTCGATGCAGGGCGGCTTACTGGAATACAGATGGACAGGTAATCATTATAGCAGGTCATAATAGTAATAAATAATTAAATACATACAGAGCTATCATTGAACTCAATGACCTAAGTTGGGTAAGTTCACAGGGCGAGAAGCCAAAGATTTGAAATGCAGAAATTGCAGTTTAATTATTTTTTTTGCTATGAATGAGTTGACTATTCTCCTAGAGATGAAACAGGGATTTGGCTGACTGGCCATGAGTGCAGACTTCCACAGCGTGATGATGATTAGTTAAGCCGTTTCGCGCAACGTCATTTGCGTGATCATAGCATTTGTTTCATTTGAACTCGTGGTCTTTCAGGATATTTGGTGAATAAACAGCAAACAGGGAAACGAGTTATACATTGGGAAAAGAGTTATATCCTGGGCAAGAGATTTATATAGAAATTACACTGCTTAGAGGCCGAATCAACCTCAAGGGTATCATTATGCTAAACAACTGTACTCCTATACTAATTCTGTACTCCTATCTTCATTACTTACTTTCGGATTATCAGTTAGAATGGTGCAAAGAAGAGCTTTGATGATATTGATTGATAATTGAATCGGTGATTTCAAAAAGGGCTTATGTGGCAAAAATCAAATTTTTCAGGACGCATAAAAAACTGGTTCTAGAAATTGTTTAACAAGAAATATTCAGAAAATTAGGCTAAATGTTACAAGTTGTACATTTCAACAGTTTTTGAGTAATAATTAATTGATTATTTCATTTCTGTTTTTTTTTTCAAAATGACTTGTTCTTTTCCGATTGATCAAGCAGGCTCGAGACTACAAAAGGTGAGAAAAATGCATTTTCTTATTAGGGAGCCAAAATATAACCACAAAAAAGCGAGAGCTGCAAGATCGCAGTCAAAAAATATTGCCACGTCAATACAATACCCAACATAATTTTTAGCTCATGTGATATTTTCATAATAAGCATATTCACCCCATTAAATCAGTGAAACTAACCTGGGTACAAGTGCCCTTTTCAATCTGAAAGCATGTTAAGGTAAAATGAAGCGATCTTTGTTAAAAGTCATTTTGTGAAAATTGACTCAAATGCCCTCTTCGAAATGATTGATCCAATTTATATAATTGTACATAATTTCAGATTTCAACGATGAGAGCGTAATAGTCCGCAGTAGTGTATACATGAGCCTAGAGCAGTGGCATGTAATTCGAATTGGACGATACGGCAGTAAGCTATACTTATGGGTCGATGGAGCTATGAATACGGAACAATTCTCAAAAAGAGCATTCATGCACATCAATCATAATACCACAATTCACCTAGGCGAGTAATAATTACCATTAATTTAAAACAATACTCGTGAGGGATTATTAAAGCTTCTTACTTATTAAATAGGTGGCGCTAAGGATCTTTCGAAACTACCTTTACAAGTGATGACAGGGCCACCCGTACCATTCAAAGGATGCGTACGGCGTTTAATCATCGACTCGGTGGCATTACCACTGGACTCTGATCACATCAAAGGTCCATATAAATCACATTATTCAATGTGAAGGTTTTTATATTATGCTTATTCCTCTGGTCCTTCTTGATTTAGAGTCACGCAATATCGACGACTGTGACGGTGACAACTGCGGTGGAGATGTCTGCCTCCACGGCGGCACCTGCTCAAAAGAATCGGGACACATCGTCTGTCTTTGCCCACCGCACACTACCGGCAAACGTTGCACCGAAATTAAACCTTGCACCGAAGACTCGTGCGGTATAGGCGGGCGTTGCTTTAAAGGGAAGTGCGTATGCAACAATGGCTGGGCCGGAATCAACTGTCAAGACCGTAAGTCTTCTATTTCATTGAAATACTTGAAACAATTTTAAATTTTAAAATGATTTACAGGGGTAAAAATTGATAAACCTCAATTCGACGGAAGTGGCTTTATGATAATCGACAACCTGATCGAAAAGGATAAACTAGTCAATAGCTACAAGCAAAACATGAAACACAACAAAGATCAAGACTATTTAAGCTTTAATTTTACGACGGCCCATCCCGATGGAATCATGATGTGGAGCACATTGGTAAAATAATCACTTTAATCGCTTATTCTATTCCTAAAATAAAATTTCAAAAATTTCAGAACTCTAGACAGAGTCTCCTCGTTGGTCTCGAAGGCGGCTACCTCAAAATAATTCTATGCGAAGACACAAATAACATCAATTATACACTGGAAAACAGCAAGATAGTTAATTGCGACAAGAAAATCATCTACATACGACAGGCAGGTTTTCTGTCCGATGGAGAGTGGCATTCCTTAAAGATCTCTTACACTAACGGTAACATAACCATTTACGTCAACGATAACCTAACGTACGAGGAAGAGCCGGGAGTGTTAAATGTTTCGAAACTTTCTACTCCAAAAAAATCAACCTACATAGGTAGGTAGTTTATATTATGTATCATAAAATCTATTGCTTATTATTAAATTTATAATTTACCTTACTATTTCAGGTGGATTACCAGATAACGAAACTTACTCACTCGGCGGTGGATTCTATGATAACTTCAAAGGTTGTTTATCAGATATATCGATATATCCCGATGGCTGGACTGTATCGGATTATTCGGAATACTACGGCGAAAATGTTATGTCGTGCCAATTATTCCCATGAATCTCAGACTTTTTTAAATATTTTACAACAGTTATGTTTTTTTTGTTACGTTTATCTCACAAAATCAACATTTAGCCAATATTTGTTGTTGTGGCAAAATTAGGATTAACAAATCCCTCATGAGGATTTTAAGGAAATTTCACTTTCTATACTATAGTACAAATTCTTTTACTTGTAATTTTTGAATGATTAGCCAAATAAAACAGTTTGTGTAGTACATAAAATATAGTTTTATTGATATTTTTATTATATTTTTAAAGTGTATATACATACAGATAGACATCAAACATAATTCATATTTTATATGAGATACAATCTTTTAATCTCCCGACTATACATGTATACAAACAGCCAGAAAACTTAACACGAACATTAGAACATCTCATGATATAAGAGCTATCAGTTTTTCAGTAATTGATTTTCCCTATTTATAACCTAAAAGATCTCTAGTTATCTCGAGCAATGATATTCTCGATTGTGATGGTTTGTCGCAGATGTTGTCGAGCAACCTTTTCTACATTAATAATATTATAATAATATAATCCATGCATTTTAAATGAATAATTTGAAAATCATATATTAAAATATAACCCAAGCTCCTGAAACTGAAACCTAATAAATGTAAAGCTTTAATTAGGCTGAAAATAAAATTCTTTTAATCGACAATGACGCTGCCGAATCACAGATTGTTTGTAACCCAAAAACTGCTTGTAAATAAAATGTTTCATAAAATAATTATCGCTTGGAATCTTTATTTATTCTTAGGACCGACCTGAGCGGAAATGACTCAGCTTAGGCCGTATTAAATCTCTCATGCATTTTCCAAATTCCATGGAAATAAACAAATTGACTATCCCATAACATTAAATCAATATATTAATAATTTGTGAAAATCTCAGGCTTTACCCACAATTAATTAACTGCAAATAAAGGCTAATTAGAAGTTCTTCAGGAATGCTTAACTTTAACGCTGTCAATGGTCCGATATTGAATACTCGACATAATCGACTTCGTGTTTGCAGTTGCATGCGGTCAGTTGGTGTTAGCTCTCAATTCATTTACAAATAAGCAACACAGATCAAAGAAACTGGAAATTTTATGTCATGGCAGTTTCATTTCAGACATTATACAAAATATATAAATATATTTACAATTTATTTATTTCGTAACATTATTTTATCAACGATTTAAGCATCCTTTAATTAAAAATACTCTGCCATATAAAAAGTATATTTTCGCACAACGGTATTTTATTTTTCGTATTCGACATTCGGAAGGAATGAATAGTCATGTAAAAGCAATACTAAAATAAATGCAATACAAAAATATTAACACCTAAGAAAAGTATTTATGAAAGCTTACAGGATTTCTTATTTTATGGGTAATTTTTCACGGTACGTTGCAAGCGAAGAAACATTTATCGGGCATCGTTTAACAATTTTAACCCTCCGTATGGATAATCTATAACGCGGTAAATAGGACCTAACAACCATATTCTTTGGGACGAGACATTAAATAGCGGGTCACAATTTCAAATTTGAGTTAAATCTTTAATATACTAATAATAACAGTGAATTCCCAAAACCACATAAATTTATGATACATAATTGTATAAAATTTCACATTCAGTGTAGCTCTATAGATTTTGTAAAATTTATTACTAAATAAAACAAAACAGAAACTTTTAATAATCTAATAAACTTCACTACGGCGCACTTTGAAACTGATCAATAACAAATAAAGTCGTACAACGGTCACAAGATCGACGTATTTTTGAATTCAATAAATTGCTCGGCCGTCAGTACGTTACATTCTTATTTTCTTATGACACATTTTCTATAATGTTAATTTATATTAAAATTATATTACAAAATATGATGCTTTAAAATAATCTACATTTAGTTCATTTATTTAACTGTATAGCGATGATAAAAAATATACGACCTCGAGTTTAGCATTGTCGAATGTGACTATAATTCAAAATTATTTAAAATACATAAATAAATTGCACACTATCACATTGCGAATGCCTTTCCGGCGACGGCAGTTAATTGCAATACAGTCGACGACTTTAAACCGCAGTCTGGTACAATGCGAAACGCCACGACTCCCAAATGAAGCTGCGCTAGGCCTATTCGTCCGCATTACAGTAGCTCTTAGATATTGACTATTCACTCGCCTTTAGCGCGCATGACGTTTTTTTTAAAAACTAGATTAGCACCAAGTGTTTGCGTACCTGTTTCGGAAGAATTAAATCGACGGGACGACGACCGATGCGCATTTTAAAAGTGCAAATTTTATTTTCGTAACCGAACCTACGGTCGACGTTACAGAGGAAAAAACAAATATTTCAGCGCGGGCATTAGAGATAGTAGTATGCGGGCCGGCGGAATCCATACGGCGCCGCATCGGTGCATAATGCATCGCTTATTATGCCTCTTCGGGGAAGAGAATGTCGCATTCGGTGCGGCGAATTTTAAACTCGCCAACTCGCACGTGCGAGCGCGGCTCCGTGAGTCAATAAAATTTCAATAAAGGAAAAATGATAGACGCCGTCGTCGTGAATAAATCGTAACAATTAACAATTTTCAGAATATGAAATAAATATAAGGATCGAGGATATTTTGCGAGATAATAAATATTTTGTCATAATATACAATGCGTATCGTAAAATAAGGAAACATAATAATACCGCTGTTTATTCAATATTGCGCGTGCGCCGAGAGCGACGCAACTTAATATCACAATATAATATTTTACAAATCTCATAATAAAACAATAGGATAACGGAAAACGAACATATTACCGTCTCGTTACGTACGCTTATTTTGAAATAATTATCGGGAATAAAAAATACATAACGTCCATTTTAACCGTTCCGGATTGGGAAAAAATACGGAGAAATGAATGTTATTATAAAAGAGCAGTTAGTAGGGTCAGGGTCGGGCGGGGGCGGGGCGTGGCGCGGCGGCTAGGCGTCGGCGGCGCGGCGCCAGTAGATGAAGCGCTCCACGGCGGCGGCGGCCAGCACGGCCACCAGCAGGAAGCCGGCCAGCAGCAGGGCGGCCCAGTGGCGGTCCGAGAGCGGCGCGGGCGGCGGCGCGCGGCGGCGGCGCGGCGCGGCCGCGGCGGCGGCGGGCGGCGCGGCGGGCGGCGCGGTGGCGGCGCGCAGGCAGCCCGACCACGGCCCCTGCAGCGCGCCGCGCGCCGCCGCCACGCGCACCAGGTACTCGCACCCGGCCTCGGCGCACGCCACGCGCGCGTGCGGCGACGCGCCCCGGTACGCCTGCGGAACCAAGGACGCTATTTTAACGCCCGTCCGAAGGGGATTCCTCCGCGTCGGACCCTCCCCGACCGGCGAGCGACGACGGACGGGGAGAGCGCTGATCTTTTCCATCGCCGATCGGGGCGGGACAGAAAAGATTTTTCCAATCCCAAATTTTAATTCGTATAATTCGATATTTGACTTATAATTTGATATTTTATTAAAAAGGTAACGCCGACGACCGACCGATCGGTGCTTCTACGCAGACGCTGTCTTCGACGCGACGCAACGGACGTCTTCTACGGTGGGATAAATTATCGTTCGCTGTACGGTTTGGCATTAACCCTACCGCGGGCGGCGTTAACTCTGCCGCTGGCTACTGACTTCAGTCTGCATTTTCTGATCTGCGGTCAAAAAACAGGTATTCCCAAGATTCAGTCTTGCAAAATGAAATAATCTTCGGTAATCGCATTGACTTTGCTCAATTTGAGAGATCTTTTTAACCCCTCAAGCCCCGATTGGCCGATATTGGCCACAATACGATTCAGCGTAACGGCCCCGTTTGAATTTTATTTTAATTTAATTTGTTTTATTTTATTATGTTTTATTATCTTAATGTTTTATTTTAATTATGGATACAGTGGCTTGGCAGTAATTAATATTTTGTAACAGACAGTGTCGTAATTCATTTTTTTTACTAATTTTTACTAATTTTTTTTGGGACAGCAACTTGTCAATCGTCTGAGGGGCCGAGGCCTGAAGGGTTTATATATTCCTAGCCGTTTGCTCTCAAGTGTTCAACTTTCGATCTTCTAATTAGAAATATAACGATCTCAAACCTAACGATAGTTGTTTCGGCGTAGGAGACATTGGCTGGTCCTAGACCTATAAGAGAAGTAAATCTTTTTTTTTTTTTTTCATGTAGATTTGAAATTGGTCATCAGACCATAATTGAATTTGTTGAGTGATGTTTAATATCGTTTAAGGGAAAAGGCCAATGCCTCGATTCCCCTTTCTATAGAACTTGGCTTCTCTTCAATCTGTAAACCACATTGGATTGATTAAGCGGCTCAGCTGCGAGGGGATTTGGATGGATGCCAATCGTTCAGCATGTTTGGTTTTGTATCACTCAATTTCTGCGGCAACGACGGGGACTTTCAGATAGTCATGGGTTTCATCATTTCTTGTAAACAACGGCGCATTTGCAATATTCCGGAGGACACTATTCTGCAAGCGCTGTAGAGAGAGTATGTTACTTTTGCTTGCTACACCCCACAGCTAAATGCCGTACAACCAATAGGTTTAAGTACAGAGTTATAGATGAGGAGTTTGTTGTCGACACATAGAATTGAGTTTCTACTCATGAGACAATGCAGATTAGGGTATTTTAGCTTCACCTCATCCCTCTTGTGTTTAATGTGGGTTTTCCAGGTAAGGCATCTGTCCAGATGAAATCCAAGATATTTCACACATTCTGTGTGAGCTAGGGTGACTTCTCCAAGCCTCACTGGTGGACAGGTTTTTCTCCTAAGTGTAAATGTAATATATTGGGACTTTAAGGCACTTGCTAGAATATACCAATTTTGGAGCCATCTGTCAGTTTCATCCAATAAGCATTGAAGTTTGTTGCTTGCTGTCCTTGGACTATTATCAGTAGCCAAGAAGGCAATATCTTCAGCATAGGTTGCAACAGTTATATTTTCAGTGATAGGTAGATCTAAAGTAACAATATTGTACAAGACAGGCCCAAGGACTGAGCCCTGTGGAACTCCAACCTCTATATTTCGAAGAGTGGATCTTTCATCACCCTGCTTTACCTAAAATAATCTATCAGGTAAGATACTAAAAAGTTGAACATTGAGTGTGGGAGTTTTTCTTTGATCTTGCATAAAAGGCCCTTGTGCCATACCCTATTAAAAGCCTGTTGCACATCTAAGAATGCAGCAGAACAGTACTTCTTTTGCTCATAGCACTGCCTGGTTTTGTGATACAACCTGTGTACTTGCTCAATTGTAGTGGGATTTACGAAAGTCAAACTGGTGCGGTGGTATAACATTGCTATCATCCATAAATGGCTTGAGGCGAGCAAGAAAAGTTTTTTCCCAAAGTTTGGAGAGTTCATGGGCAGTTTCTGGTTTGTGAATCATAGTTATTAGAGAATTCTAACATATAGCTGGGAAATGGCATGTTCCCAAAATGCCATTGAAAAGGCAAGCCAGAAGGGAAATATATTTGTTAGGTTATTCTTTAAGAATTTTTGGTGTAATTAAGTCAAAGCCGGGAGCTTTCTTAGGATTTAAGGACTTAATTACACTCCTGATTTTGCGAGGTGAGATGCTTCTATTAGGTGGGCACATCTGAAAATCTTGATAGAGAACATTGTCCATCAGACTTGTCCGATAAATTTTCATTTGGTTTGAAGATATTTTCAAGATATTCCACAAATACTTCAGCTTTCTCAGAGTCGGTTCTGGCCCAGGTGGACTGAGATCTGATCGGAGGAAATGACTCTTGTGGTTTATTTAAATTTTTTGTCACTTTCCATAGAGAAAATTTGTAGGGAACAACATTTTGAGGGTTTTCTCGGCACTCAGGTTTGCAGATTCTTTAAGGATAATTTCCAACTCCCTCGAAGCCGTGCTGAATTTATTTTGGTCGGATGGGTGGCGTGAGTTTTGCCATACTCACCTCAACCTGGGTTTCTCCGCAATTTTGGTTTTTATGTGCAGTGGCTGTAAAGGAGTTCATAATTTGGTGGGCGTGTTTCTTTATGCAGCTACCTGAATTAAGTTTGTTAAATATATACAGGCCTCATTGACCTCGCTTGCTGATTTAAGAGAAAATTTTGATTTACCGTTACTATTCAAATATTGTCTAAATTCTTCCCAGTCAGTTTTGTGATTACACAGAGATTCAGATTGCTCTCGAGTGCTAACAATGATGGTCACAGTTAATAGGTATTACAGGGGTATGATCTGAGGACCCATCCAGGCTGGACTAGAAGGTAGGGTAGAGGTGACTGATGACTCCAGAGACAAAAAAGTCCAAGAGATTGGACAGTTTCTTGGGATCAGAAGGCCAGTACGTGGGGTCACCAGTTGACAATGGTTGTAAGTTTAATTTATCTCAAGTTTTTCAGCTCACGAACCCCTATTGACAGTGAAACGAGATACCCAGAAAGTGGGCTTCGCGTTCCAGTCTCCACCTGCGTTGAATCTATGGTCTAGTTTTAAAATAGTGCATAAACATGTTTGATGTTATTTTGTGTTTTGGGGGACAGTATACTGAAGATACAGCGACAGGCCCTGCACGATCTTCAAGCTTAACAGTGGTAGCTTGCAGGTGAGTTCTCGGGTAAGACTCGGCAAGTGTGCGTTTTAGAGATGATATAATGACCAGAGCAGTTCTGGCATGGGCTCCGCCATCAGGGAAAGAGGGGTATGGTAGATATTAAACCCTCTAATACGGGGAGAACTACTCGTAGTAGAGTGAGACTCTGATAATAGAGAAGTAAATATGAAGCAATTTTTTGAATAAATGTGCTCCTAAATTTGTCAAATGTAGGATTACACGTAAATATTTCTCTTTAGCCTACGATCTTTCCGATACGGACGGCGAAGAATAAGTAGGTAAGACGCAGGTTAAAGATAATAATGCGACTACTGCCATCGGTGCGGATTCAATCGAGTTTAACGATGGTAAGTTTCCATCCGGTTCCTGAAATTGCATAACGGCTATAGAATACGGAAAAACTATTTTTAGACAGTCGAAAGGCGAAAGAAAGAAATTCCGATCGACGCTGAATTCGATAGCGATTCGAGCGTAACCTAGAGTCGCGGAACGTTCAAGCGAAGCTCCGAGCGGCTCACCTGCTTGAAAATTTGGTCTTTGGCTTTGCAAATCTGCACGGTGTAGAGGAGAGGCTCGGCGGCGGGGTCGTCGGCGGCGGCGTCGTCGGGCGGCGCCCAGTCCAGGCGCAGCGCCTCCGCCTCGGCGCCCAGCAGCCGCGGCGCGCCCACGGCCGGCGGCGGCGGCGCACTCGTGCTCGCCTCCAGCGGCGCCGAGAAGGGGCCGTCGCCGCCGCGGTCGTCGCTCGCGCGCACGCGGAAGCGGTACGTCGCGCTCTCGCGCAGCCGCTTCACCTTGCACGCCAGCGCCGCGCCCGCGTACACGCACCGGAACTCCTCCGGCGCCCGCGCGCTCGCCATCTCCACCGCGTAGCGCGCGAACTCCGCGTTCTTGCCCTCGCCCCACTTCAGCTTGAGGTAGTTGTGGCCGCGCTGCGACACCTCGAGCCGCGGCGGCGGAGGCGGCGGCGGCCGAGTGGTCGCGCGCAGCGTCGCCGACGGCGCGCTCGCGCCGATCTCGTTCACCGCGACGAGCCTGATCTTGTAGGCGGTGTCGGGCGAGAGGTCCTCGAGCAGGTACTCCTCGACGGGGCCGTCCGTCTCGAAGGCGACGTCGCCCAGGTCGACGACGTAGCGCAGCACGGGCGCGCCGCGGTCGTCGGGCGCCGCCCACGACAGCGCCAGCGACGTCGGCGTCGCGACGGCGCGCGGCGCGGCGGGCGCGGCCGGCGACGACCGCGGCGTGCTGCAGCAGCTCGCCGCCGACGCGGGGCCGACGCCCGCGCGGTTCGCCGCCGCCACTCTGAAGCGATACGTGCGGAACGGAGTGAGGTTCTTCGCGTCGTACCCGGTCTGCGGCCCGCGGAACACGGGCGAGAACGAGTCTTCCGCGCTCTCCGAGCTCATCTCGAGGCGGTAGTCGACGACGGGCGCGCCGTTCGAACGGGGCTCCTTCCAGTCCACGCGCACGTGCGTCGGCGATCTCACGGCGGTCTCGGGCGCGTCGGGCGCGTCCGGCGGCGCCGCTTCGGTCGCGAACGCGAACGCCGGCGAGAAGGGCCCGGCGCCGGCGCGATTCGTCGCCTTCACTCGAATCTCGTAACGGCCGCCCGGCTCGAGGTCGCCTATTTCGCAGCGGTCGTCCGGCCCGACGTAGACGGTCCTCGTCTCGCCGGCGCCGTCGGTCAAGTCGAGCTGGTACTCGCGCGCGGGCGCGCCGCCGTCGAATTCGGGCCGGTTCCAGGCGACGGAGGCGGTGCGCGAGGTCGGCGCGGCGGCGAGTCGCGGCGCGTCGCACGCGCCCGGAGTCGTCGCCTCGGTCGCGATCGTTTGCGGCTCGGACCAGTCGCCGGCGCCGCCCTCGGAGGCGGCGCGCACGCGCACGCGATGCGCCGTCCCCGGCGCGAGGCGGTCGAACGTCGCCTCGCAGTCGGCGCCCTCGTAGGCGAGCCGGTAGCCGTCGCCGGCGTCGATCTCGGCCGCGTAGGCGAGCGCGTCGGCGCCGCCGTCGTCCGAGGGCGGCTCCCAGCGCGCGCGGAAGGAGCGCGCGTGCGCCTTGCCCTTGAGCGCGGGGCGGCCCGGCGGCCCCGGGCGCTCGGCGGCCGTCGCGAACGTCACCTCGGCCGACCAGCGCGAGTGGCCGTCGTCGTTGGCCGCGCGCAGCCGGAAGCGGTACGAGGTGCGGCGGTCGAGGCCGTCGCACAGGTGGCCGTCGGCGGGGCCCTCGTACACGGGCAGGAAGCCGTGCCGCGTGCGCTCGTCCTCCATCTGCAGCTCGTGCAGCGGCGCGCGGCCTTCGCCGTCGCCGCCGCCGTCGCCGCCGCCGTCGCCGCCGCCGTCGTCGCCGTCGGCCCGCGCGCCGCCCCACGCGAGCCGCAGCGCGCTGGCGGTGGCGCGCAGCAGCGCGGGCGGCGCGGGCGGCGGCGGCGGCGCGCCGGCCGTCCACAGCGTGGCCTCCTCGCTCCAGGCGCCGCGGCCGCACTCGTTGACGGCGGCGAGGCGGAAGCGGTAGCGGGCGCCGGCGCGCAGCCCGCCGGCCGTGTGCTGACGCGCGCGCGGCCGCGCCACCTCGGCGAAGGCGCCGTCGCCGCCGTCGCACTCGAGCACGTAGTGGAGCACGCGCGCGCCGTTGTCGGCGACCGCCGGCCAACGCAGCTGCATGCTCGAGCGCGTGCGCTGCGAGAAGCGCGGCGGCGCGGGCGCGGCGGGCGGCGCGGGCGGCGCGCGGAACGAGGTGGCGCCGGACGCGTCGCCGGCGAGGCCGCCGACGCGCACCTGCAAGCATACCGAGTACTCGGCGCCGGGTCTCAGATCGCGCACCCTGCGAATGGATAAAAAAGTTACGACTCGAAATCGGCGATTTTGCAAATCGCAGGTAGAAGCTTCACCTGCACGACAGCGAGGGCCCGCTGTAGATGGCCTTGTAGCGCCCTTTATCTCCGAGCAGAAGCTCGTAGATCATGTCGGGCGGCGGCGGGGCTCCGTTCGGCGGCGCGGGTGCGCTCCACTGCACGAGGGCGCTGTAAGACGTTATCTCCGACACCTGAAAGGGGTTTCGGTTATTAAGTAGTGCGCGGGTGCGACAGTGAAGCGGCGGCGGCGACGGCGACGGCGACGGCGACACGTACCTGCGGCGGGCGCGCGGAGGAGAGGAGGTCGATGAGCGCGGCGGCGTCGTCCTCCTCGCCCTGCAGCGACGCGGACGAGGTCTCGCCCTCGGAGGAGGTGCTGGCGGCGCCGCCCGACCCGTTGGCGGCCTCCTTGCGCGGGGACGGCGTGCTGCTTCCCGAGTTCACTTCTGCAACGTCGACCGAAACGATAGCGTTAGCGAACGGCGGCGGCTCGCCGACGAGAGACCGCAGGAGCGAGAGACACTTACCTAGTCCGTTGTTCCGGGCCGAGTGGCGCTGGTCCAGTTTCCGCTTGAGCTTCGCGTACTGGCGGTGCGAGCGGTCGTCTTTGAGGAAGGGCGGGGAGAGAGCGGCGGGCGGCGGCGGCGGCGCCAGCTGGTAGTGCGGCGGCGCGAAGCCGCCCGGCGGGCCGTAGTACGCCGGACCCGAAGCTCCGTTCGCCTGCAACGTAACCGCGGAACCGTGTCGTCTCATCGAAAAACTCTCTCTCGAAAACGTCCCCGACGGTCTCGAAGCGACAGCCGAGACCCGTCGGGACCGATTCGAGCCAAATCAGATAATACGAGGGGATGTGCTGAAGGTTTCCGATGGGTACTACCGCGCAGTGTTTGGAATTCTGCAGCATAATCTGGTCGCCGCATGACGATGCCCAAGGTAGAAGGATTGAGGGTGGTCACGAACGCTTAATACGGCAAGTCAACCACCGAAACCGAGAGATTTTCCTGCGTTTGAGGAGCGAACAGACTTGTACAGAATGGAGTCCTTTATCAACCGCTTTCGGTATATATTTATTTTATTTATATTTATTCAGAAAATTCACAGCGCAGTAATGTCATAAAAAGTATAAATACATGCGTTAATTTGCAAGGCGGATAGTTAATTTTCGCATTTATATAATCACTAGCTGCGCCCAGCGGTTTCACCCGCGTGGTGATGGAAAATTGTGATAATGATGATAGAAAACCATATATCTTTATAAATTATAGCCTATGTGTTATTCTGATGTGTAAGCTATATTATTGTAAAGTTTCATCAAAATCCATTCAGTAGTTTTTGCGTGAAAGAGTAACAAACATCCATACATACATACAAACTTTCGCGTTTATAATATTAGTAGGATTGGATATCGTAGAGTGATAGAAAGTTATTAGTTATTTATTTATAAGTAAATGAACAGCATTACATTAACTTTACGGAAAAAAACATATGATAATTGTGCAAAAACAAATGCCGATTATTACATTTACATACATTAAATAACGAAAACCCCACTTTCACACACACTTTTGAAACCCACACACACTTTTGTTACATTAAGTAACAAAAAACAAAGTTAGAAAATAAAAAAAACAATAATAATAAAAGATCATTGGAGGGGATTAGGGTGTGGTATATACATAAATGAATATGTGTATAAGGGTGATGTGTGTGTATGTGTCTGTGCGGTATTTTTTCATACCCTTTAAAAATATATACCACATCTGATCGGACAAAAATGTATTTTAATACCACGGACTTTAGCTGAAAATACTACAAAATATCCTATTTTGGCTAAAAATGCTACATTCGCAATCTTATATTTTTTTAATTAATATAAAACATTATATTTGTGCGTTAAACCTTACATTTTTTTATTAAAAAATACAACTTTACTATATTTTTGTAAGCTTGCAATTGTTTGTTATTGTTGCAAATTTGGATGATTTATGCGCGCGATGAGATTATGTCTTCCCCCCCACGATAACTACAAAGTATATCACTGACCGCTTACCTCAAACGATACCGGGAAAATATGTATTATCATTATATCATTATTATTATTCCTAAAGATAATGTCAAACTTCAAACATCACAGTTGCTCTAATCTGGCGTTATGAAAATTTTAAAACGATCGCGGGTTTATCGCTGCCCAGTTGGGCTCATTTTTCATTTTAAACTTATTACACGACTGCCCAACAAAAATGGAGTGTAATGTATTCAGGGTTCATCTATGTATGTTTTCCCTTTATTTATTCCACCATAACTTCTAAACGCTGGAGCCGATTTAGAAATGTGTGATTATTAGAATCGTTATGTCATCCTCAGTGTCATAGGGTACATTAACTATCCAAATATCAAAAAAGTAGTTGTCTAAATGCCCAAATGTCAATAAACATACATATATCGTGTTTAGTGTCAAATGAAATGTCTGATTGAGTACATTCTTGAAATATACACATGGATAAATACATAAACCATGTTTCATAAAAAAAACGTAATAAAAATTATTATAAATACAATAGTTCACTTTCTGTAACGGCAGTCGTGTTTTTTAATTCTTTTTAATACATTTACTCGTTATATACTATTGTTTCGTAACGATGCATTATTGTAGCCATGATACTAACGTCAAAAATAACACGAAAAACATCCCGCTTGACCTCCTGGGAATCCGTTTCCCTTTCTTCCATCGTTGTCGAAACTTTTACGAAATGCTCTTAAGAGTATGCAATTTCTGACGTGTCCTTGCCACGTGAATATTTCTGCACAAACACAACCGCTGCGACGCGTTTAAAACATTGAATTCTTCAGCCGGCTAATCGCCGTTCATTTCGAAACGTAACCAACTGATAACGCAAAACGCAAACGAACGACAAAACAGTAACAGCTGGCAGCAGTAGGGTACAGCAATTGTTATGATAATTCGACGGCGATTTTGAATGTAAGTCGACTTCGCGACGAATAAAATCGTTTTTTATTATCTTTGATATATTATACGAGGGTCCAAGTGGAGCGCGCGCTTTTGGCGTTCAATAGCTGTATACTGAAAAAACGACGTTGTCAATGAGGGATAGGGCTTCCAATCCCGCATGCCCTTGCGGGATCTCGGTATACGCGAGATAAACATTTTCAATGACCTGGGATCCCGGTATAACGGGATCCCACATTTTGTGATAAAAGTGGTTATCAGTGAGAAGTTAAACATAGCATGTGTAAAGTTAAAAATATTTATATAAAAAAATTACGAATTAGATTAGAAATTACGAAAGATTTTTTTTTGCATTTTAGAAGTGTTTTCGCAGGAAACACAACATTCCCAGCCAAGTGTCATCAGCCAAACTAAGTACTTATTATCTTATTGGCAAGATAGCAGACAGCGGAGAACGCCCGCTCAGCTTCTACGCTTGTAGACACTACAGACTTTAGGGCATTGTGTGCTAGCGTTAAGTATCTACTCATCGATTCACCTGACTCATAAAGAGTCATCTCTTTCTTTACGATGGTTTCGATAAGAGGAATTCGAGCGGGCGATGGACAAATACTTGTCACGGAGGAGTTTGAAGTTTGCGCTCTTCTTGCAATGTCAGATCTCGAGTAGCCGTGTTCTTCTGTGTTGGCAGTATCAACAGGTTGACTCTGAACATCATTTCAGCCACAACAGAAAAAGGCACTTCGTAATCATTAGCTTCGACGGAGGATGTCGAATTAAACTTAATTTTCTGGATTAACTGCTTAATTTCCCTTCGCATCACACTTTTTGGTGGAATAATTTTCAATCCCGCATATCCCGCGGGATCTCGCATTCCAATCCCGCAGTGAGCGGGACTGACGAAATCATGCGGGATCTCGGTATGTCGAGATCTCGGTATACCGAGATTGGAAGCGCTAATGAGGGATGTGTGCGCACATTTCTTGTAGAGCGTGGGGCCAACGTCCCTGTTCCTCAAAATGTGAAGTAAACGAGCGAGCAGGGTACGAAACGAGTCTAAAGAAAGGCGGAGAGCATAGATTATGATATCTACCCGAGAGAGAAGAAAGGAAACATGGCTGTTTGGCGAAAGGGCGGTGTTGCCTGATGTCTAGTATATTTTCCAGCCATAAATACTGTTAAAAACCGTCAAAAAATTGTATTTCCTGTAAATCTTGTATTAGAAATAATTAATATGACAT
Organism: Micropterix aruncella; assembly: GCA_944548615.1. Classification (NCBI taxonomy): domain Eukaryota; kingdom Metazoa; phylum Arthropoda; class Insecta; order Lepidoptera; family Micropterigidae; genus Micropterix; species Micropterix aruncella. Next base: position 19,753,550 of record OX155951.1, on the reverse strand, counting down.
CGACAACACATGGTTAACAAAGGGATTTCCTTACGACTACCACCTTTACACCCATAAGCCCCACAGACTTTTTAGACTATCGGTGTGAGCCACCATTATTAGAGTTTTTACACAACTGCCCACAAAAAAGGAGTGTAATGTGTATAGGTTTAATGTATGCTTATTTTCCGTTTCTTTATTCCACCATAACTTCTAAACGCTTAAACCGATTTAGAAGTGTGTGGTATCGTAAGCATGGTTATGTCATTCCATGTGTCAGGATAAGTACAAAAATTGTCAAATATATAATTGTCCAAATGTCAATAAATTAAGATAAATATATCGTGTTCATTATCAAATGAAAGGTCTGATTAAGTAGATTATGGACATCATGATTATCACAGAATGCGCAATCGTCTTTACGCACTGGATGCTTACAGAGGTAACACGCGTCAATGGGGCCGTAACGGTGCATCCGTAAAATGAATTTTATTTCAACGAATATCGTTTTAGTAAAGAACCTTATTCCCTAAAACAGTGCTTTTCTGCACCAACAAATTGTTTGTAATAACTATGAATATAAAAATTCTCTTTTGTACCAGCGGTCGTATTTTTGTATTTTTTTAAATTATTGTTCTTGTTAGAGTCAGAGATCTCGGTAGGTAATTAAAATGATTCTGAATCTTCAAATCCCTGTCGAGTGACATTTTTCGATATTGTCTTCTTTTAAATAGCCAAATAAATTAAAACTACAGTCTGTATTCGTAAATAGCATTCCTTACAAGAACATATAGAAACAGTAGCTATTTATTATACGGAGCTTTATTTGGAATTAGATTTTAGATATGTTGGATCAGCATAAAAATATAAAAACATGTATTTTCTGGCATAACCATGCTTTAGACGCCACACGTGACGGGGAGAGATGGAACACAACGAAAGCAGAGCAGACGTGATGAATTCGGTGTTAGTCCGCTTGCAGCGCAAGTTTAGTACAGGTGAGTTTTAAAATAGTGACATCCTTGAAGTAGGTTTATCAGTACAAGGAAAGAAGCGACTTTTGTTTTTTTTTAAAGACACCAAAAAACTCTTTTTTTTGTTTTTTTTTTAATTGAAAAGTATAATGTTTTGAAAAATAGTACAAAAAGCGTTGAGCGCGCCGTGCCATCTAGCATTAGATAAAATATTGTGTATATTGTTTATTCGCGATATTTTACCTATTGCTAGATGGCACCGCGCGCTCAACGCTTGTCAAATTTTTATTTATCAGTCAAGTTTTTCAAATTCTCCAAAATAAAGAAATATATATTTTTTTCTTTTTCTCCATTTTTTACCAAAAGTTGCTCTTTTGCTTCAAGGATGTCACTAATATAATCAACGGTTTTAGCCCGGGCATCGATATCTTTTAGCGGGGGAAAACTGAATTTCTGACAAATATTGTTATTTATCTGACGCAAAACTATCTATTACACACCACAATTACATAGATACCTACATATTATACAATTCAATTTTCTCAATACAGTCAATTAAGGCGACATCAAGGCTACATTAAACTATACCAAGTTTGGGAGTGTAAAATTCACGAATACAATTTCACACACTCCCAAACATAGGCTTTCCTTTCCTATCTCCCTTTTCCTAACTGTCCAAAATAAGACACCTAAATATTGAGCGTTAGTTTTTATTAGTGAACATCCATACATTCAAAATTTTCTACAAAAGATTATTCGACATAAAAAACCGAGTTGAAAATGTTCCAAAAGTATTTTGACTTAAGACTTTGTTACCGAAGAAAAGGTTATTTCATATTCATCTTTCCCATATTCAGTATATTTCTCATTGATAACAAAGGCGTAAATAAAAAAAACTTGTAGATGATTTCCGACCTAGTGTCTTATGTAAAATAATACTTTATAAAAAAAACTTTTTTTCAGGAGATTATTCGACACAAAAAACTGAGATGAAAATGTCACAAAAGTTTTTTGACTTTGTTACTTTGTTACCGTTTGTGACTTTGTTACCGATGAAAAAGATATTTCCATGTTCATCTTTCCCATATTCAGTATTTTTTTCTTGATAACGAAGGCGTAGATAAAAAAAAAGTTGTAGATGATTTCCGACCTAGTTTTATGTGTAAAATAATACGATATAAACTTAACTATCCAACAAAAAAAAGTTCTTTTTTAAAATTACAAGTAAAGATTTTGATGGTATCTTTGTTGGTTTAGTTGTACGTGTCGAATCTGGGTTGTTGCACTCGAGCGATAATATAGCGACCGTATCACATACGTTCGTATAGTTAGGGCGGTTAATATAGGTATCATTTGAAAAAACTAACATGATTTGATTGTGAGCTATAAAGGTGGTAGTTTGTATTAGAGATCACCAGACGAGTAGGACGCTCGAGTAAAAACAAAAAAAAAACCGAAACCCACAAAGCGTACGGGATACGTCAAATTGTTCCTACGATTGTAAAAACAATAAAAAAGGGTAATAAATAGGTCTCTTGTGAATAAAATTATCTGGTATATTGTAAACAAGTATCGTTTTAAAGAAAAGTAATGAAAAAACCCAACGATTTTTTACCTAATTTTTGAATAATAACTCAAAGGTAGGGCGGTTAAATCGTTGTGTTTACATAAACGGTTTCTGTTTATTAGGTTATTAAAATCCATTATGTATAATCGCCTAGCAATAAAAACAAATAAATAGTCGCTCTCTAGCGGGAGAAAATGGCAATGAACAACCCTATTTATACAGCTCCGCAAAAACGTCTGTCGACAAAAGAAAACAACAATGGCATGTAAAAATAAGTATGCAATGGTATTATTATTATTGTCCAATCTGAATAGCTAGTAAACACTATTCAAGTAAAAGCTGCATGGGCGTACATTAAATGCAATTATTCTAGTGTTTACATAAGTCGCTTAGAATTAAAGCTAACCTGTTTGTAATTATTATACGATTGATTATTATTTTATTGATTGATTTTTATTATATGAATGATTATTATTAGATGACTATTGACCGAATCTGCCATTTCTATGTTAATCCTCTTTATTGCGAACATTTCACAATGGGTGTTTTATTGCACTGCGACAACCTCTTACAGCCAACCCTATTATAAAATGGTTCTCAAGTGTGTGTAAGTGTATGTATTATAAATGCATTCGATTGACAGAATTGAAATGCAATTCAGTTAATTTTATCCTAACGGAAAATGGTGATCCGGCCAGAAATCGAACCCGGAACCGTAAGGTCAGGCAACCTAACCACTTTGCAGACGGGGCTGTTCCTCTAGCATTTCATTCCAAGTATCCACAACAAGTATTGCCTACTGAAAACGTATTTTTTGTTAGCCGTTACAGTTGTTTGAAAGTCCACGAATGTTTATTAATACGTCTTTATGACATATCGCCAGGTGAGTCCATTAAAATGATATACTTATAGTTAGGGAACCAGCGACAAAAAAAGTGCAAGAGTTTGGAAATGCTGACACTCTAAAAGCGCGCCGAACTTGGTAAATCTTTACAATGCACCACCTCCCGCAATACCAACAAACCTTATTAGTTTATGTGATGCAAATTTAAATACGAGCATCAAGACTTTTAAAAAACGCTTAAATCTTTGCCTGAAAATAAACTTTTGTGAATAAAAGTTATTTCTATTCTTTTTTAAATGTTATTATATAACTTTAGCGCACATATGTAGTCTCGACCTTTGGGTCTCGACCCCCAGAAGAGTCGCGATCAGGTTCGAAAAAGAAACAATATGTTTTAGTTATTTTCTGTTAGTTGTGTTTCCTATTCACGATCATTTCAAGGTTCTCCACGTACTGCTCAATGTGTTGTATGTTCCCCCGCGCGCCCTCGCCGCCTCTTAACGTCGTCCGGCCGAGTACCTTTATTGTCATTCATATTTTGACCTATTTCTGACTGATGCAACCATCTTTTCAGGTAATATAAGTCTTTTATGAAATACATACGTGAAATAGGCAGGGTTTGACGAATAGGTAGATCGCTGGCGATAACAGAAAAGGCTACTTGATCTAGTGCAAGAAAGAGTAAGCAAGCTCTCTTGCCCTGTCTCATTTATTTGCGCTTCCCATTTGAGGTCCCAGGTCATATAGTTACCTACTCTAAGATCTTTCTGGGTCGTGATAGATAGCAACCTTATTTTCTTCGCAATTTTCCGGTGCTGATTGATTATGAGCATAACATTTGAGTGCGTGACGATGATGTAATAGGACAGGGGTTCCCAAACTTAAACAAGTCGTGGCAACCTTAAGAGAATTAGAATTATCTCACGGCATCCCAGTTATAGAATATCTACATGTGTCATATAATGCCTATGTATAATATCTTTAACGATACTACTACCATCAAGGAAACGTGTATAGCAGATAAGATGTGCATCCTTGTTGTCCGTGCACTGAGAAAAATATAACGCTTAATACACGGAAATACGCATGCTTCAAGAACGATTACATATATAGCTCGGACTGTGGTCTAGACACTGTGAATTAACATGACGTGTAACGGTGTTGACGTGAGGGTAGTTACCGTGTCGTAATGTTAAAACATAATGTTATTTCATTACGTCGTGACCTTGGGATCTCGTTTCTAACATGACAGCATGTAGTTATATACGTACGGATATAGTCGCAGAAATGAATCACGTTGAAACTACAGTATACTGTTATTCCCGTTTTAACCGTAAGGAAAGAGTTGATTGATACATATAATCGAGTAATGGAGTTTAAACAAAATTCCTTGTAATTCAACAAAATTACGATTGAAACATCGTTATTCTGTATAAAACCGTGATAACAAAATGGTAATGTAAGAATGAATCCAATATTTTTCTCAGTGTGGCCTCATCTGATTGAAGTCCAAATTTATTTCCTTCATTTTTTTCTATTAATTGATCTTTGAGATCCTGAGCCGTGTGTTGATATTAGCCATGTCCACAGCAGCTGGTAAAGTACTTCGGTACATCAGCAATAGTGTGGGGATTTTTGTAAATCGCTACTCTATATGCCACGACAGAAGCTATCTCAGGACATTAATTGACACTGACGCTTGCTTAATAAAAAAATGTTTTTATTGGTTCATTTTTTTTTAATTTTCTGCTAAAATATTGACGTGGTTTGTCGACCATGTTGATTTTTTTTTCAGATGCTACCTAAACATACTTGGGTTGTAATCTCGGATGATAGAACTTTACACCACACACTGTGGTCTCTCTTATTCGTTGACCTATTGAAATGAATCCAAAATCCAAGTAACTGTCTTCGTATTTCTGACATTTCTGCTTCTTTCCTCGCATGCCACTTGCAATCATTCGTACTTGCAATATCATTTTTTTTTACAAAATTTAATCCATTTTTAGAAAAAAAAATAGTGGGTACAGCTATCTTACACGAGCCTCTATTCAAACCCTTTTATTCCTGTACCCTTCATATATTTTCGGAATGTGCTCAAGCAGGCCTTTCATTTGACCCTAAATACGATATGTTTATGTTTTATAGCAAGATACTCTGACAACGCGACGCGACGGCGAGATCGGCTACCCGGCCACCTGAGAAGACCGCGGCACACACTTTGAGAACCCATGTACCAGGACAAGAGCTGATACAAAAGAGGATAAGAGCTGTAGAGATAATAAAGATAAGATATCATCTATATTGATCGGTGGCACATGTATGCCCTGAAATGATGTAAAATATTTTCACTTGTTAAATAAAATTAACTACTTTATACAGCGTTTCATGATTGAGAAAAAAAGATGTGGTTCATTGCCCATGTATTTTGTCAATTCTTCTCAATTGTTTGTTATTACTCTTTATTGTAAAGTTTCACAATGGGCGGGTTTGTCATATGACAATCTCTTCCAACCAACCCTTTTACGAAGTGTTTACCTACATGTGTGTAGGTAAAGTGTGTCTTATTGCATTCGATCGACAGAATTGAAATGCAATTCCGTTAATTTTATCCTAACAGAAAATGGTAACCCAGCCGGGAATCGAACCCGGAACCTTAAAAAGTAAGATCAAGCGACCTAACCACTATGCCACCGGGCCCAGGTGCTTTTGTCATTTTCCACACATATTGAAATTAAAATTGAACATGAAAGCCCAATAAGGATTTAGGTTTAGTCAAATTTTCTGAAAAACAAACTTTCAGAAGCAAATTATGTAACTTTTGGGCAACCGGTATTTTCTTTCCATTTCAACCATGCTGAATCTGAAAATGCCGGTTGCCCAAGCGAAATACCGACTGGAAGCGAGATATCCAAGATGGCCGCCGATATGGGGCTGAAACCAGAAATCGGCGCTGTAAAGCCCCCCGGATAGATATTGTATAAAGATAGGAACGCATCCAATATGTCTAGATGTATGTTTTTGAGCATGGGGAATCGTAAAATACACTGTAAAAAACATTGGTTCGTATTTAAAGTTGGCGGCCAAGATGGCGCCAGCACCATATTGCCCTATTTTACAGTACAAACGAGTTTGACGTGTCTCGATATATGTTTTTAAACATGAGGATTTCATAAAAATACATTGAAAACAACGTTGAGTTAAACTTTGATTCAAATCTTTTCTAAAGTGGAACAATCAAGCGAATTTTTGGCAACATCAACTAACAGAAACTAAAAAAGATTACTGTTTGTCTCCAGAATCAAGACAGGTGCGTTTGCAATGAGTACAGAGTTTTATGCAAGGGACTTTTTCTTTCCTGCAACTGCAGTTATGTGAGTTATAAAACTCTTTACAGTGCCAATAAACAAGTTCTAGGCACGGCTTAGGAATAGGATTTAACGTCATGAAACGTGGAACAGTTTACTCTCCGTCAATGGTCCAGTGGCTTCGATAGGTGGGCATTTTCCCAAACACAAAAAAAAAAATTAAAGAACATTTTGACAGTCTTTTGTGTTTTATTGCGTTGTGTTCCAGGTCAACTAACTTGTTTTTTACAGTGTATTTTCAAATTCCCCATCCTCAAAAACATACATCTAGACATTTTGGACTCGTTCCTATGTCAAAGGGGGGCTGCTTTACAGCGCCGATTTCGGGTTTCGACGCCATATTGACCGCCATCTTGGATATCTCACTTCCGGTCAGGATTTCGCTTGGGCAATCGGCATTTTCGGATTCAGCATGGTTGAAATAGGGAGAAAATACCGGTTGCCCAAAAGTTACATGATTTGCTTCTAAAAGTTCGTTTTTCAGAAAATTTGACTAGACTATCAATTGAAATCCTTATTGGGCTTTCATGTTCAATTTTAATTTCAATATATTGTGTGCCTCGCTTTATACAGAATGTCTCGTGGGAAAAAGTTTCTATCTAATACACATTTTCGCTGTCTCTCGCGGTTATAACGACGACCCTCTTGTTACATTTTGTCAGTTAGTTTTTTGCCGATTCGTAATTTTTGGAAATACTAACTTACGAAAATAAATGAAAACTATATGATATATTTTTTGTTAGAGTATGTTAGGGGGAAATAGAGATATGCTCTACGAAAGCCAAAACAGAGTTTTCTTTTATTATATGGGATAATAGCGACGATGACTATTCATATAAGCGGATGGCAAAAAGTTGAAATTTAGCAACAGTGGGCGCGATTGCGTTTCTTCGTGAACTAAAATCAGAATTAGTTCATGTGAGCGAGACAGGTCAATACGTTAGAGCGGAATATGAAATGAACGATTGTCACTTTTCCAGCATAAAACTACCATCGAACGCAAAGCGGCATAAGTAAGGCCGGACGAAGTGTTTTCCAACTCATTAAGATGGTTATATCTTCGGCAAGTAGTTTTTGAGCGGGAAAAAATACGATCGTTTATTTTGTATTTCGTTCTAACGCACTGCTCTGTCTCGTTCGCATGAAATATTTCCCGATATTAGTTTGCGAAGAAACGGAATCGAGCCCAGTGTTGTATGTATATCATCGGCATAAATAAAGCGTAGGTAAATGCGAAGGATTTGTCGCGGGTCGCAAGCGGGCGAACGCGGCCGCTGAACCAGCGACATTGGCGATCCACAAGTCGTCTGCAAAAAGCCCCCGTCGACCTTGAGCACATACCGTGCCGCCGAGGATCACCGACCGCTGCGGCCACAACCAACCAACCCGCGCGCGCCCACTGCCCCTCTCCCCTCCCTCACTCTCTCGCTCGTCCCTCACTCCCCTCGGTCAGCTGTAAGGGACAATCAGCTGTTTAAACTTAGCCCGGATAAACGGAAATTTTCTCTGCAAGTTTTTTTCGAATCTCAAAGATAGATGAAAACAAGAGAATGTAAGGTATTTTACCTATGAAGTTGCCGTTCTATAAAGGAAATTTAGAAAATTTTAATTTAAAAAAAATATACGAAAAATATATAACATAATGACAAATATAAATTAGTTGATCAAATGGTTGACAGTAAGATATCGCTATAGCGATAAGTCCGCCATTTGTACATAATTTGTCTTTTTTTATAAAACCAGTGTAATATTCAATAAGTAACGTTTTTATAGCACAGTAAAGTTATTCTATTCTATAGAGATAGACGTACTTTTGTTAACTATCGCTAGAAAGGCTGAATCAGTATTCATGGGTGATGGGGATGGTGCCGGTCTGCCCGCGCAAAGTTGCGTCCATCAATAAGTACCTTACCGCTGTTCAAATGTTAGTCAAGGTTGCAAAATTCAAGGTTGCCCCAATTACTTGCGTATATCTTTTCTACAAAAAATACATAAATATACGAATTTTATTAATTCTAAACTTATATTGATTATCATGACGAAACTATTTTCGATTCCCTAAATTTACTTATTTGCCGTATGTGCTTTATAAATAGGTACAAAGCACGGGGAAGTAAAGAACAGTGTTACAAAGTTAAAGATAACATTTTATTTATAGTTGGTAGTGTTAGAATATTGTACTTTAAATAAGTATATTTTAGGCTATGTTCAATTTTCTTAATTGCTTGATGACATTTAATTTTCTGGATATTCGTAACCGTTCAGTTTTTGGGTAAATAAGTTTTACACGAGCAGGGTGAAACTTGTCTAAAGTTTTCCATTCTGTCATTGGTTGCCGTGGATATCCTTAGCAGGTGTACAATAAAAGTTCAAAAAGCAAGTTTCGAAGTGCTGTTACCAGTGCATTAAAACATATAACGCGTTAAATCTATTACCGTGTTTTCAGAGTAGTTTTAACAATAGGTAGATAGTTATATACTCACAATCAACAATATTTTTAAATATCATCCCGCTATTCTATTGCACTATACTGTTGGTACCCACAGTAAAAGTTCTTCAGATTTTAAGCAGTGTTATTTTTTTTAACAAGCATCTTATATTTTGTTTGTTCAATTTTTGCACGCGTCTTTTATTGTTGATAACTACTGAACGCACCAATGAATCTTGCCAGTTTTTCATTGTTCAAATAGCATATTAAAATATCTTACTTTTAGCCTTTCTGGTTATCGTTCATTAATAGCTATATCTACTGATGGGCCGAAAGCCCATCCGGTCTGCCCTACTTTATGCGGGCAGACCGGGGTCATTCCCATCGCAGGAATGATCTACACTCTATGAATACTAATTCAACCTTTCTAGTGATAGTTACGAAAAGTACGTCTATCTCTTATACTATATACTATGCATTTTTGCTATTATGATAGGAGGTGGTTAATGCTTCTGCTGTAAAACATTAATGCTTTGAAGGCGTTTTCACTGCCACTCTTCGGAGTTGGTTTTTACCCTGTAAATTTTTGAGCGAATTCCTAAAAAAGAGGGAGTCTGATAAGACGGCGACAAAGAGTCTCCAGGCGACGAAGAGCTGCGACTGGTAGCAACTCCTGCAACTTTGCGACTATTTGCGGTGACGGGTGGTCGTGCGTGTCGTGCAAAAACAATGGCGATAGCTGGGGATTTAGTGCAACAGTTTGTATGGGAACCCTGCATTTTGTGATTAAAGGCTCATACTTGGCACAATTGTTTCTTAGGTCGTCCTGAGTGGATTTAGACCGGGAGCCATTGGGGGCCACCCTGCGGGTGGCGGGGGGAGGGGGTGGAAATTTGATTCCGCCGCGCGTCACTTTGAGCGTTTTATCTTTCGGACTATAAGTACTTGGGCAAGTTAGATATCATTTTCGGGTAACTCAATGATAACAAATTCATTTCTGGAAGAAAAAAAATACCTATCCATAGAAAATATATGAAATAATTGGTAAAATCCAAAAATCGTTGACATCTTTTTTTTACTTATACGAAGTTTACTTTTTAACCATAGGAGACTACATACTAATTTGGAAAACGGAAAAATATGGCACCGAAGAACAATTTATTTGAATTTGCGATTCCAAATCAAACCGAAGTTCTCAAATCCAAATCCACCGAAATAAAAAGAAAAAGCTAAGATATAAAGAAAAAACTTTGATATATGGCACCGCTATTCAATTATAGTTTCGATTTCTGCGACGAGGCTATGGCATCGAAATCAGGAGTCACGTTACATGCCTTTCGGATTCACGTTACGTGCCCGGTGCCTTCGTTATTTTTCTGAATATTTTGCCAGAATATTACTGTGAACGTAGTTATTAGTTGCTGTGATATCATATATCATTCTCATCATTTCTATTCCATATTTTGGTAATACACGTTAAATTCAGAAAATCGTACAGACATAAGTATATATACAAACATAGACGATGTACTTACAAGCATATTATATAGGTGTAAAAAACGCATAAAAAATAAATAACATAATAAAAAATAACAATTGCACAGACGAAAAAACCCTTCTACGGAATAAAAATCATTTTCATTAAATGTGGCATTATCTGCCGACGAGACGCAACTGCGCAGTGTCGCAATGGCGCAGTGCCGCAAGGATTTGTAGGAATCTGGTCTAGAGACCATATCGTACGCAAAACTTATATACTTTGCAATCGAGGTTTAAAATAATAGACGAGGAAGGCAGGGGGCGTGGGACCTGAATTTTTTCGTCACAGTGATGCAGTCAGTGTCGCAAGAAGGGGCAGTATTTTTGCAGAAGATTCAGTTTAAGATAACATGGAAGACAGTATGTTTTGATCATAGGCCACTCAATAAGTATCAACATATCTAGTTTCAGGCAAAATTTTGTTAGTATTTCGAATAAGTTTTGCTCGACATACAAGTGATTTTCTATAATTTTTCTTTCGGTTTTCTCCACGGTTTCCATTTTGTTCTTTTCTCATCCTCCTTGAAAGGGGGGAGGGGGGCAGGGGCACAGCAAACTACGCAGCGGCATCAGTCACAGCGACGCATGCCTACAAGGACGCACCTAACCCCATGCATTCCGCATGTTGCTGACGCAAGGGTCGACTTCGCCAGCGAGTGGTGAACGAAACGCAGTTGCTCGCAAGATCGCTTGGAGTAGTCATGACAAATAGCATTAATGTCAAAATCCGTCAAATTCTTCCTGGCGTATAGTACCTATTCCATAATGTACTACGATAATGCTACTAGGTGCGATACTACATATTAGGTAATGCTGGTATACTACTACGATATTGTAAACTTATGTTTGATAATGTCAGTTAAGTAACCCCCCCCCCCCCCCGCCACGAAATATAGTGATTGCACGCACCTAAATCACATTCACAAAATAATACACTAGAAGAAACAACACTGGTATTCGGATCTCTATTTTTACTTTCCTGTTTAGGGAAAATATTGTAGACGCACTTCTGTGTGTCTGTGTGTATTCACCGACGATAGCGCCGAAACGCTTCATCCGATTGAGCTGAAATTTGGCATGCAGCCATCATTTGGTCATGGCATAAGCTGAAAAGAAGATTGTGGTTGAAATCCGTCCACCCAGGGCGAGGGAACTCCTCAACGGTCAACAGCAGAGACCCAAAATTTTGTATACGCATTCATTTATGATAGCAACTTCCAAGTTTCACCATGACATGGCTGATGTACCCTGGGTTGTCTCTTGACGAGGGGACTCCTCAACGGTCAACAGCAGAGACCCAAAATTTCGTGTACGCATTCAATTAGGATAGCAACTTTCAAGTTTCACCATGACATGGCTGATGTACCCTGGGTTGTCTCCCGACGAGGGAACTCCTCAACGGTCAACAGCAGACACACAAAATTTGAAAAGTCCAAAAGTCAAAAAGTCGAAAAAGTCGGAAAAGTTGGAACATTCCGAAAAGTCGAAGTCGAAGTCGATTTAGATTTTCGAGGGTTAAAGGGTGGCCGTAGCTTGAGGGTGGGGGGGTTGTGGTAGGACTTATATTCATATTCAGATGAATTAAGTTCCTGGCTACTTGACAGGAAAGTCTTCGGATGATACAACCAATTTTTTCATATGCTGTTAGGACCCGTGCCAACACCCAAGAAACAACGAAACGTTTGCACTGGTTTCCGTTTTTGCTCTATATCTTTTAGCATTAGTCCTAACAACTTTTGAAACTTTGAAATCTTTTTCGTGTACGAATTGACCTGCCTCTAGTGTTTATTTGTAGATGTGAAAAACATGCGTGGGTATTTTAGAAATGTGCTACAGTTTTCATATATAAGTTTTAAAATATTTATTAATACCAATTACGTACACCCTCAAATGGACATCTGAATAATTTCAGATATTTAGCTCCTAGTGCCTAAAATTATACCAACTGGCTTTTAATGGGTCCCAACTAAGTGCCAACTTACATAATGCTGCTGGGGTTGCTGATGCTGGTGATGGTGTTGGTGCTGGGGAGGTTGATGGTGCGGCGGTGGAGGCGGCATATGGTGATGAGCCGCCACGAGCACGTGCCGAACTGCTCCGTTCTCGTCCACCAGCTGCTGTAGCATGCCTGGCATGCCCATACCGCCGCTAATGCCGACGCCACCTGAAATGCACAAAATCGTATTGTAGGAACTACAATTCAAATCATAGCCTGAGATTCCTAAGTTCTTATTACTAAATAGCTTATTACTACATATGTAGCTACATAGTCTTTATTACTTTATCATAAGATATTACACTGTAATTAGTAATAATGTAAAAATATTAGCGATAACCAATGTATTATTAGAGTATTGTTTGCGTACCTATTATACTAAATAAAATTTAAAAAATACAAGCAGCTTTTATTACCCGAATCTAGCTAGGTAGTAAATATTATTATCCCCGGGTAGTTACTATTGCAGGTAGTTACTATTGGTAGTAGATCAGAGATAAATCAGACCTGTAGATAAATCAGAGACCAAATACACAACTGTTCACAATGAAAGTGCAAACCCAGTTTCATCTCTTGTGGTTTTTTAGATAGGTATGTACAAATTTTCATTTCATTATATTCTATTCTATTAATTCTATCTATTAATTCAGGGTTCATCTATGTATGTTCATCTATCCGTTGCTTTATTCTACTATAATTTCTAAACGCTTGAACCGATTTAGAAGTGTGTGGTATTGCTATGTCATTGGGCACCTTAACTGTCCAAATATCGAGTAGGTAGATGTATATGTCCAAATGTCAACAAATTACCATAAATATATCGCGTTTAGTGTCAAATAAATAGTCTGATTGAGGACGTTCCGGAAATATACATGTATCTACAAAATATGGATAAATACATAAACCACACATATTTCATAAAAAAGCCGTAATAAAAATTATTATAAATACAATATTTCACTTTCTGTGGCGGCAGTCCTGTTTTTTATTGTTTTTAATATATTTACTTGTTTTCAACGTTATGATACAATAATGATACAACAGAAAAGACAAAAAATGCAGGCAAGGAATCACTTTTTTCAAGTGATGGAAGTGACTGTAAACTCACAAACCATATCCACGTGGAAGCGCTCGCAGTCTTATCATTTGTGCAACTCGGGTTCCTTGCTCTGCAACCTGAAGTGGTTCAGCGATGTGCAAGTACGCGATGAGACTGTTATACAAATCGATATTGAGAAGCGAGCTGGTCAATGTCGCCATTCGGAACCCCCAAGCAATGCGTTTTTGGGAAATATACCTTTATTCAGATTCCCAGAGCCTAGTACAGTCTTTTATTGCCATATTGCACTAAGAAAAATATAGCGATGAAATACACGGAAATACGCAAGCTTCAACAAGGATTACGTATATAACTCGGACTGTGGTCCATACGTATGTATAAACATGACGCGTAACGGTGTTGGCATGACGGTAGTTATCGCGCCGAAACGTTAAAACGTAATATTATTTCATTACGTCGCGACCTTGGGATCTCGCTTCTAACATGACAGCATGAATGACATATGAATCATGTTAAAACTACAGTCAATGTAATTTCCGTATTAACGGAACGGAAAATGTTGATTCAAATAATTGAGTAATGGAGTTTCAACGAAATTCCTTGTAATTCAACAAAATTACGATTGAAACATCGTTATTCTGTATAAAACCGTAATAACAAAATGGTAATGTAAGTATCAATCCAATATTTTCTCATTGTACATAGTAGACCCAGCGAACATCTCAGTAAACATTTACAATAACTTCTGAACAATGTTTAATTTCAGGTATCTGTGTTGTTTATTTTAAAGTAGGTATATGTCGAAAAACATAATGAGTAAACACAGGATTGCCATAGGTCTGGCGAATGTCTGCGTGCACCGATGCGCCCAGGGGTACTGTATAGACTATGAACACCTTGACCTACTATCCTCGTTTACAGCCCTCGATGTGGGGCTTTCGGTGCTCAAAGCAACGGTTATATAGAACCTATAAATATTCACCAAAATCTGTTACTCTATACTTATAGAGAATGTCCTTTAAAAAATAGATCAAACCACTCATCCGATAAATTGATAAACTTACATAGAAAGCCTGATTCCTATTACTTGAACATTACGATAATTTCAATTCCTTTTTTTTAAATCAGGGACAAAACATGCCAAAGGTAACGATTTTTTAAGTTTATTTTTGGTAGTTATGTTCAAGCTAGAAGAATGTTTCATAACAATAAAACCATTATCATGACTGCTGATTCTGAAGTACGAAAGTAAGGTACTAAAGTAAGATACATTTAGTAAAAGAGAAAAAATCCTAATTAGATTTACCTATTTTTTTAAAGGAAACTAGTAATATATTACACATGCTTTGCTCAGTACTACAAAAATATTCTACAAATGCTTTGCTCAGTATTACAAAGCATTCTAGATTTCCCGCTATTTCTAAAAAGTTAAAAATCATCAACCTTTGATCATCATTTTTTAAAAGACTTGGCAGAAAAATAAATTTTGTGTTATCCTACTAATATTATAAACGCGAAAGTTTGTATGTATGTATGGATGTTTGTTACTCTTTCACGCAAAAACTACTGAATGGATTTTAATGAAACTTTACAATAATATAGCTTACAAATCAGAATAACACATAGGCTATAATTTATAAATATATATGGTTTTCTATCATCATTATCACAATTTTCCATCACCACGCGGGTGAAACCGCTGGGCGCAGCTAGTAAATAAATAAAATCGATACGTTCTACAGCTGTGCTGATACGTTTAATGCGTGCTAGACTCTTTTGTTTGGATAATTTTTGAACCTATAAATTACTAGGTAATACCATTTACACCTTATTACCATACGACATATTTTTATTTTGGTTTGTCATAGTTTTATGATTATTTTACATTCATATTTTATTTTTGTTAATCATGGTTTTATAATGGTTTTCTATTTATATTTTATAGTTTGGCTTCGTTATTTCTAATAATATTTACGCTGAGAATGATAATTACATTCATCGTCTTTATCTTCTTGACAATTCATTATAACTAAAAGATTATGCGTTTTTAAATTATTAATATCAATTATTAGTGATTATCAAAATAACTGTTTTTATTTTCTTAAAATTATCTGCAATGTTAAACCTAAAACTGGCGAATTCACTAGTATTGTATAGCGTTCTGATTATTCAATGATTATTACTGTTGTATGCTGTCACTCTGATTTTAATAATTTGAATATTGATTATTGAGATAGGTCTGATAAACAAAATAAAAACAGAGAATCACGTCAGGTGGTAGCAATGAACAATAGAAATCGAGATGCCTTTTCTATCTTCTGGTCAATGACGCAATAACTGCTTCAAAAACCCTCTGTTGTTTGCTATCGGCACAAAGAATAGCCTGGGGGGCAATTCTTGATAAATTTTGCATGCCATATTTGTCTATGGTCCATTTGATTTACATGGGCCATAGACAAATTTAGCATGCTAAATTTTTCAAGAATAGGGGGCCTGGATAAGCTTGCCCCCTCAGACTCTAATCCTCCGGATATTTTCATAAACGGCGTTTCCATATCCCAGCTTAACGTGGCACATAAAGGTCAAATGTAATTAATGTCAAAATCTGTCAATGTCCAAATGTCAACTTTGCGTATTAATGTCAAAATCTACAGAGAGTAAACTTTATAAAATATTTAATTATTATAGTCCCGTGTAACCTGCGATGGAATTACCATGTAGAAAACTTATTAGTTAAAATATAATAAAAAACACACTTAGTAACTATACATTCTTGAAAGCACTACTTTGTAAACAGATTACCACGGTGTGACCGGATCGTTGGCTGGAGTAATTGTAATAAGGCCATCATACATAACGTATACACTGAGAAAAATATAACGATGTAATACACGGAAATACGCATGTTTCAAGAAGGATTACGTATATAACTCGGACCGTGGTCCATACGTATGAACATGACGCGTAACGGTGTTAGCGTAATAGTAGTTAACGTGCCGTAATGTTAAAACATAATGTTACTTCATTACATCGCGGCATTGGGATCTCGCTTCTAACATGACAGCATGTAGTAATATACGTACTGTTAGAGTCGGACACATGAATCATGTTAAAACTACAGTATACGGTTATTTCCGTATTAACCGTACGGAAAATGTTGATACATATATTCGAGTATTAGAGTTTCAACAAAATTTCATGTAATTCAACAAAATTACGATTGAAACATCGTTATTCTGTATAAAACCGTAATTACGAATGTAAGAATCAATCCAATATTTATATCAGTGTACATGGCGCGAACATGCGTCTCACGAAAATCCAGAAGATTCCCAACGTAATGGATATTTGAGTCAATAGTGGTATATTAATTGGAATAATGCTTCTTCTTCTTAAAGTGCCATCTCCCATCGGGGGTCGGCGGTCATTATGGCAACTTGGGCCCATGATGTTGCGGCGCGGAACAACTCTGTGGTGCTTGAGTTGAACCATTCAACGAGGTTTTCTAGCCAGTGGGTTCTTCTTCGGCTAGGTCTTCGGCGGTCTTTTATCTTTCCTTTCAGGATTAATTGGAGAAGGTGGTATTTGTTACCACGCATTAGGTGGCCCATGTATTGAATATTGGAATAATGCTATCGATCAAATATCTGACATTACGAGCCGTGTTACAAGGAGCAATGCAAGAGATTGTCCGTTGATGCCATGCATCACAACCACTTTACTGGCCATAGACATTATTTGACTGTTGTTCCGCGTGTCTATAATAAGCTAGGGGCCTCAACTAAAGACGCTGTCAATAGCCGAGTTTAAAAATCAACTAGCTAACTAGTAGGGGTAGGTATAGCAGATTGTGAAATCTTATGTTGCTAAAAAAATCGTATTTATTGTTTTTTCATACGTGTCTGGAACCGTTCACAATAAAAGAAATAGAAAACCAATTACGAAATTTGAAAATGGAACTCTCTGAAAATTTGTTACTTTTTGACTTGCGAGATTGTCATTTGTTTTTCATTGTGGCGTCGTTTTCAAAATTGTGTGTCGGAATAAGGATGAATTTAACTGGGGAAATTTTTCGCGCTATGATTTTTTACGATTTCGCTGCGACTTAAGTCAGTTCGAGAGTTTCCAGAGACTTCAATTGGCATTTGGCAATGAAGAATCATCTCGTAGCTCTGTGTATGAGTGGTTCAGTGAGTTTAGACGTGGACGTGATCATCTCTATGACGAGGCGTGTGAAGGTGGACTAAATCAAATTTATTGTCTTCAAAACTTATAAATAGTTATTTAGACATAATATTTTCAATTGTACACGATACTTTCGTTAGCCTCTTAGGATTAAAAATAGTTCTAAACATCGATACTAGAGGCTTTAAAGATTCTGCTTTAAATAACCAGCGGCTGCGGTTACCGAATCTAATATTGATACCGTACGTCAGTTAATTGAGGCTGACAAAATTGGAATGAGACAAGGGCAAAAGATTTTGCATGTGTATCTGAAGGTACGGAAGCTTTGCACTCGATGGATACCGCATGAATGACAGCAAATTTTGATGTAGGGCAATCATTGACTGTCTATAATATTGTGACAAGTGACGAAACCTGGGTGTACTGCTTTGAACCGGAAAGAAAAAGCCCATCGGCAAAATGCGTCTTTTCTTTTAAAAACTTACAAACGAAAGTTAAGAAAAGTCGAAGCATTGGTACAAAAATTGTTGCATCTTTTTTAGTCTAGTCAAATTTTCTGAAAAACGAACTTTTAGAAGCAAATCATGTAACTAACAACGGATGCAGTTCAGCTTCACAATAAAAGGTGCCACTACCATGTATGTTGGCCTGGAACACACCACAATAAAAATACAAAAGACTATCAAATTTTTCTTTATTCTTTTTTTTAATCGACAGGTATGTGTTTGGAAAAATACCCACCTTCCCAAGCCACCTCTTCCATTGCTTGAAGACTGCGACTAGGCCATTGACGGAGATCAAGCTATTCCACGTTTCATGACGCTAAATACTATTTCTAAGCCGTGCCCAGAAGTTTGTAACAGAAATCCAAATTTGCGTGGCATGTTATGCTTCAGGAACCTGTTGCACGCATTGCAACATGCTTCGCGTGTATTTCTCGTGTTTTTTTTATATTGGTATTACTCAGGTTTTGAGTTGTTTCATAATCATTGTTCCAAATCTACGAGCATTTCTTTAAAAAATCGTATAAAAGCTATGACGTTTTGAGCTGTCAGATGAGAAATAGCCGTATTGCACAGCCCAATAAAAAATGACCCTCTTGGTGTCCTTGCCGTGGCAATAAAAACAAAAGATTTAATTTAAAAAATATCAAGTTCGAAAGAAAATTTTAATAAATGTAATAAATATCACAAAAATATTACTATTTTATTGTGAACATGAGTTTTTTTTAATCTCCTAAAGTTGGTTTAACGACAGGCACAGACACTTTTACCATTTCATCGACTATTATATTATTACTATTTTTATTCTCTTCGATAATAAATTGTATTTTGTATTTGTAGGACCATATTATTTTTATGTCAACTTTATTGATTTTCACGTCAAAATGTTCTAAAGTAACCTAACTTTGTACTTTTAATTATCTAATACGACTATCATAAATGCAGTGGTAGGATGTGGTAGGTTCAGAAACCTTTTGTATACATTTTAAAATTATTTTAATCCTAAGCGGCTATCCATTAAAACATTACATCGACTCCGTAATCAGTGGTTTTCTTCTTTGGATTTTATAATTATGTAATTATTATTATTATTATTGATTACTTATAATACAATTCCTATTAAATTGACAGTTAAAAAACGCTAATCATCAGCAACATTGTCAGATGAGAAATAAAAGTCGTCAGTTGTGGTTGCCTCTTGGATTCTATTGAGATTTCATTATATAATGCAGAAGAATACGTTTCGCAGAAATCCCGTGGTATTTTCCGCATACTTTTGATATACCTAGAATTTATATAAGTGGTAAAACCTTGAAGCTAAACATACAATACGTGACATATCGATGCACTCGATTCATTGATATTGACAAGTTTATCGAGCGAGTACATCCGTAACCAATGCAAGTGATAATGCTAATGACTTTAATCAATTGTAATAAAAAATATATCCATGAGAGTGTCTATAAAATACCGCAATGGCTACTCCATAAGCACCGTAGGCGAATATTTTGGCGTTTCATATCTGTTTTATTGCATTTTCTATAGATTTTTCAGAATTGGAGAATATTTCGTTGACTCGTAAATATGAATTGGAATACATGAACATTGAGTTTTTTCCTTTATTCTCTAGCTTTTAATTTTAAATTCTCAGTAAAAAATGTCATAGTCGTTAAATTCACAGAGTGAAAGGAGAATTCAAAATTAGGACTGAAAATAAAGTTTTTACAAAAGTATTTCATCATAATTAAGGAAAGTGAAAGACATGATAAGTGTTTTTCCCCCTAATGGCTATGATAAAAAATAAACCTATACTTCGCAGTGCCTCCGGCAAGAAGGTGGATCGATACCTTAGGATCCGCGTCATATTTGACATAATATATGTATGTGTAGAAGTTATATCGACTAATAGTTAATCTTTCTTGTGCCACGACAGATAATTTTACATAATTTTATATACTTACAGAAACTGGGTCGCAGTTGCTATAGTCACTAATTGCTAATGTAATTTCACTAGCAGTAATTTACAGGCGTCTTAAATAATGCTGATTTTTGCAGTCCCTTTTGCACCGTCAAATGTTTGGTGCGCCCACTCCCCTTTTTCCCGCCGATCCTGATTCGTTTTCGCCAACTCATACGCAACTGTTTCATAACCCTGGGCCATGGGACATACTACATGGCCAATAATTTCAAAAATAATTTTTTAAATTATGGAATAAGAATAATTTATAAATTATATATTTTTCCATATTATTGAGACATCAGAATCTGAATATTGACAAAAAAAAATATTTAAAAAAAATACATTTATCGTTTTTTTTAACATCGCAAATGACCAAGGAACTTGAATGACCAACGAACGGTGATTTTAAATAATTAAATAAAACATTTATAGTCTTTTTCAATTTGAAATTTATTTTTTTAGTACCTATGTATTGACTCCTTTTAAATTAATAAAAACACATCTAATAATATACAAAATTTATTTGCATCTCTTATTGACCACAAGGTCACATATGACTCATCAATGTATACAAAATCTATTAAACCAATCTTCACAAAACTTGACATACATGGTATTTATGCACGTTGCCCTTTTAATATTTTTAAGGCAAAGTTTATGGTCCTCAAAGGGTTAAAAAGTTTGTTGATTTTCGTCATAATTTTGAAAGATACTTATTTTCCATCATCATTTTTTTCTATTCTAACCATGGAAAAAATCTAACACGGCTCCCAAAATCGCCCGTTTAATTTTTTGATGACGTTTTTGGTAAAATAAAATAAAAAATTGGCTAATTACAGAAAAATAGACTTCTCGGCAGTAGAGACGAGGGTCAGGGCGAACTACATGCGCAATCGCGTACAATTTTGGATCGGTAGCACTGCGGTTTGTTCCTCTAATCCTACACTGTATTCAAATGCGGGGTTTTATTTACATTATATGGCAGATTGTCCAACAACAGACATACCTGCGGCAATATCATATAGAAGGGAAGCAACAAAACCACATTTTATGACTGTTTGCAAAAAAGTTGAAGTCGCTATTAAAAAGTACTCGCAGCGCTGCAGAGGCGGACAACTTTTTAATCATTCTCCTAAAACAATTTAACAAACAAGACATGATCTTGCGATGAGTCATTCAATTCGGGCATACACGTGAAACCATTATTTCATTTCCTTCTGTGACTACTAAGGTGAGGTTTACGAACTTGCCAACAAGTCCCAAATTAATATATATCAAAAACCTACTCATTTCCTTGGTGAGCGTATATAGTCTATCTGGCCAGGCATCGTGACAGGCCGTAGACATTGTTTTTTAAATTCGCTGTTGGTAAACTTTTAAATTCGGTCGGTTTACCGAGCTTTTCATATTGTTTTGAATTCTCGAATACGTAAATATAACGCTCGGGTATCTTTTTTAACAACTATATTTTAACTTTATTCAGATGTAAGTAAGTTGTCCGTTTCAAAATTTGCAAAACCATTTTTCCACCACTTCCTGCTATCCGATTGAACTGAAATTCGGCATACTTATGTAAGTTCGGTGACGGATTTCATGATGGAGCCGGGATGTAGGGACTGGAACTCTTTGATGTCAAATGGTAAGGCAGTCGAATTTGGGCTGGTACGTATGTTTTAATATCATAAGTACTTTCCGTTACACATGATGACGAGGGTCTGAATATGGAACCGGAAGATTGCAATTGGAACTCCCTGATGGAAAGTGCTAAAATGTTTGCTTATTTTGTTGTCATGAGTAGGTACTTTCCATTACACATGATGGATAGGGTCAAAAGATGGAGATTGCCACTGGAACTCACTGATAAAAAGTAAAACTGGTTTTTTATACCTTTTTTTAATTTGCTTGAAATACCAGTGGTTTAGCTAGCGACGAACAAAAAAAACATAATATAATAATATGAATACCACCTTAGCGACATTTAACAATATTTTCAGTAGGGCCTTCCGGCGCTCACACAAGTCTGTCATAGTGGCTTCGAGATGTCTGTCTCAAATGCAGGATATCAACTTTCTAATATTATTATCGACACTAACATAGAATTCTCCTAAATTAATTACTTATTATTTTCTCTGAAAAACCTAAATACGTTTAATTTAAATAACGTGTATGACCAGTTAGGAATAACAAGGAAGTGTGGCTGCAGCAAATTGAAATAAGTATGTATGTTTTCAAAACAAACCTCCAATGGGAGTTAAAAGAAACAAAAATAAAGGAAGGACTTAAAATGGTTTTAATATTCATCATACTTTAATTACCAACATACATGGTCTGCTCAAGGAATCCGGTAAGGACGAGGTCGGACAAATTGGAATCTACGATGCGTGAATAAACGATGAGAAGGGGAGCAATTAATTCAAAACATCTGTCCAATGTTCAAAAATGAACGCAACAAGGAAATGTCGCCACACGGGCGGTTGTACGTGACGATAACAATATGAACATCGGCCTGCGTTTGTCAATGTCCCATCATTACTCATAGCTAATCTGGAAACCCGTATATAGATGTGAGACAGGGCATTACTTTTAACCATATTGGGGAGTTTTTTATGCAACAAGCTGTACCGGATATTGCATTGCTTTCTGAGTACCTTATCTAACAATTTTTTTTATGTGATGAAGATTTCTTCTATGTCTGTGTTGTGTCATTAACCTATATCTATGGTATGTATGTGTACCATTATTTTATTCAACTTTACATGTTTGCCTATTTATTATGTCACAAACTCTCCTAGTCTATTGGAAGGTTGTTACTTTCACTTTGATGGATATCTCGCGCATATCTTGGATCCTATTGGACAAGCAAATGTGTGCCTATCTACAACTTTCTAAATAAACAGGGATCTTAATGAATTTTAATTACATATTGAAATTCTATTTCTACTTGCGTTTGTTATGCACAATACATCCTTACGCCTTTCTTTCGCCCTTTACTATCGATACTAATCCCTAAAAAAATATCAATCAAAATCAAAAAGATTTAATCAGCGTAAATATATTACATGTATAAATATGGTAAACGTCAAGAGACAATAATGGTATATTTATATTTTATAACATATTTTTCGACGGATCAATGAGCTCCAATGAAAAAGCCCGCCAATGAAAACCAGATGACCACTTTCGTGGTACTATCATTGTAAAGATGCAATCCATTTTTTCAATTTCGTTGAACACATGCTACAAAAAAAATAGTGTAAGAAAAATAACAGAACAGAAAAAATAAATAAAAAGGGATTGTATTTAAACCAGGCATCTTTATCATCCAACCTTACAGTACATAATTTTACAAAGTAGGTCTTCGATACTTAAATTGTTTTACTAGCGACCCTAAAAATTCCGGAGGAATTCTATTGCATAAATGCTATTAAGCGTATAGAAATGCTATTATGGCACGGTACGCAGAAAAGGCGTCACATTACAGAAAAAATACATTTTTGAACATTGTTTTCATTTTGATTTTTTTTAAATAATATTTAAAGCTGGGAACCGGCCTATGAACCTCCAATTTTATTGGGATTGATTTTTCTACACTTAAAAATTAAATTACAACAAGTAAATATATTAAAAATAATAAAAAACACGACTGTCGTTACAGAAATTAGGTATTGTATTTATAATTACTTTTATTACGGTTTTTTATGAAATATTTGTGGTTTATGTATTTATATATATATATATATATATATATATATATATAGATACATGTATATTCTCGGAAAGTACTCAATTAGACCTTTCATTTGACACTAAACACGATATATTTATGTTAACTTCTAGACATTTGGACATTTAGACAACTACTTACTTGATATTTGGACAGTAAAGGTGCCCTATGACACTCGGATGACATAACGATTCTAACAATACCACACACCTCTGAATCAGTTCAAGCCTTTAGAAGTTATGGTGAATCAATGAAACGGAAAACATACATAGATGAACGCTGAACACATTACACGCCTATTTTGTTGGGCAGTCGTGTAAAAGGGTGAGCTTATTGCCACTTGGAAATATCTTGCACCTAACCTAATCACACAGTGCAGTGGTACATATGCGCGTTGCGGAAATTCATATTATAAGTGTCTGCGTAAAATACAAACTACGAGTACTATATTTAAAACTAAGAAAGCCCGAGGAGAGAAAATTGGGAAAGACAGGAAAGAGGAATGGAAGAATTGATTACTAATCAGAAAAGTAGTACTTTATGAGATGAGTCTTTAATTATTCTAAAGAAGGCGAGTTTCGTATCATTGATACGTTACGACGATAAGACTCTAGAACGATCACAGATCGTTCTAGAGTCTTACACCATGGACACAGAAGAGTAGGAGTAGAAATCAGTATTATGGCAATCAATTTTGAGTAAATTTTCAGTGGCTGACCGAAGTACGAAACCGTGGGAGCTTATTGGTTTCAAAAACCTCGTGGAGGTAGGATGGTCTTAATTAGGAGAGTACACACTTTATTTTGCGCTTGAAATAATTTCATGTAAATGCCTAAAAAATAGATTTAGTGGTACGTAGATATTTTTAAAAGATGTTTCTGTAATGCCCTGTCTACAACTATATACGGCTTTCCAGATTAGCTATGAGTTCAACATGTTTTATTAATGTTGCGTATCGCAATAATTTTTTGAAAATCCAACTTCATAATTAATCGAGGATGAGTAGATCGTTTCCAAATACTATCAAACATTGAAGCGAGATTGTTATTATTTAATATTTGTGAATTTTGGGACTGGGACGGCATCATTGCAACACCATCAGCGCACCTACAAGAGAAACGATGAAAAATAAGAACTTTTTCTGTTGATTAATGATCGAACTCTAGCTGTTGCACTTTACACGACTTCTGTGAGAGGCCATGCATCCGTTATAACGTTGCCTAAAGCCGAAGTGCAGCACTGATCCTAATTAATCAGTTAATTAGGCATACTTACGTATTGGTAGCCCTTCCCAAACTTTTCAGATACTTACATATTCCTTAGCAAGTCGCTTAAGAGAGCGCCCTCCTATAGTGAAGGTGATTTAAAAATCCACTTATTGAAAGATTTTTCAGACAATAATAATTGTTTGTTTGTTTGTTTATACTCTATTGTAAAAATGTCACAATGGGCGGGTTTGTTGTCATATGACAATCTCTTACAACCAACCCTACTATGACGAGTTATATGTATGTGTGCGTGTAACATGTGTGAAAAAGTGTGTCTTGTTATTGCATTCGATCGACAGAATTGAAAATGTAATTCCGTTAATTTGATCCCAACGGAAAATGGTGGACCCAGCCGGGAACCGAACCCAGGACCTTACAATGTAAGATCAGGCGACCTAACCACTATGCCACCAGGCCGTGTCGAGGTCTTTTATATCGAAATTAGCTACCTGTCAAGTCACGTCAGGATACAAAAGCCAAATCAAGTCAAATCTTATAATGAACTAGATGACCCGGTGAACTTCGTACCACCTAAAATTTATTTGATTGTAACTCTTCATAAGCGTTTATTAATCCTAATGAACCTTCCAAATCTAATTCATTGAAATCTAAAAAATGGCCGAATCATGTACGGTTTGAGTTTCGTTTGGTGATTAAATGAAAGTCGTTTGTGATTGAAATAAATTCAATGTATTTAATTTACATAATAATATATAAATGCAGTTCACATTCAACACAAAACATTCTGGTAAAATATATTTTTCATTTTGTTTTCCGGTGCGTAAATAAACAAAAATGATGGCTTTCCGACCGATGGCTTGGCGAACACGGGACATATAGTTGTCCATGCGTGAAATACGGAAATTCTAAGTTAATTCCGCAAACTTCCAACACGAGTGATTTGTCATCGTGAAGGCCAGACGCACGGGGAATCTGAATTCCGCTTTCCAAAATTACCAAGTGTACAACTGTAGATTGTCTTCGGTATGTCGCAAAGGAAAAGATGCGCCAAATCGCCTCGTTGCTGCTGACATAGCGACACGTCTGATACTGAGATACACCTCGTTTGAATTCCTCACAGCGAAAATAGCCATATCGCTTTATTTTACACATTGATTTGACCTTTAAAAGCCTTGGACAAAAAGCCACAATCTAATGATTGACCACATTTACATCTTGCCCTTTGATTTTCACAACTGCAGATCGCCCATTGTCCGCAACTGATCGGCGACGATACAATGGGTATCCGTCATTGCCTGTGATGGTGTTAGCAATCAGGTCTCTCGGGTAACGCCTGGAACAGTTACTATCGAGCATACAGGGCGAGATGCTGTTATAAACTTCGCGAAGTCCATAGATCATATTCTTAGGCACCACTGCAAGCAATTTCGGATTAACAGCTTCATCTTGTATTTCGGCCGAGATGATGGAATTATCTCACATCAGTGCGGTTTCCATTTGAAGTAGCTTGCAGCACATTTGACTGACTTCGTCGACCTATGTTATCTCTTATTCTCAACATTGTAGTGGACACGGAATTGTTTTCAGGCTCACTCAATTCGATCTAAATTTCCATGAGGTCTTTACAGTATTGAAATCCCCAAACTAAGTCCAAAATCGTGGTTATGTCATTAAAAAAAACGGTTGTGTCACCCAAGACTTTCCTGTCAAGTAGCCAGGAACGTAATTCATCTGAATATTATTATATCATAATTCCTACAACAACAACCCCCCCCCCCCCCCCCCACCCCCAACCTAGCGACACCCTTTAAAACTCAAATATCGAAATCGAAATCGACTTTGACTTCGACTTCGACTTTTCGACTTTCCGACTTTTTCTGCTTTTCGGACTTTTTTTTCGACTTTTTCTACTTTTCCGTCATTTTCGACCTTTTCGACTACCGACTTTTTAGACTTTTTTAACATTTGCTACTTTTTCGACTTTTTTAACTTTTTCGAATATTTTGACTTTTTTGACTTTTTTGACTTACGTCTTTTTCGGCTTTTTCTACTTTTTTGACTTTTGCGACTTTTTTTACTTTTTCGACTTTTTTTGTTTTTTTTTTACTTTTCTGACTTTTGACTTTTTTGACTTTTTCCCCTTGTTTGACATCTTTGACTTTTTCGGCTTTTTTTACTTTTTCGACTTTTTCGGCTTTTTTGACTTTTTCTACTTTTCCGTCATTTTCGACCTTTTCGACTTTTTCGACTTTTCCGACTTTTTTAACTTTTGCGACTTTTTCGTCTTTTTTAACTTTTTCGACTTTTTCGACTTTTTGACTTTTTTTACTTTTCCGACTTTTTTTTATTTTTACGACTTTTTCTACTTTTTTGACTTTTGCGACTTTTTTAACTTTTTCGACTATATCAATTTTTTTGACTTTTTTGACTTTTTCGACTTGACTTTTTCGACTTTTTTTGTTTTTTTTTTACTTTATTGACTTTTCTGACTTTTTCGACTTTTGCGACTTTTTTGACTTTCGCGACTTTTCCGACTTTTTTGACTTTCGCATTTTTTGACTTTTCGATTTTTTGTAATTTTACACATTGTACGGAATGAATTACATTTATGGATAGCGCAGATGTCAAACAATACGATCGCCGCAATAGCCATCTAGAAAGTGGCCAATGTTCCCAAAATGACCAATTTCGAATTTTTCGATTTTCAGTTGTTTCTTTGAGTTTTTCCTAAATATTTTTTTTTTGTAAACCACCTCTGAATCAAGCCAAATAAAATAAAAAGAAGTGTGGCACTCGGGGACTGCCGCGGTAAAGCTATTGCATAGCATTTTTAACAACTTATGCAATTATAATTATTTATAAATAGGATAGAAAACGAATTTACCGCGTGAAATTTGTAGCACTCGACGTTTCGGTGACGTTGCAGCCGCCGTTGTCCAGGGTAGACGGCGGCTGCAACGTCACCGAAACGTCAAGTGCTACAAATTTCACGCGGTAAATTCGTTTTCTATCCTATTTATAATGTCAAACAACCGCGATAGTCTTCGATTTTATATAATTATTTATTTATTATATTTATGCAGTTTTTGTTTTCTTTGATATTAATTCAAGTTACACTTTTTGAGCGTGGTGACCGATAAGAAAACATTTTTTTCTTTTATTGAATAAATGAGAAGTTAATATTGTTTAAAATATTTTTATTATCTTACAATACATGTAGGTTATTGAGGAATTGTTATCATTGAAACTATTTGAAACTATAGGTTTATGGTAACTGAAATAAGAAACATAAGTTTGAGACTTGATATCCTCTAAATATCTGGAAAATACCGCGTCAATGGTGGTCCCATATTTTGTTGTGGATTCTTGTGGATCATTATTCATTTTCAAATTCAATTTTTCCGAAAGAAAAGTTGTCAACCGCTCTGATTTTTTATCAGCGAAATTGATGTTGAAATCGCCAGCCAAGATAAGTGGAAATTTATTACCATTTGTACCAAGTATTTTCGACCCTTCTTCAGTGTACTCCAGTAAAGTGCGATGAATAAAACGCTCTACCTCGTCCAATTTTGGATTCGGTGAAATGTAAATTGCTACCATGACTATGTGTAGGCCATTTCTAAGTTTGCACAAGCACGCACAAATATCTCCAACAAATGAGCGCCTTTCATTAACATCGCTAACGTGTGCAATATTTATTGCAATATTCGGAGTCATAATGTTAGTAACATTATTATTATTTTGGTAAATAGCTACCCCACCTTTTTGGAACAGTATTTCGTTTGAATTGAGCAATACAAATGAAATTAGGTATTTCAATCGGATTATCATGCGTCATGCAAGTTTCGGTAAGAAGTAACACATTTGTTTGTCTTGTAACTGAATCTTGTAAATCGTATTTGTGACTATTTAGACTTTGGCAATTGAAAGTCATTATTGAAATGCCATTTCTATTACTAATAAAATCTAAGACACTTTGAGCTATCGTCTGAACACTATTTAAAGACAGTCTTTTGAATTCTTGCAACAAAGATGCAGTCGATGCAGCTTGCCTTCGATTATGATAAAACTTGAATGTAGAATTATCGTTTTTTGTCGTGATATACAATTTTTCAATATTAGTCACCCGAGAGAGCGCAACATAAACGAGTTCCTGAGAATGTGCTTTACTATAATCATATACTATTTCGTCAAAAGTTCCACCTTGCGACTTATGTATAGTTAGAGCAAGAGCTGAAGTTAATGGAAAATGTTTGCGTTTGGCTACACATTTTCTATCCGATGTTAATGAAATATTTGCTGTTCGTAATTCAATGGGAACAGCGAGATTGCTGACTCTATTTTGCACTGCTAGAGCGCCTGCTTTTTGCCTTTTTTTTCTACCCACTTTATCAGAACCACAAAATTCCAGCCAAACTCTAATCAATGTGTTACTTTCATCAAATTCTAGATGTACCAATTTCCCAACAGCACCATTGCATAAACCATCAGTAACGTCGATGTTGGTTGTAATAACATAATGCTTTCCAACAACAAAAGTAATGTGATAAGGCAGTCCTCCAGTGTCAATAACAGATTTTTTATGTAATTTAAGTCTAAAATTAGCTTCTTGCTCAGTACTTTTAGTGCCTATAATGACGTCTACGGACGTTGAAAAAATTTTGTTTTCACATTGGCTCAAAATCAAATTATTATAGGCGGCAACATCTTCATTTTTGAAAAATAAACGAACTCCATCAGGACATAATGTAGCCACATCCTCTTTTTTGAAAAATCTCGATTCAATAAGTTGAAAGTCATGCTCATCTAGTACATCTCCATTACCTATTTTTGTCAAAACTTGTGAAAATGCAACATTAGCTTGTCTCATTACAGTGGTAAGTTGATAAAATTTTAATTTTCTCCATAAATGCGGTCCAATCATGCTCGTTCTGATTGTCTTGTAAATTGGTGTCGATCTTACTGGTGGCAATTGCCGTAAATCTCCTATCAAAATAACATCTATACTTCCGAAATCTGTGTTTTTTCCTGTTATTTGTTTTAGACGATTATCAATTTTATGTAGAAGTTCTGCACTAACCATGCTAATTTCATCAATGATCAGTACTCTGACATATCTGAAGAGAGATCTATACAATTGCAACGTTTCTGATGACAGAGGCAAAAGTTTTGAAAGAGAAATTTTGAGAGCTGTATGAACAGTTGTACCATCAATAGCCACGGCAGCTTTGCCGGTTGAAGCACATGTAATATAGGCATTGAAGTAACCATCATTATCAGTGAACCTGTTGTAAATTTCCATAATCAGTTTGATAACGAATGATTTTCCCGTACCAGCTGGTCCCGTAAAAAAAATTTGAAATGGTTCTTGAATTGAAGTTTGTAAATGATGAATTATAGTCATAAGAATATCTCTTTGTTGATCATTGGCCATTCCCATTAAATCATAGAATTGTTGATAATCCATTAAATTTTCTCTTTTTTTAGCTATAGCGCCAAGTTTATGCAGAGATGCATTTTGTAAATCAACGTTAGCAGTTGAGTTTGGATCACGTAGCAATAAATCATAAGGATCTCTTTCATGCAATATATCAACCGCTCTTAATAATTCTTCGTCTTCTTGTTCTTCATCGTTTTCTCGGCACAACTGTCTACAAATTTCTAAAGTTTTCTCTATGTCCAAATTTGATTCAAATTCTTTCCTACGTTCTAATATCGTATCTTTGTTGTCCTCGTATATTTGAATGAACTTATTTTCAGCAATAATATCATTTTCTTCACTTTGAAAAGGAACATGCAACAGAACCATCTCACGCCTATAGTCGTTGTAATTGTCAGCCATATCGTAGTTCCTGTATCTTATTATTCTTGCAGTATCTCTTTTAGTGTAAGTCCCCTTTTTATTTAGGTAATATTTTGCAACAAATTGTGCTAACGTAACATCGCGGAGTTCTTCAGGTCTTTTCTCATACTTATCGAACCAATTCTCTTTCCAAACGTTCGTACAATCATCATCTAAAGCTTCAAGTTCCTTCATAGATTTTCTAATTCTTGCGCGTTCAGTAGGAAATACCGTTGGAATGTAGACTGTCACCACCGTTGACTTAGCCATAGGTTCTCTTAATAAATACCAAGCAGCTTCTTGTGCCGGCATTTCAACAGACTGAAGTATGTCAATACTCATTTTTTTTGTGATATCGACAATGTCGAATTCTGGATGCTCGTCCATTATGTCAATTATTTGTCTTTGCAAATTACTAATCCCTCTATTATGCTTATTGACATATTCAACAACATATGTTGCACAAGCATATTCATCTAGTATAATCTGAAAATCCATGTTCGATTTCAAATGATGTAATACGAATGGATTGAAAGTGTTGTGCCATTTTTCTGCTGGTGTCCTTTTATAGAATAATTTTGGTCTATTGATACCAGCACGAATAATATTGTAGTAATGATCATCAGAAATAATATCATTATGCGAGTAAAATTCATCAAAATTCGTGTAGTCAACATTTTCGAGATTATTTCTTAAAAATTTAAATCGTTTCTTATATTCTTTGAAAAGTGCTTCTGAGTAATCGGGATCAGTGTCTTTCATAGGTATCAAATTATTCGTTTTTTTTTTGTTGGCATAAATGGTGCACCAAATCTACATTCTTGGTTTTTATTAGGATTCATTTTTTTATAACACGTGAATGTGTGTTTGTGTGTTACTAGTTTTATATTTCCAGACGCCTCTGACGCTGACACAGAAATTAATTCGTCGATTAATTTAATTACTTCAGGATCATTGCTTAATAAATCTTCAGGAACATTTTCCAACCAAAGAAGAATATGAGCATGTGGGCTACCACGATGTTGAAATTCTATTCTTTTGAAATAATTTACTACTCTATATTTTCCGAATGGACTTCTTTTCTTTGATTGCAAAACTTTTAACAGACAATTTACCATTTTGTTAAAATAAATAGCACAAGTTACGGCATCTTCATTCACAAGTTGAGCTTTATGCACATAACTCATTTCTGCTAAAAACTCATCTGAAATTTCCGCTCCCTCGTTTTTCAATTTGTACAATAATTTCAACAAATTTTCCCAGCCAGTTTCATTGGCGCTAAGAGTCATAAAAGCAGTTGGTGGCCCTAATTGCCTGATCATTGCAAAAAGATCTTTTTTGCGATCTGACCAAAACCAAGCAGAATTTGGTATGCAGAGAAGAAATGCGAGATTTGTTTCTAAACAATTATTTATATATTCTTCAGATTGAATGGTGTCTTTCGTAATTGAAGTACCTTGTCCAACATGCTTAAACGCAACGTTGACACATCTACTAACTCGCAACCTCATGATTTTAGCAGCGATGTATAAAAGGTGTTGTGGGTCAGTAGCACGCCTATCAGTACGCCGAAGTTCGCTGGTAGCTTGCATGAATGGAGTAACAATAACACCATCTCTGTATGTTCGAAACTGACCGCCGTAGATTGTCGGAAAAGATAGTTCTTCCGCATGTTCATCCATTAAAATACTGACTGGCCTGTTATATTCACCGGGTGCTAGACTCAAAAAATAATCATCATTCCACAAAAGAGTTTGTTGCTGCGCAACTAAATTGTCTTCAATTGGCACGTGTTCACTTATTTCATCCATATTTAATTGCGAAGTACGTTCATTGCCGGTAAAAAAAGATTCATCGATTTTAATGTCATGATAAATATAAAGAGGCGTAGAGACTAAATACGACAACCACTCTTTAATATGACTCTTATTAATAAGCCCGTGGACATAACTAGTTTTGTGAATCAACTTCTTTTTCAAATGCACATAAAAGCAATGGTCATCTTGAATGTTTCTTGGCAATTGTTTCACCATTGTATTAACTTCGACAGGAACATTAATTATCTGGCCATAAATACCGTACTGACCATTAACGTGTCTCAGTCTACGAATCTGCATGAACGGTATTCTTGGTGAAATCAGTCGTTGCTCGATAAGGTTTAACGTTGGTAAATGTGATGGAATTTTCAGATATGCAAAACCATTGTAGGTTGACATGAGAGGATTTTTTTCTTTTTCCAAAGATGTATAACACGTAGAGCAGACTTGAACAATTTCACCAGGTGTGTAATTCTAAAAAAATCAAATTCGTATTATCAAGATATAGAAAGAAAAATATAAAGTGAATAATAAAAAAAAACTATATAATTAAGATTACCTGCAGTATTGTTTTCAAAATACTTTCATGTTTACTGGTCGACATTTTCAAGTCTCTTTTCCACCATAGTCTGTCGCAAATAATACAAGAATGACCAAATGAATTACTCGTAAAGTCTTTATAAAAATCAATATGACTTGTACTGTGTTTATGATAATTTGTGTAAACTGGAATAGTACCATCAACAATAAAATCCATAATTTTTTCACCAATTCGATTTTCTCTATCAATCTCAATTTCATTTTCATGATCGTTATGGTTATCTTCGGTAGGGTCTTCATTATAATTGTCACGCAATAGTTGAATATTGGCATCAACATGGGCTTCATTTTGGGTAGCGTCTTGTATTGTCTCCAATAAATCTGATACTTCATAAAAAGGTGTGAAATGTTGTTCACGAAGATGAAGATGAATCCAGTTTTGTGTATTATTCGCTTTAAAATGACAAAAGATAGTGTCTTGATTCGTTGTAGTTATGTTGTAAAAACAATAATGTACACAAACATTTTGATTGTACATTTTTGAAAATAAGTACAAACAATCCAAATCTCCGTAATCATTAGTGCTTGATAGAATGTTATATGCTTCTTGCGGATTGTGGCAGGAGTTTAAATAGGGTGAATCGCGTAACTGATTTCTCGAGTCACAAGTCTCAATTTGAATTTGCAAAACACTTATGAGCGAGTGGAATAGACAATTACCATCGCCAGGAATTCCTGTGTTCCTGTATAGAACAACTTTGGGAGTAATGCATTCATTACGCTGTTCATAAATTTGAAGTTGTTGGCTGTGAAATTGATTTTCTTGTAGCGTTACATTTTCTATATTTTCAACAGCTCTACATTGCACGACATTCTCTTCATTACTGTCCAATTTTTGTCTTTTCCTGTGAAAAAAGAAGTAGAATGTCAAGTTCGAAATTCAAAGCACAATACAAATTTCGAAATTTTAATTCGAATTCCGATATTATCGAAATTTAATCGAAATTCCGAATTTCAAATGTCAAAATGTCAAGTTCGAAATTTGAAGTAGAATGAATATTAAGTTCAAAATTTGAAGTAGAATGTCAAGTTCGAAATTCGAAGTAAAATGTCAAGTTCGAAATTCGACGTCGAATTGCAAGTTCGAAATTCGAAGTAAAATATCAAGTTCGAAATTCGAAGTAAAATAATAAAATTTCTTTCCAGAAAAATAATCAACTCTTTCTTAGAAAAATTATCTAAAACTGCGATTTGCGCATCTCAAATTCTATGGCTTCGAAGGGGGAGTGAATGGGTGGCAAGGTGAACGCTCACATGTGGCAAGACAGCTGTCCTAAACCTACCACAGCCGGTTCGTAAGTCCGGAATCCACTGCTCACCCCCCAGAAGTGTAAAAAATAGTATTATGATGGGCCCGACTCCGGTCGGTGAATTCCATGGCAGCTCCGTTTGTATTTATTTATTTATTATTTATTATTATCAAGTTCGAAATTCGACGTAGAATTTCAAGTTCGAAATTCGAAGTAAAATATCAAGTTCGAAATTCGAAGTAAAATGTCAAGTTCGAAATTCAACGTAGAATTTCAAGTTCGAAATTCGAAGTAGAATGTCAAGTTCGAAATTCTAAGTAAAATGTCAAGTTCGAAATTCGAAGAAAAATTTCAAGTTCAAAATTCGACGTAGAATTTCAAGTTCGAAATTCGAAGTAGAATATCAAGTTCGAAATTCGAAGTAGAATGTCAAGTTCAAAATTCGAAGCACAATTTCAAGTTTGAAATTCGAAGTACGATTTCAAGTTCGAAATTCGAAATAGCATTCCAAGTTCGAAATTAGAAGTAGTAGAAATTAGAAAATAAAAGAAGGTTTAAAAACTGACAAATTTAAAAAAAAGACTGTCTACCTACAGCGTTAGAGTCAGTATAAATATGGATGAGTCAGATATGCGCCTAACTAAGTTATAAGTAGAATTATTATGATTACTACTAGATTTTTGGCTAAAAACCACAAAATGATCTTATTGCAACAAATAGGTACAACCCCCTCCAACCAAAGTATAATTTACGTCATACTACGAAAATCACGAATGAAAATTTGTCGCTTTATGAATGAATTTAGCAAATCGACGGTTCAACTTATACTTATGTGTAGGTACTTTTACCCGCAGGTTTCATATTGAAATCGACCCTAAATCGATTTTCAAAATCAATATTCAAGTTTGATCTAACAGTAATCACGTCAGTTTATGAAATAAAATGACGTATTTTATTTTATAACTGTTAATTAGTGAACTTGTTGCACGAAACCTATTCGTCTAGTCACCCCAATGTGACGTCAGGCAAGGAACGTGAGAGCAGAGAAATGGTAATAATATACACGTAATAATACACGTTACTTACCTTAATAATCTATTTTTCTCCAGTATACGGCGTTTATGTTGTAAAAATTTTGATTTCCTGGCCATTTTGTTTTTTTAATAACGTAATTTATTTCGTCTTCTTTCGGAACACAATGTCAGAATCCTACCGTAACAGTAGCCGCGGTCATACTGTATTAATTCAATTTATTTCTGATATCAGATAACTGCGCTCTATCGGCAAATGTTGAAATTATTCCGAATCATATGGGGCTGGGGAATCAAATGATTCGGAATAATTCCGATAGGGCGCCGCGCACGAATGTTATTCAATAAAGCAACAAAACCGGATATTATTCTTTTATTCTTTGACTATTCGAAAAAAATCGTAGATAAAAAGATAGATAATTAAATTATCTTTAAAATGGTGCAGGTTTCATAATAATACGCCAGATAATATTTGCGTGGTAGTCGTTTTTGTGTTCGGTTAGACCTAATTTCACAAATTAATTACACTATGTAATAAAAACAAAATATAAAATATTCAAGGCTAAGAATATTAGGAAAATGTTCTTGTTTAACATATATTTTTTTCGAATCGTAAGCAGTACTCGTTTAGACGTAATTATCAGTTTAAAATCATTAATTATCGTTAAGAAATTTCTTCATTCGGTCGCCGCGCTGGGCTAGGCCCGCGATAAAAGCTATGCAATAGCTTAAAATAAAATAATAATAATTCAAATCGGTCAAGTCATTTCCGAGATCCTGCGAGACTAACGCATGGCGATTAATTTTTATATATAAGAAGATTAAGTGGACAATAATAGTCGGAAATGACCAATCTTTTTTGTTGAAAAAACGAACAATGTTTAAAACAGAAAAATATTATTTTAAAAGGTAGTAATGAGTATGCAAATATCCATCACGTCGAAATGTAACCTTATGTGATGCATATGCAAGTAAATATGACAAGGACATTATCAACAAAAGAACGGAGCAATTTTATGAGATTGTTTCAGTAATCTATTGACATGCCTTGAAACTCGATTTTATGTCGGACGTTTAACTCTTAAATCCGGGTGGACATCTAATATATTTATAAATTTGTTTTTCGCATCGATATGTACTCGTAATTGATAAAAAGGGGCAATAAAATTACAATAGCTTCTTCAGCTAACAAAGAGTATTTGTTTCTCTGTCTAGTCCAAAAGACAGTGGATCAGATTTAAATCTAATTTGACTTGAAAGGTTTATTTCGGTTACCGAATAGATTCCGTACCCGGATGGTGTTGTATGTGGGAAATATTATAAAGAGGATTTTATGAGGTTTGTTAAATGGTCACATAAGTTTTTTTTAATAATACTCTATCGTTCATACCCAGTTGTGTACTACTTTATAACTTTGTAACTTTAAGAAGGCCGAGTGCTTTGACATCGGAAAAAATAGGAGAACAACAACCATAAAACGAGTTGACATTACTTCTCGTCAATTTCTTTATAAGTTCACCTGTTTATACGCAGCAAACGTCCCTTTGTTCAACAAATCAGGAAGTGAAAATATTTAAAAGGCATCTTTAAAAATCGATTACCGATTATACAATTTCGAATATTGCCGACGCTATCTGCCAGATTTCGTATAGACGTCTACAGCTATCTATGACACATATTTAGAACATGAACTCTCATGTATCGCACAATTGAAACATCGTGTGCACCCAATTTATCAAGAGCCCCCATTTTGTCCTATAATTTCGTTATAATTATTTGTGTTAGCGCGTGTATTAACTGGAATTTTATCTCGTTTTTGTGCGACATAATATATAAAATTATGGTTACCCGAAACGATGGCTATGTCCCGTAATGCTTCCAATTTGCTCTCTCTCTCTCTCTACAGGGCAATCGGTTCTTGGCCAAGAGCAGCCGCGGTGGGCGCATTAGAAATGGGACACTCGTGACGTCATGTCCGGCCGGCGGAGCATTATCAGATCTAAGCGTATTCGACGTCCATTCCAATCGACTGACCTATGCGCTATTGCAACACGCGCTAGCCCACGGTGTATATTACGGGAGCCGACCGTTGTAAAGCCTATGTCATCAGGCACAGGAATCCTGGAGTAATTTAATCAATCGACAAAAATACATTTTTTTAAACATTTCTCACCCGACTAATACACACAGCCCAGTAGCATTGTGGTTAGCTCGCCTGGCCTCACATTGTAAGGTTTCGAGTTCGATTCCCGGCTTGGTTAACATTTTCCGTTGGGATAAAACAAATCTAATTGCATTTCAATTCTGTCGATTGAATGCACACACTTACAAACATATTACACGCAGTGCAGGATTTACGTATAAGCTTCACAAGCTATAGCTTATGGCCCCCATCGTCGTCCGAATGTTTGTGAGCCCAATGGAACCCCAAGTGCAAAGGGGGCCCCCGACATTTCGAAGGCCTAAGGGCCCCTACATGGGTTAATCCGGCACTAACTACACGTACACATTGAATGTGTACGTGTAGTTAGTAGGGTTAGTTATAAGAGATTGTCGTATGACAATAAACCCGTCTATTGTGAAATTTAACAATAAAGAGTAGAAACAAACAAACAAAGTAATGGTTTAGTCCTCACTCCGACTATTACGTAATAATGCAACATAAACAAACATTTAAAATGCCGTGACTAAGTAAATGTTTTACTACTTTTATAACAATCAGGTAATTTGTAATATTATAATAATGTCTTAATTAGAAATAATACAAAATGCGACGCGACACCTACGTACAAAACAAAACCTTTTAAATTGATAGTTTTATTCGTCTGCATGTTGACGCAATGAGTCAACTCCATTCGGCTTTCGCTCTATTACTTGCTATCTATTGAACGCTACAACTAAAGTTGAGAGCACAAATATTTTACGCAACTTTTAGTCAATCAAAGTTCGATCAATCAATGTCCCACCCTTTTCAAAAAGTATCCTACCTTTGGTTGCAAAAAATAGTCTTATTCATACAAACTAACTTTACTCTGCTACAAAGTAGTCCCCTTGGTAATAAATAATGTACACACCTTTTCCAGCGGGTCCACTACAACGGAAAACACTTATTGAACGCATCTTCTCAAATGCATGCATGATGGTCTTCTCTTGATTTGAATCGGTCCATTAAAGCGGAATTTTTAACATGGGGAAAAGCCAAAAATCACACGGACCCATTTCTAAGGACTAGTGAATAGACCCTTTGAACCACAGGAATTCAGGAAAGGCGGGATACTAGGTGACCAAAATCCACACTTGACATTCAATGAGATTGTCATTTTGGCTTGTTGTCTACCGGTTCGTGGTTCGCTGCCTACTGATGTACGGGCATCTCTGAAGCGGTTGCAGTACTCTTTTATCCGTGAGTTGTGAATAGTTTTATCTTGGGTATGACCAAGCTTCAGTAAAATTTGATACAATTTGTAATAACTACTTTTTAAAAACAATAGCATTTGCCAATGAAGGGTCAAAAAATGTAACCTTTTGGAGTTGCTTCCGAGAGTTCCTAGTCATGTATCTCTGGGTGATGTTATTCCTTACAGAGTAGATACGTTTTCCGATTATAAAACAAAAGAAATAGCCAACCCATAAGGGTCAAAGTAGGCGTGTTCATTGCTGGAGGCCAGCCCGCTATCACAGGATGTTATAACGACTATTGTCATCTTGTTATCCTGAAACGAGTCGCAAAGGCTTTGAGACGAAAATGATCTACTGATCCACACTCAGAAAAATATTGGATTTCTTCCTACAATGTCCTTTTGTAACTACGGTTTTATACAGATTAATGATGTTTCAATCGTAAGTTTGTTGAATTGCAAGGAATTTTGTTGAAACTCTATTACTCGATTATATGTTTCGTCGTGATCCGTGCGGTAATACGAAAATAACGGTATAATATAGCTTTAACATGATCCTTGTAACTGACTATAAAACCTAACGTATGTAATCACTAATGTCATGGTAAAAGCAAGATTTTGTTGTGCGCCGTAGTTAATGTGCAGTGTAGTTACTATGCCCGTGACATGATAACTACACCGTTACGCGTCATGTTGATACATACGTACGAACCACAGTACATGTTATATACGCAATCCCTTTTGAAGCATGCGTATTTCCGTGTATTACAGCGTTATATTTTTCTCAGTGCAGTTTCGCCAAGGCCAAACAGAGACCTCCCGCAAACGGTGAGGAAATGGAAAACCAGTGGAGGTCCCCTTGCCCACGGTCTACCATTTTCCGATGGATTACTCCGGCCACTAGGACGGTAACAGTTCGAAGTACTCATAGAAGAAGTGTATCGTCCGTAATCACATTGACACACCGGTTATCGTTTATTATCGAGTCAAGCAGCATTGGGCGCGTTGAGTGGTTGGATGGGTGACCGCGTGTGATTGCATAGTTGCCCGCCTAGAAATGTTGTCACTAGGCGTCAAGGTACGTTCTAGGAAAATGCACAAATAATATGGGTAAAAAGAGTCGTTTACGCGGATCTCTACCCGTGTGGTTTGTCGCAGACTTGTGGCGCCCTTTGAAACATTAGTCACCGGGATCGGGAAGCCAAGAGGTCATTTCTAAAGGCAGGTGACCCACAGGTATTTAACTAGCCTGTTTCCTAAGAAACGTACGTTTCCAGACTCCCTCGGTAATTTTGTGGTTCCGTAGACTAAGCACTCCCTGTAATACACATCTGGCCAGAGCTGCCTGAGGTAATTTCTTCGGCGCATTGTAGAGGTGTTCCCTATTCGAGGAGGCTGCCGGATGGGACCTGAACCATGGATTGGGCCGATTAACAACACAAACTGTTCATCAGGCCCAAGCTGCATAGAACCGTTCGGCTCGTTCAACAGCATAATTGTGGCGGACGGGGATCCGAAACTTTTTCCCCGTCTTTAAACTTTTCACATAAAAAACGGCGTTGCTATTTCGCAATTTCGCGGTTTTGCAATTGCATAATAGAGTTGCAATTACGTGAACCTCGTCGGTAAACAAATGGATCCTATGGGGTGGGAGTAGATAGGCTGTTCCTTCATTCAGAGAGACGGTTATCCGCGCCTGCTGCATGCTGGTGCCCGGAAACCATATTGCGTAGGACTATCAGCGTTTCCTATGTTCTCGGAAATCAAGTAATCATTTTATTTTATAAACAGGTTCAAACAATGAGGGATGTGGACTAGGTATGTCAGAAATAACGGGCAACTCCAAA
Source organism: Micropterix aruncella (assembly GCA_944548615.1). Classification (NCBI taxonomy): domain Eukaryota; kingdom Metazoa; phylum Arthropoda; class Insecta; order Lepidoptera; family Micropterigidae; genus Micropterix; species Micropterix aruncella. Next base: position 19,712,409 of record OX155951.1, on the reverse strand, counting down.
TGTAATTCTTTAAAAAAAAATAGTTTTTGAATTTCGCACTAATAAAAACGCGCTGAATCCATGATTAATAAAAATAATCACGTCATCCAGTGTGACAGACACACAACACGCTTAGTTAAATGTGTTTAGTCAGTTCACTAAAGTTTCAATTCCTCGATTTGACATGTTAAGAGTTGATTTCGCCAAACCCTCAAAAAGGTGTTCCCTTAAGGATAGTAATGTATATACTAAACACGATAAACTCACATTTTTTTAACCTTTCGTTTCACCAAGGTAGGGGTTGGTTTTCGCCCCCTTATTAGCACAACTAAGCGGGAGAGTTTGAAGCTTCGCGCGAAAATTTAGGTTTCTACTTCCGGTCGTTTCGGCTCAGGAGACACTAATTTTCGACAGTTTTTAAGTGGTAACTGTAATGCCGTTTAAACTCTTATTTTTTGTGTTCTTGTTTTGTCCTTGCGACCGCAAAAGAGCAATGTGCTCCTGACTTACCTATTCGTTTTGTAACATTTTATACAGACTAAAAATAGCAAAATTAACCTTTCGTAACGACAAAGGTGACGCTGTAATCAAAAATGAAAATTAAACATCTAGCTAGGCAAAGATTACTCTGAACCCGCGAAGTTCACTGACTGATATGGATTATCTTGAAATTCGGCTATTATCATGGACAGCCTGTAATATTTAGAAACAAAGCAAAGTTGGATTGTTTACTATGTAGATTAATTAAATATTATCGCGTTGTATAATTATACAACATTGTATTATATATTTTATATTTATTGTTTTGCCTATTACTTCACTCTGCGTGAATCAGTAAGAAGTATTTTGTTTCGACGTAATTTAACCCTAGCAACCGGTCGTTAAGCGATCTATCTATATATTTATATACTCATAAGAAACATCGTGAGTGGTAGTGCTCCAATATACTTCATTTAATTTTGCACTTGAAATTGACTGTCAGTTTATAAACGTTTATATTTTTAAAAACTTGATAAAAAAAGTTTCTCCTTCTTCGAAATGCTTAATAAAAAACAAGCCAAGTAATATAGCATAAAAAAAGGAAAAGTTTGTTATTCTTCTCGTAGTGTTCTCCACTACCTCTAACATTGGTCAATTACGATTTAATTTCGTCCTCCCACAGATTAGTACGCCTTCCCTGCCGTCTATTAAAAATCATCTTCAACTTACTTGATTAACCCTTAAAAAGCCAGCCATGGGAACGTAACTCACGACGGCATGTTTTCAACCCTTGGGCATTTGTTTGTAGGGGGTGAGAGTGCATGCATACTAATATATAATGGTGGCTTATTCAATGAAGGCGACTTTTACCGCATATAATTGCATAAATACGGAGATCGGCCGCCTGCGAATTGTCACAACAGGAAAACAACCGATAACGACATTCTAGCGGTAAAGGCTTTTGTTACCAAGGACAAAATAAATATATGAAAGTTGAACATAAAACATGGTATTCCCGAAAAAAATATTTAAATGATTTTCGTATGTACAAGAAAAAGAACGAATATCCAAAAATATTTGTTTTTCAGAGAGAAAAAATCATTAAAAACATGTTTTTTTCACTCTCGGCATACAAGGTTATTTTAGGGGTTAAAGAAGGGGATTTTTTTTGTTGTTGGTAGTACTTATTCATAAAATAATTACAAATTACATGTCACAGTTCCCCACTAAGGCTAGTGCCTATTCAGTGGGTAACTAACAATAATATGTTCATATCTGACTTATTATACTTATATTAACCTATTATACTTATATTAACTATTATAACTTTTTACGTTAAGTAGATGTATTGATTTCCTAACCTAACCTAAACTAACCTATATTTCCTATAATAACTAGCTGAATATACACTTATAAATATTTACAGTAAACAAATGAATTTCCACTAAATTAATATACCTACTTCCTAACCTAACCTAACAGAACCTAACCTAGGTATACTAATTATCTTGGTATACACTAAATATGTGTACTTACTTTATTTACAATTACAATAATAAATGATTACACTAATAAAATGATTTACACTAGATATCTACTTATGCCGTAACATAACCTAACTTATCTTAACTAGCTTGGTTTACCCTAGTTATTCTACATAGTGATATTAATGTAATTTAGCCTAATAGAATGTTTACTTGTTATAGTTATGCTAATGCTTTTACATATTTATGCTAATTTATCACTAATATAGTTTTTAATTTCTCCGTTATAATATTTATATTATATAGTATTTAAATTATTTTAATTAGCTCGCCTGGGTAAGTCATTATTTAGATTGCTTAGTAGTATAGGTTTCAATGTTTTCTTTAGTAAGTATTTGCTCATTAAGTTGTCTAATTTTATAGAAAAGTGATTGATTAATTTTGGAACAATGAATTCAAGAGTTCTATCGCCGTAATAATTGTTTTGCTTGTTATATTTCAAATACTCCTTTTCAAGTAGGTGAGTTCTATGTACATCATCGGCAGGTATTGATTTGTTTAATACTTAAGACTTTTAATTGCGTTGATAGTTTCTTAAAACAAAACCATATAAACTGATTTTATCAGAAGCTGGAGATTAAATATTCCCAACGTTGAATCAGTACAACGCGCACAGTATAAATCTATTTCACTAAGATAAATATAAGACAGCTTTCTTTTAAATTTTCCTATAATGCCAAATATAAACAAAATAAACAAAAGCCTATATTAACGGTTTCCTTTATAATCACAAAAATAACTCGCGCGATTTTTATGGGTGACATGAGGCCAAAACAGCCATACTTTAGGCTAGTGGTTTTCTCAGTGGTTTCGCGCTTTAGGCGAAACCCTGAGAAAGTCGCTTACGTTTAGCGAAAACCTTTGCCGGGTGGTTTTAGGGGGCGGGAACTTGTAGCGCTGCAGCTAATTTGAAAAATAACCACTTATTGAAGATAGTTTACCTAATCAAGTGCTTTTATATCGAATATATGTTACTTAGAAGTAACATCATGAAACACAAGAGCCAAATCAATTCAAATCTAGTAAATAATTAAGTGGACAATAATACTGTGATATAACTGTTTTTATTGCCATTTAATTTCGCTTGACAAGTTGTCGAGGAAATTCGCGGATACCTTAAAGAGTCCTCGCGGAGGTTCAGCGAAAACACAGTTTGGGATCCGCTACAGTAGTCTACCAAAAAAGGCAAAATCGGCGACTTTCGCTCGCAGATGCCTGATAACACTGCGTCACTCTCCGCTCTATCGCTCTTTGCTTCGCTCGCTCTTTGCAAAGAAGAAAGGTCGGCTATAATGATAGCCAATAGTAACACGACGAATAGAGCAAGTTTACCAAAGATCACGCACGGTATTAAGATTGTATAATGTCTCGATCGTATCGTTACCCCATCATGTCACCTTCAGGTCTAGTCCACTTATTTAAAATCAACGATTAAAATTTGAATTTCACGACACGACGCTCACGTCTGGTATTTTTTGGCAGCGAGACGGCGATTACTCGAGACGAGATTATGGCATCGATGAGGTTTTTGAACCGAAAGTGATGCTGTTTAGTTTCCTAGAAATATCGCATCGGACGAATGTATATTGCGAATAATATAAAACTAGCCGTGACGCTACGAGGCTAAATATATTGGAATCATTCGACGGCTGGAGCTTATCGTATCTCGAGTGGATTTCATGATTATGGCGGGATTAGAGATGCAGGATTTGTATTCACAGCAGATGCGGCAAGAACATGAATTTTCTCGATCGACAGGCTCCTCTGATCTCGGCGTTCAGATGAGCAATTCTTAAGGTCGCTCCTTACAAATAAACACATGAGTTGTAAGTACCTACAGAGAGCCATACACACAGTAAAACATATATGCCTACTGTGTTACCTAGTTGTTACAGGCAAATATAATTTAACTGAATAAAAATAGTAGAAGGAGTGACAATACTTTCGAAGAATAAAACACTTAACCCCACATATGGGGACAAATATTATTGCTCAATACATACTCCCTACTATCTATGCATAATGCAAACGTAGCTCGTGAATCGAGCACGCGACCTATGCTACGCTAAGCATTTTCCGCAGGAGTGGAACACATCAATATCCTTATTAGGTAAAATAGATACGGAAAATATAATGCATTCCACTATGGGACGTCGCTAAAAAAGATATGAGACTTCTATATCTATTTCACTAAGATAGAAGAGAGTTTTCTTCAAAGTTTCCTCTAAAGCAGAATTTAAACAAAATAAACAAAGGCCTATGAGGAGCCTCTTCACGTTTTTTTTTCACATGATTCATTATGGAAGAAACCCAAAAATCGAGCAGATCACGAGCATTCGAATAAGTAAGATGCTGAGCAAATACCACATAAAATCGTTCTTAAACTGGCCCAAAGTATATATAGCTCGGTCTCTGAAACATTTAAAGGATGTAACACCACTAGAAACTCCGGGAGTGTATGATCGAAGGCAGCTATAGGTTGGCTTAAATTGGACAAACATAGCGACTCACACACGGAACACATGGATGAAGGCTGTTAAAAACGTTCAGCGACAAAACATATTTTAGATAGCGGACCACTGGGTGCAGTTTCAAAATCCCATTGTGTTATCCAAAGAACAATTCTATTCCCCCCGCATACTCCGGGAAGCCATAACAATGGAAGAACCTTGGACATCAGTGGAAACGAAGGATTCACCTAAAACCAGGAACTTTCTACTAATGTGGAACCCTATTCGTGTTAGACATAGTAAGTTTTGGAGATATTTTTGTTTAGTTTTTAACAACATTATGGCTGTAAAATGTGCCAGCCTTTTAGCAATGCTATCTATCTGTCAGCCAAACAGCCATGTTTTTTTTTCTCCCTCAGCTACATATTATATTATTTAATCTATGTTCTTTCTCACTCTTCACATGTCTAGCTTCGTACGGATACTCGCCAGAGCGGTGCGTCATTAACCACACCTTTCAGGAACAGCCGCCTTTTAGCCGAACAAAACGGCAGTGAATATCACCATCGACTGATTACCAATGCGTGACGCATCTGGTTCATCTACAAATATTTATTATTATGTGGTTGGGATACAGGGGTTGGCCTGGTTAGCTCACAGAGCGTTGTGTGAGTTGGCTGAAGACGCAGCATTTTCATTCGCGGCACATCTTGCAGAGACAAAGTTTGCAAATCTTACGGCGAAAGAGCCACAGCCTGTTGAGCAAACGAGGGTTAACGACCTTCCGTTGGGATAATACACATATACCCCCGTCACAGGAAAGTTCCAAGAGAAGGGAAATGGAAAAGGAGACGAAGTTTGAAAATAGGTACGTAATCCGTAATCGAGGGAAGTTTTGAACCTCTCAGTACGATCTCGTGTATTCTCTTGGATTTTATCTTACAATAATAATATACCCACGTACAGAACAAACAAGTAAATATATTAAAAGGAATAAAAAACACGACTGCCATTACAAAAAGTGAACTACTGTATGTATAATTATTTTTATTAGGGTTTTTTTAAGAAATATTTGTGGTTTATGTATTTATTCATATAAATACACCCAGCGCAACAAAAAAAGCCGCACCTATAAAAATATAATTTTGGCAGTAATTCATTGTTGTCTTCACTTAATTAACTATGTTTTGCTAACCTTTATATTTTATAGAAATAATGCAACATATATATATATATATATATATATATATATATATATATATATATATATATATATATATATATATATATATATATATATATATATATATATATATATATATACATATATATATATATATATATATATATATATATATATATATATATATATATATATATATATATATATATATATATATATATATATATATATATATATATATATATATATATATATATATATATATATATATATATATATATATATATATATATATATATATATATATATATATATATATAAATTATTTTCAATAATATATAAAATTAGATTCATGAAAAGTTACTTATCTGGGGTCCTGGTGGACCAGAAACATTTAAACGATAGTTAATGTTAACTATCGTTTAAATGTTTCGTAACTATCGTTTAAACAGAAACATTAACTATCGTTTAAATGTTTCTGGTCTACCAGGACCCCAGATAAGTAACTTTTCATGAATCTAATTTTATATATTATTGAAAATAATTAAAAAAAAATTACACACTTAAAATATCAAAATATATATATATATATATATATATATATATATATATATATATATATATATATATATATATATATATATATATATATATATATATATATATATATATATATATATATATATATATATATATATATATATATATATATATATATATATATATATATATATATATATATATATATATATATAGGGAAATGTCATAGAGATGAATACGACTAGTGTCGAAATATTCTCAGTCATATAATTTCTTCTAAAATAAGTTACTAACATCCATTTCTGTTACAGAAACCATCCTCCTATACTTATTACATCCAAGGGCATACAGTAATTCGGCTGCAATAACTAAGAACATCATAAGTTATCAATTGCGGAAACAGGTGCTGCTGCCCTAAGTATTTAAAGAGGACATTAAATATCGTTTAAATGTTTCTGGTCCACCAGGACCCCAGATAAGTAACTTTTCATGAATCTAATTTTATATATTATTGAAAATAATTTAAAAAATATATATATATATATATATATATGTATATACGAGTGGTATTACCCGGCGTTGCCCGTGTTATATCTGTTCTCAAATACCAATGTATACCAATTTTCATGGCGATCGGTTGAGCAGTATAGAAGTTGGTGTGCTGCAGCGCCGTCTAGTTGAAAGTTGCAACAAAGCGGATATATATAAAAACCTTAACCATGAAAAAATACATATATATGTCAACTTTCATGGTGATCGGTCAAACGGTTTCGGAGTCTATTAAACTCGGACAGACGGGCATACAGATATACCAACATCCATTTTTATATTATATTATTTTGGCCTGTTTTTAAAATTTAAACTTTGAATGCCTATATCTCGCTTATTTATAGCGACCGACACAATTTTCTTCCAGATTTAGCATTAAAATGAAAAAAATTGGAGAGAGGTTCCTATACTGCAGTTATTCCACTTTTATAACTATGTGATAATACTTACATGTATATATTTTAATTAAAGAGTTTTGAACAATGAAGCACAAATAATTAAAAAGCAGGAATAATTTCACTGTATTAACCTTCACAATATTTTGAATTTAGAATAACGCCTGGCCGACTGTGACGTTTGTAGGTTTAACATAGCAGCGCCATCTATGGATTACTCAATAGATAACGCCATCTGTTAAAATCGTTTGGAACTAACAGATAATTGCGAATGTCAAATAATAGACATTGCAATAAAATAATATCGCGACTATAAATTAAGACGTAAGCTATCCTATCTTTCAAGTTGGATCAAACTGCACATTGTGTGCAAATTTGATTCAAATCGGTTAAGTAGTTTAGGAGTCCATCGCGGACAAACAACGTGACACGTAATTTATATATATTAAGATATATGTATATATATATATATATATATATATATATATATATATATATATATATATATATATATATATATATATATATATATATATATATATATATATATATATATATATATATATATATATATATATATATATATATATATATATATATATATATATATATATATATATATATATATATATATATATATATATATATATATATATATAAATATATATATATATATATATATATATATATATATATATATATATATATATATACTTTAGTTATATAAACATTCATTTTATAGGGTAATAACAACAGTAAGGGTTTAATTATTGAAGACTACATTTATTAAGAAAAACTTCCATAAATATCTCTGCCAACTACATCAGTCACTTTTAATTCGATATAATTTCTCTGTCGTTTCTATATCCATGTGTTATATAATTTTGACATAAATAAAATAAAATTTAAAACATTCTTAATACGTCTCGACATTGATTTATAAAGATTGCGTATGTATTCAATTGTTATTTCTTCATACCACACGCGTTCTATAGTGTTTTTCAATTCCATAATAGTTTTGGGCGATTTTTTACGAATATTTTTACCGATTCTGGACCACAGATTTTCTATGATACTTAAATTGGGACTGTTTCGTGTCCATGAAAGTGATTTCAATCGCAATGATTCTTTGAAGATACATGAGAAAAAAATTAAATGAATTTAGTGTTGAGAATATCCACCAAGGAAAATGAAAAAAAAATCTTGAAAATGAACTCACAGATCGGGCTCAAACAGGGGCAAGGAGCAGAATCGTCCTGAAATAATGGTTCATCAATTTTTTAAGTCAAATTCTTAGATGTTGGCAAAACACATTCAAGAATTATGTTTTTGTATTTCTCAGCATTCACTGACCCTTCTAGCATAATCAGACTGCCAGCACCAAGTGATGTGATGCATCCCTACACCATGACATATGGAGAATGCTTTACTGTGGGTGCAATGCATTCATCGCTGTACCTCTCTTCAGATCTCCGGCGCAGTGTGTGTAAACCGTCTGGACCAATCAAATAAAATTTGGACTCGTCAGAAAAGATAACCCTCTCCCAATCATTCAGAGCATTTTTTTTATCTTTGGCCCATTGCAGACGTTTTTTCTTCATTTCCTTGGTCTGTAGAGGTTTTTTGCAGGTCTTCTTGGGCGTAAATTTATATCGTTGAGCCTATTTTGAACAGTTCTGACACTAACGTTTGCACCGGTGGTGTCTTGAAGTTACACTCTTAGGTCTGAAGCAGAAGCAAAACGATTTTTCAATGAAAGCCGTTTCAAAATGCGATCATCTCGATTGGAAGTACTACGCATTAAGCCAGTTCCCACTTTTCTGTTTAAAGTACCACTTTCTTGGTATTTCTGGAGAAATCTTCTCACCGATGACTCTTTATGTAATCTGAATTTGCCTTGCTTATATCACGATTGGAAAAAAATTGTTTCGATAACGTAACTATCATTGCTTTTTTGCTCACTTAGTTGAAGTCTCGTTAACATTACGATTCGGTAAAACTAATAACATACTAATAAATCGACTACTCACTGTAAAAACAGGCACTAAAGTGAAGAAATGTAGGGTTTTTCAGGTACCTGATAAGCTAATTAACCTTCCTGGAAGAGAACCGCTTTCTCTCGTTGCCTGTTTTAAGTTGTATTGACCATTTACGGGAATTTTGTACCTAATTAGGGGGTGCGGCTATTTATGTTGCGCGGGGCGTACATATATATTTTCCGAATGTATTCAATCAGACCTTTCATTTGACACTAAACACGATATATTTATGTTTATTTATTGACATTTGGACATTTCGACATTTAGGCAACTATTTACTTGATATTTGAACAGTTAAGGTATCCTATAACACTCGAGATGACATAACGATTCTAATAATACCACACACTTCTAAATTGGTTCAAGAGTTTAGAAGTTGTGGTGGAATAAAGAAACGTGAAACATACATACGAGTAGATGAACACTGAACACATTACACTCCTATTTGTTGGACAGTCTTGTAAAAATAATAATAATTGGGCGAGCTCGTCATTCCATTGACCCATTTCGCGGATGCGACTATTTGATCGCCAACGTGCTAGATCAGCCACATATGGATACCAAATTAAAAGAGCGAAGACATGGTGATGACTAGAATCCCGCGTCGCGCTGATGTCATCGTGTCCTTTGACCACTTATTAGGTACTTAAATTACCACGTATTTAGCAATTAACTTTCATACATATGAGTCAATTTTTCTAAACTGAACAACTGAGGGTTTAAATTGTATTACAAAATGAAAACACAATTATAATTTACATAAGTAACTGTTTAGTTTAGGTGATAATTGTCATTTAACAAAATTTTAGTATTTTTTTTTAAAATATATGAATTCTTGGATCAATACTTGCACTGGCACTTTCGTTATTTGGAAGGGAAATTTCGCCCTGCGAATGATAGTGACCAATTGACGACCTCAAAAATATTAAGCGTTATATCTGTCTGTCAAAAGTTACGTTTTAGATTAGGCGTTCAACCAAATAAATAGAAAAATACTGCTTATTCACAATGGTATTCTGAAAGCTGCAGGGTGCAAAGAACCAAGTTTTAATAAGGAAAAACGCCATAATTCTATCAATTTTGACGTTTTTACTTTAAAATTTCGGATTATATTGCAAAATTACATTATTTGAAAAAGCTTCAGTGAGCTGACTGAACCCTTTTTACTATATAGCCACCTTTGGCATTGATGGAGACTGTCGATCAATGCATCACATTCTTCATTAATGCTGATGTGCCTACGGGCCGTTTCAGCGGGCACAGTATACAGACGGTAGCTTCTCATCGAGCAAAATTGAAATCGAAGCGAGCGACGTCACGAGTCCTACCACAAATCGTAATGCGATTACCGACAGTGGTGCCGTTGAGCGAAATACCCAGAAGCAAAGGCGCAAGCGCATCGATGACGACGCGCTTACGCATATGACCGCCACTCTACCACTTAAGGTGCAACGAAATTTCTAAACCCCCACCCGCATAACGCCAAACACAGGCGTTTGCCTTAACGTATCCCCTGGTCACTTCCTTCGTACTCTTTCCCCGCAATGCCTTGCCACTCGAGAGTGAGCTCCATGTTCTAACTCGCTATACTGTGTTAACGGTCTCCGCGATGTATATCGTGGAACTTGCCGTTTACATCAGAAAGCTCTTAGCAACCTTTGAGGTAAACGGCGTTTTTCCAAGATCCCGGCAATGGGCTCCGTTCAGTTAGTCATTCTCTCAGACAGAAAATCTGAAAGCTTGGCGGACGTCATTGGTCCTAAGATAGATAATCGATTAAACGATTATTTAAGTCAGTCACCAAGTGAACCGATATTCATGAGACGTCTGAAATCTTTTCTCATCGACAATGGATTTTTACAGCTTTGATGTTTTTTATGGTAGTGTAATTATGATGTAACATGGCTTTATTATTATGTATATAAAAAATGACAAATGATTAATATGAAAACAAAAAGTATGAGCTATTAACTATAATATATTAGGTAATATGACAACTATTTGCAGTATAATTAATTACTTAATATCGGCAACGCTAAATTGCTCAGGTTAGAAGTATTCATTATTATTATTATATAGCATAGGGTTTTCCAATAAGGGCAGGTCGATCTTGACAGTCTGTGGCGGCCATGTTGTTTTGGTGGCGTCTGTCAAATCTGTTTGGTGGCGTCTTCAATATTTATTATTCAGTCACTGTTGTCAAATCACCATGGCAAGTTACACGATGGAGCAGCACGTTAAAACTTTATTATTGAAACGATCGTTCGTTAGTGCATGGTAATCTCTCGCGGAGTTAACGTGAATTGGTCACCAAGATCGTGCGATTTGACCCCGCTAGACTTTTTCTTGTGAGGTTTCATAAAAACGCAGGTCTATGCCAATGAGCTGCAATCGACCGACGCCCTCAAAGTCAACATAACCCCGGCCATAGCTCAAATTTAGCTGGATATATGGGGCCGTCATTAAAAATTGGACCTCTCAGATCCGTGCCTCTGTGCGAAGCATTGGCGGACATTTGAACGATGTCATATCCCATACGAACGAAGTCATATCAAATTTTAATTGTTTTAATTTTTTTTTTTTATATAATAATTATTTAGTAATTTGATTAGATACATCTAAACAATATTTTATAAAGTCTGCAACAGGCCCTCGCCTAGTTAGGCGACTTTTATTCATTACTCTATCTCCTCGAGAATCAGTTTTTTGCTAACGTCTCATATATATATACAACATGATATGGTAAACTGTACAAACGAACTTGTGTAATACTATAAATAAATAAATAAATAAAATAAATACATAATGGCATACAATGGGCCTTTCAAATAAAAAATAATTCCGTTAATACCTCACACCCAGCTTGTGTTATTGCACAGACTGTCAACATCGACCAGTCATTATTGAAAAACCATATATTTACAAGAAGAATGCTTCTAGGAATCGGCGGGGATGATTTCAGATTTCGGACTAAATAATTTTTTTAAATAAAAATAAATAAAAAACATGTTAATCAAAACTTCAAATTTAAAATAGCAAATTCATACATTGCAGATCTGGAAGTCAATTCTAACATTTGAAATCCACGAGACGAGGTTTACACTCCGACGGGTGAGAAAAGCAAAACCGTTTCCTAAAGGTGGATATCCATTAGGTTCGCGCATCAACTCTGCTCCGCGCATCTGCAACTGCTCAGATGGAGACGGTGCGCGCATCAACCCAAAAACAACGAAGTGCTCCGCAGTTTTCATTCGACCATTGAGCGAACACGTCATCGCCAGAATGTATTTTTAAATTTCTCATCCTTCGGATCCCACAGCACTGTATATTTTCTGTACTCCTCGATTAGAGCTAGACATTTCTCCTCGGCCCAGTCCATAGCGATGGATTCGCGTTTACTGGACACCGAATGTGATGCACGAGACGTACCCACCAACGTCTTACTTTGCTCGCGTCCACGAACGCACTGCGAATCACTTTGTGTTACCGACACTGCTTGGAGCGCTCGCCGCGGAGCGTGCATTGCACACTCCAGGAGCGCCAACGTATCCACTACTGGAGAAGTTGCAGGTGCACGGAGCAGAGTCGATGCGCGAACCTAATGGATACCCACCTCTTAAGGTGTGCAAGAAATACGGATATAATCTTCAGTAGTGCAAGAAATACGGACCTAATCTTATCTTGAATTTGATTCTTATTTTTGTTCGTGATATGGTTTTGGTACCTTTTTTGTGGAAAAGTGAAACGCATCTTGCATTTCAGTTATTATATAAATTACGTCTCAATATATGATACGTTATATAGTTTAAAAATACGCATATAAATTACACAATATAGTTTACGTTAACTTAAATAGAAAGACAGAAGTTTTGTTGGAGTGATGAACAAACTCAGACATTTTGGTTGTTAAGCGGTCGGGTAAGCCCGCAGCTGCATAACAAGCATATTATGCGCATAAACAGCATATTATGCGCATACATCACTAGTGCGCTCTTATCTTAAATTCAGGTCACCGATATGGAAATCAAATTTTAAAACGTATTCCGATAAAATTTATGCAATTCAAAATAACTTTCTGCGAATGCAGTCATTCAAATGCTAGTTCTTAAGAATCAGCTGACTGGCTACGAGGTAAGGCTGACTGCTTTTAAATTTGTCACAAGGAGGTCTTACACTGTTTACCTATCGTAAGCGCTTTAAGTGTGTCTTTAAGTAAAATAAAATCGGTTGCGTCACCGCAAGGCTTTCGCGGCAAGTAGGCAAGGACTGATTTCATCTGAATATTATTTTCATAAGTAAAATTAATGAGCTCCCTCTATCGGCCGGCACACGAACCCAGTTGGGTTCAAGTGCGACGTCTCGGGTAGCGCGGTTTGTTTATCGGCTAAGGGGGGGTTTGGGCCAAGCGGCAACAGATGGCGTTAATATGGCGGAGGGGCAGTGCCCGGCCCCGGCCCTTGCACCCGTCGGGCCGAGACCGGCTCCCAAGCCCTGACCTAGGACCGCACCATATTAGTGTAGCTTGTAATATGAGATAACCCAACCAAAATTTCACAATGTGATTTCGGCCTAACAATGCATCTGAGTACCAAATTTCAAGCCTCCAAGTCTAATATTTCGAGATTGATATATGACTAGTGCGCCTCCTGGTGGACCGATTTCAACCACAAGCTTTTCAACTCTTGCTATGACCAAATGATGCCTTCATACCAGATTTTAGCTCAATCGGATTAAGCGTTTGGTCGTTATCGTGTAGGAATACATAGACAGACAGACACAGACACGCAAAGCCACACAGACAGACAGTCTGGAAATTGTCTTTATCGTCTCGGGGGGCTGTAATCTCGAAAAAATAATCGGTTGTCTGTAAAGTCGGTTTACTCACGATAGTTGAACGTGACAACGTCATAAGAAAATACTGATGGAATGGTTGCATTTGAAGCAGTTTCATTTAGGATTCTGATATTGTTTATTACAAACACCCAAAAATATATGCTTTTATACTCACCGATTTGACTACAACATGTAAATGTATTATTGTATAGCAGTATAATTGTATATTTGTTTATTGTTTAAAGTTTATTGTTTTTTTTTAATTTAAAAGTTTGAAATCTCAAACTGTTAAATAACGGTTTGAGAAGCGTTTGAGCACGCTGCGCCATCTAGCGGTAGGTAATACGTCGTAAATAAACAATATCAGCGACATTTTACCAACCGCTAGATAGCGCATCGTAATGATAGCTTTTCATACTTTTTTTTTTAATAAAAGTTGCTTACTTCGTTGTACCCACAAGAAAATTGTCCGTTCAGTAATAACATTCCTTATATCAAGAATACATATAAAATTATGTCAAGAATTTAAATCAATCTAGTGATTTTCATTCGTACTATTTTAGACTGAGGTTAGTAAATAATTCTCTCGCAACCGGTAGATGGCAGCATTTATATTGAATAATAAATATAATAAATGGAACGCCTCAGAGCGAGGTAACGCCGCATGAGTCATGTTTTTTCGTGCGTGCAGCCAGCTCCATCGAATTATAAGACGTTGTCACGTCAAAAATGGGCTTTCACAATACTTTCCGTTCCAGTCGGTTGGTGGTCCAGGAAAGTAGATATAAAATCTTACCGTAGTCAGCGTGCAAGGCGCACATCTGAGGATGCTGGTGGCACATGTCCGGCGGCGGCATGTAGTAATGGTCCGGGCCGTAGTACTCGCCGTAGGGCGCGCAGGCGTAGAGGTCGTGGTGGTGCAGCGGCGGCGCGGGCGCCGCGAGCGCGGGCGTCGCGACCGCGTGACCCGCCGCGGCGCCGCCCGGCGCCGGCGCGCCGCTCGGCGGCTCGGGCCCCTGCCGGACCATCGCGCGCTACCGCGCCGAGCGCCAAAACATGCCTCCGCACGCGACGCACACCCACCGCACTTATCGCACCCACCGACACTGCACTCCCCCTCAGGGCACTAAACACCGCCACGCACACCTGCAACCAAACACACAAAGGCTCATTAGAACAAGGCAATATATTCAAAATAACGTTACAGAAAGTAAACTTAATTATTTTTATTACGGTGTTTTTATAAAAATATTTGTGGTTTATGGATGTATCCATATATATAAATGTATATTTCCGGAATGTACTCAATTAGACTTTTCATTTGACACTAAACAAGATATATATATTTATGTTAATTTATTGACATTTGGACTTGCTTGATATTTGGACATTTAATATCAAGTGCCCTATGACACTCAATGAGACTTAACGATTCTAACAATACCACACACTTCAAAATAGGTTCAAGCGTTCAGAAGTTATAGTGGAATAAAGGAACGGAAAACATACATAGATGAACGTTAAACACATTAAACTCTTTTTTAGTTGGGCAGTCGTGTAAAAATTGGTCCCGACATACGTGGATGTCACCGCATGACTCAATGCTTGTCACCGAGCATACAACCATTAATTTGTGTGTACAAGAAAACATACTTAAGAGAAAATACAACAAGAATCAATATTCTCACTGGAGAGTTTTCCTCAAATGTTATTTTACCATAACTGGCCTGGCAGGGTCATAGAACCCTTTACGTGCCCAGAACAGGAAATTGGCACATCAATCTGTTTCTACAATTTGAACAATAATGGAAAATCTATGGCTTTGGCCATAGATAGGCTTTGGCCATAGATAGGCTTTGGCCATAGATATATCATAAATCATAGTTGGTATATTATGCGTATAGTACACCTCCACAATCAAGCTTTTAGACTTCCCATATAATATATTATTATGTCGTAGAAATAAATGATTTGCTCAAATGCAGGTGTTTTACCGCGGACAGTTCGTAAAGTTTATATATATAAATATTGCCATTATTCTTCACTCGTAACTGCCGTCAGTTTTTAGGCTATTTGGCCGTTCGCCAGTAGAAAAATTTATTAGAATACTCTCGGCATAGCACCCGATTAACAATTGGCTGACTTTCTCGCCGATAGTGCCTTTGTGTACAAATTGACGAAAAATGCGCCTCGAAAAGGCCACGCGAAAAGCGTTGGCGGCTGCGTTATTAATGAAGCTAAAATCGCAATAAAGCACATGCTACTATGTCGCAGTACCATCAGTAGGTATACCTGTATCCCGTGCTTAACCCGTCGGATGCCAACAATGCCTATAGACATTTTGCGTCGTTTGACAGATTGGCGCGTAACCGTTTCGGCCGGCCCCCATACGTATTATATAAATATATAATATACATAACTAACAAAATTAATTACTTAACAAGAGGGAATTCACGAAAAAACGATATTCTTAGTATTTATATACAAAATCGACCCAAAAGTTGCAGCGCAGTTTTTTGCGCGGGAAGGCTGGCTTCCAACCGGTTAATTGACCTTATATGTGTGACCTTTGTATGTGATCCCTATTCTGTATGGTCTGCAGCCAGCTAATGCCGGATTCCATCAGCTAGATCCACAAAGACCAAGTCCTATTTCAGACACATCAACCGAGTAATATCCCGTGATCCTTATCCAGAATAAAGTGTACTGATTCACATACATATGTATAATGTAGAGATACGAATTTTAAAATGTCCCTATGTATCGTCTTATGACCTTTTATAATTTCTAGGTTTTAACATATGATTTATTCAATCTGCTTAAATAAAATAATTATATAGAACCATAGAAAATGCACACACATGTGCAGTTTTAATTATTTTGGACAGTTCATATATTTATGTATGTATTTATTTTTATAACTTTATGTATGCATGTTTGTATTATGCATGTATGTATGTATGTATTTATGTGTGTATGTGTATGCCATGTATATTTAGAACAAAATACAGACCATTCCCCTTCCATACCTACTACTCCAGATCCTCCACTTTTAGATAACTTAAATCAATTAAATTCAATTAAAATTGCTAAACATTTATTGTAAAATGTTGAAAACAAGTAAACGGCCTTATATTTATTGTTACGATTACATATGTAAAACAGTTTAAAGCAACGCTGTATGTTTTCCTAAGAAAAAAAGAAATAAATTATTAAATTTTGTTTTAACCATTGATGAAATGCGACTGGGTTTTAATGTCAAAGTCTAATAATTTTAATTGATGTTCACGTTTTAGCCAATGACGCGGGGGCTCCTCGGCGAATAATAATCGATGGCTAAAATTAGCGCCGCCGCGAAATCATCTGCAGCGTCGAGACGCGCCGCCAAGACACCGAGCGCGTGGACAAACAAAAAACCAACAGGTATTTTATGTAAATCGAACGACCGGAAAAGTTACCAAAACTGAATGGCATTCAAAATACTCGTTTTGCGACGACTAGAACCACAGGTGTTTCGTAATTTTAAAACAAAAAGAGAGGATTACTATATTGAGATGTTATAAAAAACGAGTGAACCCGCCAACCCAGGAAGGTATAACGATAGTGATCGTTTTTTCAACCGCGGGGTGAAAATAGAGACTTATGGGTGGAAAAAACATTACACCGTCTAGCTACGCCACTTGCCCGTGAGAACCAACACCTTATCGCGTGGCACTGGAAGTGGAACCAGCGGGCAGTCTCGCGCCATCACTGCCAGATTTTGCAGATTTTTTATGAACTTTCGCCTGGTTACGGGTCCAAAGTCGCTTGCGCAGCCTCTACCTGATGTAAGCGGCACTTCAGTTCAAATTTATCGTTGATAATGGCGTCCTTTTCCCGTCTATCACTCGGTATCGGGTGGCCAACTGGTCGTTTCAAGAGTGACTGACATCAGGTCAACATCCACCCACGCTTCTTAGGAAACGTATAAGATCGTTTCCAAACCCCTCCAGTTATTCGCCGGAGTGCACAGCCGATAGGCTGACGCCGCACGGTGCAGAAACCGCACCAGGAGCCCCGAAGGAATTTTCCCAGGGGAGCTGATCCACCATGGCATGGCAGGGGAAACAGAGTCCTTACCGGGGTCGACCTTCTTCGAGGACCCAGAATCTTTATCATTATCCGATTCCTCGATTCATTATCTAAGGTCAACTCAACTCAGGGAGTTGAGCCGACCTGAGGTAATAAGTCGGTCTTAATGGCCTAACTGCGCAGGAACCGTTAATTCCCACTAAACAGGGAAGTACATGGAGGTGTCGAATACAACAGGCGAAGGTCACCCTAGGAAGTTTTAACGATAATGATCGCTCTGCTTACTGTGAGGTGAGAGTAGAAGACTTAGGGACGATACAACCCTATCGTCCAGCAAAGACAAAACATAGGAAAATCTTCAGTAACCTTCTTAGAAAGACTAATAAAGCTATGTGTCCCGCGAGGAATCGATACGGATAGTCTTTTCACCTATGCCGCAGAAATCTTTTCTGGTCCAGCACTTCTGGTACCGAAGTGTAAGTGAAGAAGAGTTTAAAAGTTGGGATTACTTATCGAATTCTCGCCTTCCGACTATGATTATTGTCTTTTAGCTAAAATTGTCGGCCGAATACAGCGTTGTAATGAATCTATTACTGTTTTTTGTTACGATGAATTGCCTTTTCCGCCGCCTTCGGATTACACTAGAAAAGCAAGAACAGCTTCAAATTCTAAAACATAATGTTAGGCCATCTTTTCTAATAAACTTTCCGTGTCCCGTACAAAAAACAGTGTCCACAGACCGGTACTCCAGTAACTTGCAAGGCATTAAGGCGTAAAAGCACTGCCTCTGTCGCCCAACCCGCGGTCTTATACTGCCATGCCGGGCACCCGCGGGACGGCTCGTAAGAGAAAAAGCCACATAAGAGAAAAAGATGTCGGGTGCGTGCCGCGATTGCTTTCGACTCTCTCGCAGTGCTCGCCACAGTAGGCACTTATCATACTAAGGATTTACATCATTCCTTCTTGTAAATACACGCGCGCATTTCTTAGTATGATTCTTTTGTGTACACATGCCCTATGGCTACCAGATCAATAGGTACTGATTATGCAGCGATAGTGAAAGCTTGTGGTTTGCGTCTTCGCTGCGTCACTTCTCCGTCTTTTAAGAGTGACACGGTAGATAGCACTATCATTTATTTTTAAAAGGCTATTCCTTTCTCGGTCGTTTCGCCATTCCGCTATGATTTCAAATTTGAAACAACGCCCAGGCATAGGCATGCTCCCACTGTCCCCCTAACTGCTAGGTCCACATTTGACACGACATACGTAAATGCCTACCTCACCTACCCGTGAAGGCCCATACCGCTGTCGATTTTTTTTCATATCTCTCCGTCCCGTAGGGTAACAACACAGGGCACCTCGCTCGCACGCGCCCCGCGCTAATGCCAGAAAATGCACGTTTTTCTTTTTTTTTACAGCTAGATGGTTCAAAATATCTCTTAATGCCGAATTTCCTAATAACTCCGAATTACTGGATAGATACAAACTTCAGAGTTTATTAATTTTCGTAATGAAGAAAAGAAGATATCAAAAAACTGATTCGGTATGCAAGTCATCAAGGATTTCGAGATACAAAATCAGACTTATAATTGCCGCAATATGAAGTCGGCACTGATGGCACTAACTCTAAAAACGGTGACACATCAATAGTCGCCTTAGAACGACGCCATATGTAATCGGAGCAAATTCGAAATTTTAACCTTTTGATCAAGGTTCAAGTAGAAGATGAGGAAGAAAACAACAGAAAACAAAAAAAAACTCTATTATGCTTGGAACTACTCACTAATAAAGCAGCAAAAAGAAAACTGTACGAGAAACTAATGTTTTAGAGGCATTTTTCCAGGACGAAAGCAGCTAAAAGTTTTATTGTGCAATTGCAAAAAAAAAACAACTACATTCTTGTTATAGCTGTAAACTTAAGTTAAAAAGCCAATTGTGAGAATCATTTTTTTTGTCAAAAAAAATAATATATAACGTAGTAAATTCGCATATTATTTTCTTTACTATTTAACTGCATTTTATTTTTTTTTTATTTTAGCATAAAACTATACATTAAACTTACAATACAACTTTTTTTTTAAACATTGCGTATATTCATGAATAAAAATATTTAAACTCTTTTTATATGCATACGATTCTTCACACATACAAGCATATAGGTACTTTTTACCTTTGGCATCGCCCTACCTCCGAATTCTGACGCAAGCCACTGCGGAGTTCCAATAAAAGGAAGAAGCAGTCAGTACATACAAATTAAACGCGGCCTCAAATCGAGTACGCCCATAGACAGATAAAAATCGCAAAGTTTTTACGATTCACGCAATAAACGGCAATAGCAGCAAGTGGAAGTAATGTTCGAGAAGCACTATCGCTAAAAATAGTGGACATCTAACTATGATTATAATAATTTTATGCAGCATTTTACGCTTGTCTCAAACGCAAAGCAATTTAATAAATAGTAATACTAAATACAGAAACACCTTGAGATATAAATACATAGTAAAATGCTTAGGTAGGTAGTAAATTATCTTGTACTATTAGATAACAACATTATCATTGCAGCGCTGTCGTAGCATATGACCAAGTGTTGGCAGTTTACATAGGCAACTGTATTGTTTAAATTTCAATCGCGCGCAAGCAGAGACATTTTTCCCTACTAACACCAAAAGATCGGCACATGTATCACAATATATAGTATCCAGGAGATCTACATCGTTTGGACAGCACCAATATCATTACTCCAAGATAAATGGATATTTTCGGAAAACACTTCGATATTCTAGGACTGACACGGGTTTGCTTAAAAAAAGTCGCTTTAAATGGTTGATTAGTAAATGAAGAACGGAAACTGAATGCACTCTCGTGACAATTCAAAATTTGCAACGCGTTTATAAAATTAAATATTTACAACGCGTTTGTAATATTTTTGTATTTGGATTTATTATAACGCTTTTATTAGCTTGACCTGTATATATGTATGCATCTACCTCTCTATCAACGTAACGGAACCTTTAAAGTTAATTTTCACAATCTTCCTGAAATCCGAATAATTTGAAATCTTGCACATGTATTAAGGACTGATGACAATGCAATAATTTTGACCCAATGTCCTGACCAGGAGCATCAGAATAAAAAGAAAAAAAATGATTGATTTTACAGATTAGACATATAAACGGCCATATAATGACAGTAAATATGGTCTTTCTTTATGCATAAAATTATAGTTTAATATTAATAACTAAAAAGACTAAAAAGAAAAAAATAATTATTATAGTATGAAAACTAAAAAATCACGCTTTAATAGCAGTGTGAACTAAAAAGTAAAAAAAATGTAATATAAAGATATTGTTTACCAGCGATACAAAGTACCCACTCAAAATAGTTAAATGCCTAGCAAACCGGATATTGCATCAACCGCCAATTTCCGCCCGAGGTATTCCCTCGAATCCGCGATCTTCTGATCCCAACCGGCTCCGAGTGCAGGATTACAGCCGTGGCAGAAGCTCACAGCGGCCCTGACGGGGTAAGCCCCTCTACGAGGAGGCTACCAGATAGAAGTTGAACCGTAAGTTGGGCAGGTCTGATGACAGGGTTTGGACGACAAAGCTCGAGCTGCAGGGAACCATTAGGAACCAAACTCCCCTATCTCCTTATACAGTCCGAGCCTCGGATCCTGCGATTTCTTTTTGTTTCTGAAAATTAATAATCATTTAAGAAGTACCTATACTATTTATGCCCGGACACGGGGGTGACTGCATTCACTAAAGAGGACTGGACACTGGACTGAACTGCACAACACTAGAGAGGACTGGACCAACAGCTTTTTAAAATTTATTTATTTATTACATCACAAAAAATACATAGTTAGTATTTACATTGAACATAGTTTATGTCGCTTCTAATTTGGCGGAGCCTGTCCAAGGAGAACAACAATACAAATGATTATAAAAATAAATATCTTCCACAACTTGGGTTGTCGACTACAGCGGGCGAGCCCGTCACCTCAGGAAGTTTTAACGATTAGTCGTTCTATCTCCCTGGAGTGAGCGCAGAAGACTTGAGGACAAAACAGTCCACCGTCTAGCTGCTCCACCAGCCCGTAAGAGGCCAACGCCTTAATCGCGAGATAGCCAGGAATGTTACCCGGCGGGTCGACACTCACGCCCTTACTTCCAATTGTGACCAGATTACTCCGGTCTCTCGATTGGTTACGAGTTCGAGGTCGCTTGCGCGGTTCTCTCTCTTACGAAGCAGTGAAACGGTGTATACCGAATCTATCGCGGACCACAGCGTCCTTTGCCCGGCTGTTCACCCAGGATCGGATGGCCGATGGCCCTTTCAAGAGTAGTCGCCGTAAGGTCCGCAACCACCTCCACTCTATAGGAAACAGTACTGCTTCCAGACTCCCCCGACCGTTAGTCAGAGTGCACAGTCCAGGAGCGCCAGAAGGTTGATTCCTAGAGGAAACTGGCCATAAGGCCAGAGTCCTACCCAGGCTCACACTTCATGCGTGGAGGCCGTCGGATAGGTGTTGACCCGTGAGTGTGACCAACCCTGAACAGAATGGGTCTTCGTGGCCAACTCAGCAAGAGCCCATTAACCCAAATATCTTAAACAACAAAATTTTGGATTTAACCCCTGAGAGGCCCAAAACGCCAATCGGTGGTTGCGGTTGTTAACAGATCCGCGCGTAGCTATTTTGGCCGGCCTCTATATATATATATATATATATATATATATATATATATATATATATATATATATATATATATATATATATATATATATATATATATATATATATATATATATATATATATATATATATATATATATATATATATATATATATATATATATATATATATATATATATATATATATATATATATATATATATATATATATATTATATAAATATATGATGTACATGACTAACAAGAATAATTATTAGGTAACAAGAGATACTACATGAAAAAATAATATTGTTAGTAGTTATATACAAAATCGTTCAAAAATGTGCGGCTCCATTTCGCGCGCATATGCTGGCTTCCGAAAGGTTAAATCAGGTTAAAAATTAAACTTTCATTAGCTAATAATTTCTAGTACTATTAGTAATGGGTAATGATCAATCATAATTAGAAATAGGTAATAATAAATAATAATGGTTTTAAGTAATTCAAAAGTGTATCAAGATCTATGAAAATACTTTGAAAAGCAATAAAATCCTTACAAACATATATCAGATTCCAGAAACTCTCGAGTAAGTCCTAGGTCAATATTTTCTCATGACCTATGTAACTCATGACCTATGACTCTCATGACCATGACTCATGTCCTAGGTAAATATTTTCGAACTATTCGCAAATTTGCTGTCTTAAATGCAATGCAACGAATCACATCCCCACCATAATGATAATATGCGATAACAAGCCATAATGTGCCAGATGCGATAACAAGCCATCATGATAATAGGCGACGATTCGGCATCACGTCAGCATCCCAAAAATGTAATAATGAGATTTAAGATCTGGATGATAAAACATTACTCATTAGTTCAGCGACGCAGCTAGTGATAACAGTAAAGTATACTATCCTCGGAAGAAGCACGGTGACGGTAAAGTCGTTGACTTGACTAATTTTAACCGGATGTTGTCTCTGCAAACCGCAAAAGGTTTGGTTTGGCTCTTATGAATCATGTGACCTCGCCTATTTACAAGCGCCATTATGAAAACGAATAAATAGCGTAAATTCGTACACTCATTCATATCGTTCTCCTTGTGTTAATCATATTCAAATTCAAATGTCTCTATTAAATCTATACAGTTACATTTATTTTAGTTGCAAAGCCATCCCACCTAGGCCTCGCCTGTACTAAGGTAGGCTTAATGTATTTGTATGTAGTGTAGTTTACGTAGCTTGCGGTATCATTTGTTCATATACATAGTATGTAATAAATAAAAGTAATATATTATATTTAAGTAGATAGATATGTATACATACAGGGTGTGATTACAGAAAGGGCATTTCTTGGCAAGTGAGCAACGTTTGATATTTTTTTTGGAAAAAAACAAAAAAAAACGTTTTTTTTAATTTAACATTTGTTTTTTTATAGTATACAAAGCTATGAGCGCGATGCGCTATCTAGCGGTAGGTAAAACATCGCCAATATTGTTTATTTGCGATATATTTCCTACCGCTATATGGCGCAGCGCGCTCAACGCTTTTGAAACCTTTCTTCAATAGATCTATTGAAGAAAAGTATCTACGTATATGTGAAAAATTGTATCTATAAAATTTACAAATTTGCAACAAAAAAAAGTAAGAAATGTGCACAGGTGTCGGTAAAAAGTGTTTTGTTACATACGTCTACATTTCTATATATTCAAAAAGTATTTTCTTCTTCTTTAAAATCTTCTACAAAATAAATCTTATGTAAATTTTAAATTTTCGATATATATATTCAAAAAGTAGAACTGAAGTATCGTCCGGTGGATATTCAGCTAAGTGATACTTTCTTGAGCATTACTAGTCTTGTCAATACTCGACTATAGAATGAAAACTGATGCTGGAGTATCACTAAATACTGAGCAGTATTCAATTAATTATTAATAGTTGACTATAGGATTCAGAGGCTCCACCTGTGAGACATATCAATACCTGCAGGGTGATTTTATAACTTTGGCGTTCTTTATAGCCTTCGCTTTCGCTCTGATTTATCGAACTATAACCGGTTATTGTACGCGAAATCAGCGCAAAAGCAAAGGTAATAAATAGAGAACGCTAAATCACCATAAAGTTATAAAATAAAGATAAAGTTATAGATAAAGTTATAAAATCACCCTGCTGATGAAAATATTTTTCGGTTTTCGACACAGTTAATTTTCCTTACACAGAGGAGTTCCTATATGAAATCGGCAAATATATCTAAATCTACAGCCCGCCGTTAATGGAACTGAAGTCTTGTTAAAGATACAAACCGTTCCCAATCGACTAACTCTCGAGCGAATTTCTAGTAAAAAATGCGACATATAAATCACGCAGCGGCGATGATTGCGTGGGCCACGCCATTAGCTATGAAATTACAAACAGAATAAAACGATTATGCCGTTATCAATGTGATCGGATAGTCGTGGTGAATAGGACGCGCGCGTGTCGCCGACGCCCACTGTGTGCCGAGAGCGCTTCCGTTTCCGCTCGGTGAAGATACCACTTTTATTTCGCCGCCTGGCATTCCGCCTGGATAAGGGATACGGGGTATCGGGTTTTCGCTCATCTGAGCCGGTATTATTCGTAGAGTTAATTGGGTCGTTCCTCGGTGAGTTGTCAGAGGGTGAGACAGGGAGGGGTGGGGGGGGGGGGGGGGGGAGAACAGATAGGTCGACTGTGAACTGAGGCACCACTGGATCTTCTTCCCCTCATTTCATTACGCGTGTTTCAACGTCATATCAACATAATATTAGTATAGCCAAGACGCCGAATTAGAGATTATCCCAGATCAGAATTCTGTTGATCAAAGCTCGCGTTTTATCCATTCTCGATTAAGGCGACTGCTTATTTGGTACCTAACGAAAATTCCTGAAATATTTAGCTTGCCAAATTTGTCGATGTTCGCTCGGTTCCGAAAGGTTTTGCATGTCGCCGTATTCTTGCATTTGACACGCAAAAACTATCGCCTGCTTCCCGCACTAGAAAACTAGTGTGGTAAAAAACAACCTTAATAAACATAAAATTAGTATAGGCAAGACGCCGAATTAGAGATTATCTCAGATCAGATTATGTTTATCAAAGCTCGCGTTTTACCAATTCTCTATTAAGGCGACTGAGTATTTAGTCCCTAAGGAAAATTCCTGAAATATTTAGCTTGTCAAATTTGTCGATGTACGCTCGGTTCGAAATGTTTTGCATGTCGCTTTATTCTTGCATTTGGAATGCTAACACTATCGCCTGCATGCGACACTCGCCGGTCAAAAACAACCTAAATTATAATTATTGCCTTACTTTTGCGTCCAATTTTCATGTGGAATTTACATGGTATGACATTTT
Organism: Micropterix aruncella; assembly: GCA_944548615.1. Lineage (NCBI taxonomy): Eukaryota > Metazoa > Arthropoda > Insecta > Lepidoptera > Micropterigidae > Micropterix > Micropterix aruncella. The sequence goes on along the minus strand of OX155951.1, from coordinate 19,686,300 downwards.
TTTTGTGATATTTAGTATTTGAAATATTTCCACTCTTTTATTTCTTAGTTTATTACTGCTTTATTTCTGTCTGAAAATCTCGCTGGAATAGTAATATTTTTATGTTGAAATTTTTCTATTTTCTAACTCTTCTTCGTTAATATCGTCTGTATTCTCATTGTCCTAATCCTCTGCTAGTGTTTTTTCCATACGCTTCCGATCTTTCCTAGTCCTCTGCTAGTTATTTTGCCATAAGCTTCAGATCCTTGACTTCCAATTTCTGGTCACAGACTTACCGTGCAGAAATATATACTTTTCGTTATTTTTTTCCAGCGTATTTCTGCTGACTTTAGGTAACTCTAAAAATTTCCGGTAAGGATATTCTTTAACAAGTTCTCCTGTAATAAGTGCAATCTCGATAAAACTGGCCATAACTATAATTATGTAGAAATGTGTAATGTGCACATTCAAGATACATAAATAATTCATTATTATAATGGTGTTTACATTCTGAATGTTTAAATTACAAAAAAACAGAGTACTCGATACAGAAGGTTGTCCCCGAAATTTACTATTTGAAGGTATTTTTATCCCAGATATTCCTCCTGATGAAGTTTCATCTAAAGAAGATAATGATCCTTGCGCGCCAGCGCTCGTAGGCAACAATCATTATATTGGAGAAATATTATACTGAACTGTTGTGAATTTCACTAAAGTGAAAATTTGTTTGAAATACGGGAAATCTTTCCTGCAAATCAGCGAAATTCCTCGCTCACGTAATTCGAGATGCTGTTACCCAATCCAGAGAAAAACAGCCTCCGGATGAGGCGAAAAAAAGCAGCCTGGCCAGGTCATGAAGAAGAACATTCTAAATCTTGGCAGCTTATAATAAGTTGGTACCATCCTCGCCTAAAAGCAAAGTGCTGATCCACAGATCCTCGGTTCTAGACTGAACGTAGAATCTATAACAGGCATTTCAAGAGGGGCTTGGAAGACAAAGGGAAATCACTGCAATATTTATCTTATCAAGGGCCGGTTTATCTACCTTCGGTTAAAGCTAAAGTAAACGTAACCGCTAAATTGGCAATAAATTGTTTCTCCAAGTGATTTTAGGGGTTACTTTACCAATAACTATTACTGCTGCCAGATGACCGGTAAAAGTAAAGTAAACATGTTGTGTCATGGCCGCCTGTTACCAGCTGTTTGGTCTGACAGTTGTTCACATTTCTTTCGTGAGAATTCATCGTGGTTATGCTGTGTTTCTCGCCTTGTAACTTTGAGAAACTTTGCTTTTAATCGAGTTAGCAGTTTACGATTCGTCGTCATCGCTCATTGACAGATGTGCTCATTTTTGAGTATTTGGCAAACAAACGAGAAGAATAAATACATATTCTTCGATTGGGAGGTTGAGAGATCAGTTTTGTAGATTTTGAGTTTCGTTTTCAAATGTCGAAGAACATGATACGACAACTCCTTCGCCTCTGAGGATTCCATTTCTAGTTTCACAAATTAAAACTCGTGAAATCGCTACAAAATTTTACATTAATCAACACGATAATCAACGCCGAAGAATTGGAGACGTAGGTAACGCAGTGCCTCAATAAGAGCGCTGACTGACAACTGTCAGCGGCGACGTGCCGGCGGCGTAGTCGCGCTCGGTAGTCGGTAGGTACGCGAGCAGAGTTAACACTTTAGAACCTTTGGTATAAACCGGACCGCCAGCGATTTATACTTTTACTTTGGTTGAGCTTGGAGAAACCGGCCTCTATAGTTACAGCTGAATTCAAATTGCCCAAACACGTACCAGCGAGTGAGATACGCAGCCATGGTCGCGCACTTCTCCCAGCAAGAGCCTCCAAATAGATCGCTGCGTAAGAACGCACAACAGGAGCGTTCCCCCGTTAAATTGTCTATCGTCTGAGTACTTACATTGACAGATATGCGACGTATGTGATTTATTGCGAGGGAAATGGCAATGAATGTTTATTCATTCGCCATGACATCAACTCGACGCGACTGCCGACTGGCGGCGAATCGAATACAAAAACTCTACGGATGACTAGACAATGGAGATATCTGTGAATACTTGGTATACATACTGTCGAATAAATACCGAGAGTCGTTCATTTAAAAAAAGCACGTACAAGCTACCCAAAAATATTAAAAAAATGCCGTTAACCCCTCAAATGTGAGGCGTCCCTTAAGGGATGCCTTGGCAAAATGTATACAAAATGTATATAAATTTATATAAATATAAATATAAATGTAAATGTGCGCCGCTTTATAGTAATCCGCTCTATAGTAATGCTATAGCTCTATAGTAAACCCCGCTCTATGTAAATGTAAATGTAAATGTAAATATAAATTTATATACATTTTGCCGTAGGTAACCCGAGCTAATCGCCATTCATTTGAGGGGTTAAGTGGTAGCGACATACACATTTAATTGTCGTGTAGAGGCTGAAAGAACGATCACATATAGTTATACCAGCCTGGGGTGACGGGTTCGCCCGCTGTAGTCGACACCGCCCTACTGTCGTGTAGAGTTTTGGCGCAATATGTCAAACAGTGTGTTTAAAGCTGTCGGTTAGGTTAGTCGATCTCAAGCATGCTCTGCGATTTTCTTCAAAAAGGTAACCGCAAACAGGTCGCTGCAGACGTGCTTGAACGAGGCATTCGGACCCTACATTCCTAAAACGTATCATAATGGGCATTGTAATAACTTGGCATTGGCTTATAAGTTTGATATGCAAACCAGACACAAGCCACGGGAAATGGCTATTCGATAGGGAATCCAAAAAAAACACGTAAAGGTCAACGACAATTAAAGTCGTGTTGACTATTTTCATTGACTATCGGAGTGTTGTCCACTCCAAATTCTTCCTGAACCGCACAGGGGCAAACGGTCAAATAACAATGTTTTTAGACGATATAAGACGACTACGGGAAATCGTTGTGGAAGAATTTTGGAAAATTACACCACCAATATCTTTATAAATTATAGCCTATGTGTTATTCTGATGTGTAAGCAATATTATTATAAAGTTTCATCAAAATCCATTCAGTAGTTTTTGCGTGAAAGAGTAACAAATATCCATACATACATACAAACTTTCGCGTTTATAATATTAGTAGGATATATGGGGGCCGGCCAAAACGATTACGCGCGGATCTGTCAAACGACGCAAAATGCCTAAAGGCATTGTATTGGCGTCCGACGGGTTGAACAATCGTTTTTTTTTTATACCGTATACGTGTTTAAAGCACTATCTACAGAGCGCACTATATACCACGAAAGACGCCATATTGAACATACCAATAGAAGAATGATGAATTTTTTGAACTATGAGTACCATCTACTCGTTGCGTTTCGTAATACGACGTTGATAAATCCAACACGCTATATAATCGATGGGACTATCATACATTCTTCATATTTTTAATTATGACTTTATGATTTTAACCTGTGAGTGTAGATACGACTTTTTTATTATTTTTTTAAATATATCATTGTGTTTTTTAATGTTTGTTATGACGTGTCCCTATATATGTATGTAGGGTCGAACAGCTGAATTTGGGTTGAGCCCGAGCATCGAGAGATTTGTATTCTCCAGCAACGAAACTTATCTGTTTCCTGTGTAGTTCTTAACGCGCTTTTATTAGGTCGACCTGTATGTAACTAACTATGTAACGGAATCTAAGGTAACTAATTTAACCATCTTCCAAGGATCGTAGCGTCATGAAAATTGGCAGCTGTATGTAGTTCTGATGACAATACAATAATATGGTACTGTCGAACTGATCTGATGATGGAGTCGGAAGATATGAACTGGAACTTCATGATGGAACATCGTATCATAGCTGTGTTTGGACTTGTTAGAAAAGTCTTGGAATGAACTTTGACAACGATTAGGTTTCAAGGTCTGATGATGAAGCCGGAACATAGGCACTGGCATTTCATGATGGAATATCGTATCATAGCCGTGTGCATGTGAATATCGTATCATAGCCCAAAAGCGTGTATATACTATTTTTTTTTAAACAATTAATTTATAATAATAAACAAATCCCGTAATCGCTAAAATTAGTCCAAATCAGACTAATTCTAAGATTACATAGCCATATCGGGCGCAGTTGCTAGCTGGACGGACAATTACAATATTAAGCGGCTCTATAATGGGGGCAACGCGCAAGAACTTTATGAGGAATATTATGAGTGATTCACCACGGCAATCACATTAATTTAATGCGGACGACGATGACCGAAACAGGCGACGCGACGCACGATAACCGGCGCGGCTTTACAATTAAAATAAAAAAATAGTTAGCTATTGGAAGATTATGAAATCGAAGACCATCGCGGTTGTCTGACGTTATAAACAAAATAAGTAAATATATTAAAAGGAATAAAACAGTGCTTTAAAACAGTTACAAAAAGTGAACTACTGTATTTATAATTAAATGTTTTTTATGAAATATTGGTGTTTTATTACTTATCCATATAGATACATGTATGTTTCCGGATTTACTCAATCAGACCATTCATTTGACACTAAACAAGATATATTTATGATAATTTATTGAGATTTGGGCATTTAGACAACTACTTAACTTGATATTTGGACATTTGATGTACCCTATGACAATCGAAATGACATAACGATTTGATACCACACACTTCTAAATCAGTTCAAGTTTAGAAGTTATGGTGGAACAAAGAAACGAAAAACATACATAGATGAACCCTGAACACATTACACCCCATTTCTGTTGGTCAGTCGTGAAAAACAATTCTCAGTAATTAAAGACAAAAACGAATTTTACTGCGTGGAGGACGTTTCATAGATGTTACAATCGCCGTTGTCTACGATAGATTGTCGTTTGCGGGTAGACCGCATACTGCTGCTGTTACTACGCAGAAACCGAGCAGATCACGAGTATTCTTCCAAAGTATAGCTAGTGTCTGAGACCTGTAAAGGATGTCATACCACTGCAAACCCCAGGTGTTTACAACATTGAGTGAAGTTGTGGGTTGACTTATGTTGGACAAACAAAGCGACCAATAGCGACTTGTCTGGTGGAGCACGTCAAGGCTTAATAAAACCTTTCAGCGAGATAAAACGGCGATCCCACATATTAGATAACGAACCATTGAAGACAGTTTCGAAATCCCATGGTGCTATCCAAATAACACTTTTACTTTCCTCACATGATCTGAGAAGCTACAAAGATAAGAAAACCCGAATTTCAACACGGACTAAACCCTGATTTTCAATACAGACGAAGGTTTCAAACTCTATAATCCGTAAAGAAAAGATATAAAACAATAACAACAATTACTTGTTTACTCAAATTTAGAATTCATTCCTATGTGAAATATACCTACATTTTTTTAATATTCTCTCGACGAACAGAGTTTACTACGTGGAATCCTCTTCTTAGCATATTCTCAACGTCCAACACCATGCGAAACGAGATACAGTGAGTATTGTAAACACAGCGGAATATCAAAATTTGCGCGCTTGTACCTACGCGGATTCCACATCGCCGAAACGTCGGGTGTTACAAACTTCACGCGGTAAAATTAGTTGTGGCTTTAGGGAGTTAATGGGGCCTGTTGCAGTTTGGCCACCAAGACCCATGTTTAGGTTCGGACAAACGCACGGGTCAACACCTATCCGGCGGCCTCCACGCAGAAGTGCGAGCCCGGGTAGGACTCTGGCTAGGTTTAGGTTTCCCCTAGGGGTTAACCTTCAGGCGCTCCTGGGCGGTTTGCGCACCGTGCGGCGTCAGCCAATCGATTGTGCATTCCGACCGACAGCCGGGGGAGTCTGGAAACAGTAGTTTTTCCTATAGAGCGGGGTGGTTTTTAACCTTACGGCAAATGCTCTTGAAACGACCATTCGACTACCCGATTCCGGGTGAACAGCCGGGCAAAGGATGTCTAGTTACGTGATGACCGTTACGTGATGGAGAGGACCGCGCAAGTCACATCGAACCTGTAACCAGTCGGAAGACCGGAGTAATCCGGTTGCAACCAGAAGTAAGGGCTTGAGTATCAGCCCGCTGGGTGATTGACCTGTTTATTTATTTTATTTTTATTTTATTTATTTAGGTAAGTAACAGCATGAACTTATAATTAGATACATAATTCTTTGAAAAAACATGTTCTTATGCCGATTATAACTTACGCCGTTCAAAATTATTTGAAAAATATTTTACAAACTAAATTATGAAACAAAAAATACAATACATCCGTAAATATTTATTAATCAAATGACCGCAAAAGTTGTAGAGTTAGCCGAAAACATATAAACTTATACTTACAACATAAATTCAAAATAAGTAAATGGGAATACATATATAAGTTATATTATATTTATACATACATATTACAAATCAATAATTACTGGCACTTGTCGCTGCAGCTTCAAGGGCGGTTCGTACTGCCAATTTGAAGCTAATTTTGTTTCTACTATAAATGTCAAGCCCTGTGAATTTATCATTATACGTACGTGGCAATCGGTTAAGCATTGAATTGCTCGTATGGTTAGAATGCCGTCTCGGGGGCTCGAATAACTGGATGGATCGGGTTTTACGTTGCGGCACCTTTAGAGCGATGCTCGAAAATATGTATGGGCTATCCAGCGTGCGTCCCATTGACGATGTCATGTACCGCAGTCATATCCGCAGCAGTTCGCCGATCCTCAAGCGACAGCATATTAAAATGCTGTTGCCTATCACGGTAAGAGTCAAATGCGAGATGTTCGCGTCGAGCTATGCACCGGATGAAACGTCTTTAAATCCCCTCCAGTTGGGCTTTGTGCACGCTATATTGCGGAGACCAAATGGGAGAAGCGAATTCAAGAATGCTGCGAACATAGCTGTTGTATAGTGTCAGTGCGGCCTTGGTGCCCGAGAAGGGCTTAGTCATCCTTAACACAAACCCTAGCATTCTGTACGCCCTCTCTGCTGCTTGTCGACAGTGACTATCGCCCAGAAGTTTGCTGTCAGGGTATACACCAAGGTCGCGAACGCAAGTGCTTTCTGGTATGGTATCGCCAACGGCATTGATATAATAATCCCAACTGATTTTCTTTATATTCCTCGTGAATGTGATTTTGTGACACTTTGAGGCATTTATATCAATGCCATTAGTGATGCAATAAGCCGAGAGTCGATTTAAATCCGACTGCATGTTGACGCAGTTTTCAGTACTTCTAATGGATGAGTATACTTTCATGTCATCTGCGTAAAGAATGTACTCGGACCAGTGGAAACACGTACCAATATCGCCTCTATATGCGTTAAAGAGCGGTGGACCGAGATGCGATCCTTGGGGGTACACCGGATGGTACAGAAGTGAAGTTAGAACGATGTCCACTCACGACAACAGCCTGACTACGATTGCGAACGTAGGAAGCAAACCACCTTAGGAGATCTCCGTGAATGCCTAGAGACTCGAGTTTCCGGACAAGTATACAATGAGTGATGCGGTCAAAAGCCTTTGTTTATCTCGCGGTAAGGCGTTGGTCACTTACGGGCGAGTGGAGTAACTAGACAGTGGACTGTTTTCGTCCCAAGTCTTCTACGCTCACCTCATAAGAGATAGAACGATTTAATATCGTTAAAAGTTCCTGGGGTGACGGGTTCGCCCGTTCTAGTTTACAGCTCTAGTTGTGTATTATATATACAGTCGAAGTACGTCGGGGTTATTCTGATAAATTATAATCAAAATTTCTACGTTATACAGAAAATCTTAAAAATCAGCGATAGTTGACGCTCAGCCTAAAGTCCAAATTAGTTCTCCACATTACGAAATCATACTTTTATTCATAGGTTAAAAAACGTTGCTAATAACATCCGTTAGCCATAACGACTAATGGCGATGAATAATGGACAAATACTGATGATTATGAATTGACAGGATGTATGATGTATGTTATCTGCGCATTATACAGCAGCAGACCATAATATTTTTTTTTAATAATACTGGGCTGTGCAGCTTTAGCTGAGATCTAAACTTTTACCGCTGCTAGGTGAAGGGCCCACTAAGAAATAAAACCCCTCAGGGCGGGCTGCAAAATGAGATTTTTCAACTGTTTGAAAGGTTTCGTTTGTATACTTTTTATTAGGAGAATACGCGTGCGTGAGGAGAGGAGAGGAGAGGAGAGGAGATGGTAAGGAGAAGGGTAAATCTCCATGTACAAGAATAATAGATGTGTCGAAGAATAGCTACAAATCATCATAATCCAATAGTTATCATTTATATGTTTAGTTACATCCAACACCGATAACATGAATACAAACGTTGATTTCTTAAATACAAAGAAAAGCATGTAATTTATTAGATTTTAGCGGAAAAGCGATATTCACCTAAAAATAAATTAAAGTACAAAATTGAAAAATAAAAATATACATAATGAAGTAATTAACACAGAACAGCAGCACGGCCGAAGTCGGAATTTCTTGGTTGAAAACACATGAATATACTTCTTAATTCCATCAAAATAATAGAAATTTAGAAACCATACTTTGTGTTAGAAATTTAAGTGCTTGATCTAAAATACTCGTTATTGTATACGACTGTAAACACTATACAGACTGTACATATGTCCACATACACACACACACATATATATATATATATATATATATATATATATATATATATATATATATATATATATATATATATATATATATATATATATATATATATATATATATATATATATATATATATATATATATATATATATATACACACGCAAACACACACACACGCACGCAAGTACGGTATATTATATCTATAATAAGTGAAAAGGTATTTCCAGAGAAGTTATATATCGCAGGGCTTTTAACCTAATTAAATCGATTAAGTTCTATTGATATTTAAACTTTCCAGTTTACGTGTTCGTGTATTTTTATAATACCGAGAAGTACAGACAGATTGTCAAAATATTCAAGTACAGATGAAAATATTAAAATGCAAATTTGTATATATTTAATTTTTATTTTTCAACACAAGGTCCGTTTTCGTTTCCCGTCCTCTTCGAAACGGCCTGGCTTGAATGAATGAATAGCCGGCTGGCTAGCTCTACCTACCCTCGTTATCCGCTGAGGCCATCGCTTTCGACTCGCGCGCGAGACGGCTCCACTGACCATGCACGACATTTCGTTCTGTCCCATTTCGGCGGGCCTTTGTTGGGATACGTCCTTTGGTCGCGTTACGTTATTTTGGGCATTCGGGTTATGCACACGCATGGCTTGTGTTGTTATCGTGCGAACTATTTGCATGAGAGTGAGTATGCAATGCCAAACGACGATGCCCGGGTCAATGTACCACGCACGCGATGAATTGCGTAACGACTCAAAACGAGGTATTTCGCAAACAGAACACCGTGAAATGGTTTTTCATCTCTTAGTACATGGCAAATCAGAAACCATATCGAAAATAACTGAATCTGGGTTTATTCAATATAGAGCAATTTCCTGATGTCAAATGTCGCCCTACCAGCGGGAAATCTTTTGACGCGACAACGCGGCGCGACGCGACGTGAAGCGTAGAGTGATACGTAAAAAAAACGAAGTGTATGAGAGAGAAAAACACAATCCATTCTGTTTTCGATAGAATCAATCAGTACTTTCACACGAGATCGTATTCTTTGAATCGATTTCATCGCGCTTGCGTTGTATCTATATTTATAGAAAAAAAATACTGAGTTGGATTACATAAAAATGACCCATTTTTTTCCATAAGATTCTATATGACAGACAGCCTTGAGTAAATTTAAATTAGTAAATTAAAGAGTATATTTATTAGTGTGTGTCTGTTAGTTATTCATAATACAGTCCAACACAGTTTATAAATAGATATATTGTTATCATGGTGGGGAGAAAATAACTAGGTGTAAAAAAATCTCTCTAGAAAAAAATAGTTTTTACTTTCAAACAGTACATTGACAATAGTTTAAATTTCGTCCGTTTTAAAAAATTAACTCTTTAAAATGAGAGCCACCATTGGTAAAGAATTGTGAAAAACGTTCGCAAAAGTGCCGGCCACCCCATGTCACCACAACCTAACAGCGAACATTTCCCTTAAAACCCCAAGTGAACGTCAAGATGTGTGAACCGGCGCTCCAGTATGTTGGATCCATGCTTGTTTCCTACTCTTTATTGTGAAATTTCACAATGGGCGGGTTTATTGACATATGACAATCTCTTACAACCAACCCTACTATGAAATGTTTATATGTATGTGTGCATGTAACATGTGTGTTAGTGTGTGTCTTGTTATTGCATTTCATCGACAGAGTTGAAAATGCAATTCCGTTAATTTGATCCCAACGGAAAATGGTGACCCAGCCGGGAATCGAACCCGGGACCTTACAATGTAAGATCAGACGACTACGCCACCGGACCATGCATCTCCTGCCTTAATTTAATCCACCTGAGAGACTTTCCTCCGCGACCGAACGCTCTCTGCGTCGCTATCTCCGAACGGTTGTTTTCATAATACGCCTCGACAACGAAATAACCCGATGCTCACCGTTCCAAGCCATCGTAGCTTCTAAAAACTACAGAGCATCCCCTGCCGCAGTGTCACTTATCTCCGCCGTACCCTGTATAATACAAATAATACACGCGAATACGTGTATATCACAATGTGTTAAAAAATCGACCCCAAGACAATGTCACCCCAAGAATTTCCCAGCAAGCAGCCTTCTACCCCCCCCCCCCCCTCCCCCCGATAGTGATTGTTTCAAGTGACTATGATCGCAAATGTGGTATATTTGTAGCATTTTTGTAGTATTTCCATGATATTAAAATGGTGTATTTCCAGTATTTTCTTAAATATGGCAGAGATTTATTGTGTCGCCTAATTATTTATATCGCTTGTATATGAGATAACCAAAATGTGTACGACGCATATGTGTACCGAATATCAAGTCTATAAGTCCAATATATCAAGATTTAGGTATGACTAGCGGGCACGCTGGTGGACCGATTTCAACCACAACTCTTGCCATGATCAAATGATGCCTGCATGCTGAATTTCAGCTCAATCGGGTAGCGTTTGGGCGCTATCGTGGAGAAATACACACACACACACACACACACAGAGACACACAGATGTGCGTTCACAATCCTTTTCTCTGCCAGGAAAGTAAAAGCTTACTGAAGAAAATAGCATAAAACAAGTATTGCTCCGCGGTTTTTCATTCATATTCTCACATTTTCAGACAAAATGGGAGAAATCCAAGACGGCCGTCGAAATGACCATCATCATCATGATGATGACGGGCGCGCTGGGTACAGTTGTATTGTAATTACATAAGAATGCGGCTGTGTTCGATGATTGTTCTGGTGAAAGTGTAAAAAGTGTAGACGACAAAGGCCGCGTCGCGCGTCGCTCGGCCGACGATCTCACCAGCCTGCATCCGCCTACCTATCAGCCGCTCTGCTCGCGGCGACCCCGCTTACCCCACCAGCCAGGGCCATCGCCTATTACCACAAACACCAAGATTCGTTTAGCGAGATCTCAGACGTGACAGACAACGATGAGAGCGAAGATGAGTAAAAAGACATCAGACGCATTCGAAATGAGAATGTTACATTCAGATGCATTGCCATGGCTTGCTACTAAATCCATCTAAAACAAAAGCGATCATCATCGGTAGCAGTGACTACACCTCGTGGATCGACATGCAATCCATTTTAAAAATGTGCATTGAGACTGAGGAGAATTCGCATAGTAGGCAGGTGAATCTGACCAAAATCTGTCCTGGCAGCAGCAGATTAGGGAGATGAGTGGAAAGATCTTCAACGGATGACATTCGCTGAAGAGGCTACAAAATTTTCTAGAGACAATCTGCCGATCTTTGCATCTTCCACTCCTTCACTATGATGACTTCGCTTTCCTCGATCTGACAGAAGAGCTGGCCACCAAAGTGGTAAGGTTACAGAACATCTGTATTCGCTTCATTTATAGTCTCAGAAAATATGACCATATCGCGAAATATCGAAGAAGACTGCAGTGGTTTACCACCAGAAAGACGAGAAAGTTTCTTATATTGAATTTTTCATCTTTAAAATTCTTACATTCCTATGATTTTTAAAAAGTATTTGGACCTAGTTTATGAGTTGGTCTATTCTATGGTATTTTTATTTTGCGGGCCTTTAGTGTGCGCGCTTTAAATATCGGAAAGAAAAATGCTTATTTCGCGCAAAAATCGACGATCAACCCGTAACTCCATGTGTCCCAAAACTGCGCATACATCAATTAATTGTGCTCTAAACCATCGATATAATTTGAACTGTATATGGTTTCACTGTCTGAGAATGATGACAAATAAAAACGTTCAAATTGCTACATCAGAAGTAGGATAAATCTAGGTCAAATGCGCGTATCCTATGCAAAATATGGGTTTATTTAATGCATTAACCGCTGGGGCGCCAAAAAGGCCTTTTGCGGTGGTTGACAGATCCGCACGTAGGCGTTTCGGCTGGCCTCCATATATATGTATATATTATATAAATATATCATATACATGATCAACAAACTTAATTAATAGGTACCAAAAGAGAATTATTAAAAAAAACGATATTGTTAGTATTTATGTACAAAATCGACCAAAAACGGTGAGGCGGCATTTTTGCGCGAGAGGGCTGGCTTCCGAAAGGTTAACCCGAACAATTATAATAATAATATAATTAGATCAGGCACGTATCCAGACTCAGTTTCGTGGGGGGGGGGGGGGGGGGGACATTCATTGAACCAACGCGCGCGGCACCCACCAGATTTGAATTTGCCCGTACAATGAAACGGAAATACACGGGATTTCGGGGGGTTTAATCCCAAGTACTTTTGTTTCTCTCTGATTCTCATTTTTTCTCGACTTTATTTTTCACAAAAAAATGAGGGGGGGCGCCCCCCCCCCCCCTGTATACGTCCTGGGATTGGATCCTCTAGTGACTAGTCACTAGAGAAGTGCAATACTATCAGTTTCTTGATTGTTGCACTAAAAAATAAAAAAGTAAATGTCGTTAGCTGGCGCGATAATACAGCCAGCTTGGTTAGCTGTCTAGCAAATAGGAGGTGCATCGATATAATTTGATTTCATTTCATTTTATTTCACTGTTTGATAATGATGACAGATAAAAGCATTCAAATTGCTGCATCAGAAGTAGGATGGACCGAAGTCAAATGCACCTATCCTATGGAAGATGTGGGTTTATTTGATGCATTAACCACAACGACTAACACTATCTGGTAACTAAGATCATAATATGATTGGAATCTCTAGTGACTAGTGCAATACGATTAGTTTCTTGATTGTTGCAGTAAAGAAGTAAATGTGTAGTTGTCGCGACAATACGGCCAGCTTGGTTAGCTATCTAGCAAAGCGGAGGCGCATCGCAGTCCCTCGAAAGTGGGACAGTGAGCCGCTAAAGCGGAAAGTGGACGACTCGGAATTTCTCGGTAAGAAATTGATCGCCCGCTAAGCAATGCGGCCTTGTCGCCGTCGAACGACTCCCGATGCATCGCCGCGTCGCACAGAGGGTGGACCCTCAAAGTTGATCAAAATTTTGTTTTGTTTCTTACATAGAAATACATACAAAAGCTTGTTTAACTATTTTAAATAAATTCTAGTAAAAAAGAATATTTTATAAAATAATAAAACTCAAAAATATTAAAGTGAAAAGTCACTTTATCGTTTAATTTCAATAAATTATATTCCTAATTAATCTACTCCTCAGATAGGCCGACTTCTTCAACTAATTCTTTCGACAGAAGGCACAGCTCCTTCGGATTGTTTAAAAAAGGATGTTTTATTATTATCATAAGCAATGTTAATTCTTTTTAAATGATTAGGATTTCAGTACTAAAAAGAAATAACCTTAATAATATACATTTATATACATTTTTTTCATTAGTTTATTTGCCAGAATATGTCGCTCTGTGTTGCAATTTATAGTTTACGAGTGGTATTACCCGGCGTTGCCCGTGTTATATCTTTTCTCAAATACCAATGTATACCAATTTTCATGGCGATCGGTTGAGCAGTATAGAAGTTGGTGTGCTGCAGCGCCGTCTAGTTGAAAGTTGCAACAAAGCGGATATATATAAAAACCTTAACCATGAAAAAATACATATATATGCCAACTTTCATGGTGATCGGTCAAACGGTTTCGGAGTCTATTAAACTCGGACAGACGGGCATACAGATATACCAACATCCATTTTTATATTATATTATTTTGGCCTGTTTTTTAAATTTAAACTTTGAATGCCTATATCTCGCTTATTTATAGCGACCGACACAATTTTCTTTCAGATTTAGCATTAAAATGAAAAAAATTGGAGAGAGGTTCCTATACTGCAGTTATTCCACTTTTATAACTATGTGATAATACTTACATGTATATATTTTAATTAAAGAGTTTTGAACAATGAAGCACAAATAATTAAAAAGCAGGAATAATTTCACTGTATTACCTTCACAATATTTTGAATTTAGAATAACGCTTGGCCGACTGTGACGTTTGTAGGTTTAACATAGCAGCGCCATCTATGGATTACTCAATAGATAACGCCATCTGTTAAAATCGTTTGGAACTAACAGATAATTGCGAATGTCAAATAATAGATATTGCAATAAAATAATATCGCGACTATAAATTAAGACGTAAGCTATCCTATCTTTCAAGTTGGATCAAACTGCACATTGTGTGCAAATTTGATTCAAATCGGTTAAGTAGTTTAGGAGTCCATCGCGGACAAACAACGTGACACGTAATTTATATATATTAAGATTAAGATTACAATTTATAATTATATTCGGGAAATGTGCGAAAGTATGACACTTAAATGTTTATAAATAAGGGAAAAAGTAAGAAACCTAAAAGGCTTAATAAAACATAAAAGTTTGTAATGAAATACATTAAATATTATTAAATATTAAGTACATATCCTCGACATTGCGATCCATGTCAAAAAAATGGAAAATCACTTCTATTTTTGAATGTTTGCACAAACATATTTTTCTCTTAAACAAATGAAGCAATGTAAGCATGTTTCGGTGCATAGAGATGTGTAGGGGACATGCGCATGCGTGATTGCATCACACCTGCTGAAATAGTCAATCGCTGACAATCGGACAATGAATGATAAAATGTAGTGAGCGTCCGTCGCACATACGACTACCGATCAAAACTAAATTTTACCAAACTATGTTTTCCATGAAGGAAAACATCACTACTTTCGATAGCATAATGAATGGGTAGCAAACCGCAGCTATTCTCTTTTTGTTCAATGGTTGGATACGAAGCCAGTTGGTATCCCGTGCATTCCAACTCTTCTCGCGGGATATGTGTGAAATATTTTAATCGTCAAGCAATAGCTTTCGTTCAGAATATTATTAAAATTACTTCTAACGTTAAATGTTTTAATTTTGACAATGGATAACCTAGAACGAAATATGCACTAAGTATGCTTCTCATTTTCTTTTGAATTTCGACCTTGTATTTAGACAGATGAAGCAGCGAAATTACAGAACCACAAAATAAAGTAAGGTTTCTCCTATACCTCCGGATGTGTAGGGGGAAAAATCTTTCGCTTTAATTAAAGTAATAAGAGAACCTATAATATGCAATCAAATCAGTTGCCAAAATTATACGATGTATTTAATTGTTTTTTTCCGTGCAGTTGTTACGTGAAATTTTATAGGCTTTGGAATATTCAGGAAAATTCCATTGGCGTTGAAATAATATTGTATGTTGCCAATGAAGATATAACTGGTATTTCAGATGAAGAGGGACAAGATTGGTCAAGTGAATATATTGATGTTTCATTTTTATTAATAAATACATAGTTTAGATATAAATTGTATGTTCGTGTTGTTTTCTAATTCACTGCAGAATTTTTTTTTAAATATGTCAAAACAGTATTTTCCAAAATGTGTCATGAAAAATTTAAATTCATCACAGAGAAATAATGATAAAATAATTTAGATCAACTTTTCGAGTCAAATACCCATTTATGTTTCGAGTCAAATACCCAAATGCCCGTCGGATTGTCAAAGATGGAAAGACAAATTTTACTAAAATCTTGGCAATACCCATTAGGAACCATTTACAAGATCCAACCGGGTTTTGGGGACGATGCCATGAGCATCCCATGGATAAAAGAGTGGTACAACCGCTTTAAAGATGGCCGTATCAGCAGACGGCTACCCACGTCCCGGTAGATCCTTGACAAGCCGAAATGACAGTCATTGACCAAGTGTGGACTTTGGTCATGCAGTGGTTTATCAGGCTCCCTAGAAATGGATCAGTGTGCTAACAACTCAAGTTGAAAAGGCCGCTGAAAGGGACCGATTCGAATCAATAGAAGACAATATGCATAATGCGGAGGCCCAGTTGAACAACGTTCCCAAAGGATAAATTCCATGTATAGGCACCACGTTGTAAAAAATCTATATGAATATGTTGATGAAAGATTTATACAGACGGTCTAAAATGATTACCGAAATTATTTATTACGTTTTCGCCGGATCTCTACGTTTTCAGATTCTGTGAATCTAATGAAGTGATTTCTGGAAAATGTATGTCTGTATATGTGTGTGTATGTACCCACTGCATCGCAGAAACTACACGATCAATTAGAAAATCAATTAGATCAATTAAAAAAATGAATGGGAGATATTCGCCATTTTCTTTCAAAATGGAGGCCCCTTCAAAATTAAAAAAACCAATACTGGTCCTAGAAAAATAAGTAAATATGAATTACTCTTGCTTACATCAATTTTCGACATCTTCAAACCTTCAATATTAAAAGTGTTGTAATCTGAAAATAGAATAATTCATAATTCCGTTCTCATTAACGATAGAATCTTCAAAGAGTCTTAGAATTCTGACAATAATGCCTACTTTGTTGTAAGTCACTTATTAGTATTTTTAGTTGCTTATAAGTTAAATAAGTAAAATTTTAAAATGATGGACAGAAAATAAAGAAATTCAAAAATCGAACCTTAATCACGATTATTATTATGCAAATTAATGCCGCTCTCATTATATAGCCAATACCTAGAAAAGAAGGAATTTGGGAAAGTATATGATACCATGTATAAACCGGATTTTCTTTTATTTGTTTCTATTTTCTTTACAATCGGCTCACTTAATATTGGTTTTATTCGTGCGCTCGATAACGCAAAGTAAACTGCAATGGACCCCCGTTACTATTGTGAGATTTTTGTTGTTCGCTAAGAAGCAGAGCTTAGTGCGTTTTTAAATGTAGCAGCTGAGCCAGTCCTCGTTATATTAGCAAGTTTATTCTAGGTGAAGCTTCCTTTATAGCTCGAATATTTGTGACGTGGAACTACCGCAAAATAGCCGCGGGCCTTCGTACCATACGAGCGGGAGTTTCGTGGCCATATCAGCTTCGAGTATAGATAAATAGGCGTATTTACGACGCGAAGTAGAGCCCACGTCTTCGTCGTGTGTTCAGCATGGAGGCGCTGGAAAGAAAAGGAGTGACATGACTCGGTGGCGGAATTGTGAAGCAATTTCTTGCGCGGGCATTCTGAATTCTCTGCACTCTTCTTTCAGTCTTTTAATGAGGCATGGGCCGTAAGCAGTCGCCATTAGTCATAGTCACAGTCACCATACCTACGGTTTCATTTGTTTTGACGTGAAATAGTCAAATTTAGCGATGTGACGCTTTGTTGTCCGCGTATATCTCATGGTAAAAGAGTTGCGATGCGAATTGACGTGTATATTCTAAAAATAGACCACCATCCGTTGATAAGCGTATTCAACTTGTGCGTTTGTGTGATTACGTCATCGAGTAGGGGGTGTCATGAGACCCGAATAATTTTTAATATATCAGTTAATTTTATAGATTACAATATTATTATTTTACCAATATACTTCCGGACGATATGGAGAGATTTGTTTATATAGTGGGCGCCAGCCCGGAAGAAGAAGAAGATTTATTTCGGATCTATGAACAAGTGCCAGAGTCCTTCCACCGTTTAGAATTCTTCTGGGGCAGGGGTATGTAGGCTGCGTCGGGATTTGCGTCGGTTCGCTCAGTCCATCTCAGGCACGGGGGTATTTAGAATCCCTTAGTGATCCAGTCTACGGTAAGATGACCATCCCTATGGGATGAACGGCCTTTTATGGATATTGAATTGCTAAATTATTTGAATCATTTCCCTTACTAAATAATATATTATTATTCTCGTTCGAACGCCCTCTAGCGGTGGCGCGGCGAGTTACTTAGCAAAGATTGACATCATTTTGCTCAACCTGCATTGTGCTACTAATGCCCGCGTTTCGCCGCTAGATGGCGCGGACGCAACGGCGGATTCGGTTAATTTAAATTAAGTCTTGCTGGAATATGCGCAAAATTAACTTGTAACATAAATAAGTGTGCTTTATTTTCCTTGGTAAAGAATTCTGAATTTAATGAATTTTCCCAAGTAATAATGGAAACTGATTTTAATATCTTATAAATGTATCTCAACCAATCCTTTCCTTTTATGGTTTTTTTATTCTATTTTATTTATATGAAAAAAATGAAAATGAAATATATGATATATGATGATATTAAAAATGAAATTATTCTGATATTGAGATGATTATGAGTAAAATAAAACATACTTTTCCGACCCAAATTTACTATTTATTTTTCTATAACCTGTTGCGAAGACATTTCCCGAAACTATATGTGTGATATTGAATATTTATATTATTTATGAAACTTAATTTTTAATCCGTCGATCGTCGAAGGCCTTGCGAGATTTTACGAGCGTACGTTACAATTATTACATTTTTCCCGTGTTTCGATGAGCATTATTCGTAACTGGTTTTCCCTATTTTTGCCCTACAATGATTTGGCAATTTTTAGTGTCGGGTACGCTGCACTTTCAAATATCGTAAACGACGGTAGTCTTTTGCTCTATTATTTTCCCTGATATTTAAATTTGGAAATATTACGTATTCCCTGACGATGACTCGCATTTATATTTATCTACAATTTGGTATTTTACTTCATAAGCTATTTTATTAATTTATCTGATTTTTAATTGCCTCGGGAAGAACTCAATGCCACTCTGACTCCGCCACGTTTTAATCCCAAGATTGTCTAACGTGGATTTTAATTATATTTATATATTTTTTTACAGCCTACATTTTAAGTAGAGATCGCCGAAATGATTTTAGGTTTTATTGGCGGTGTCTATCGTTGATCCTATATTCGAAACTACGGATTCCTATATTCAGAAAAACGAGTTAGCACGTATATGTCGTGCAAGACGGGTCTGAAGGACTAAAAGTATTGCACGATTGTGGTATTGCAAGTTAGAATAAAAGAAATCGAATTTTACTTTAAAAAAAACCGAAAATGAGAATATAATCTACTTGCCCCAAATAGGATGTGGAGATCACGCTGGAATGCTTTGCCTGCGCCGCACTTGATTCTAGTTATAATTTCTAAAGATGACTTTGACTTTTATATTTTATTCGTAGATGTAGGTAGGCCACTTCGAAGTCGTGAAATGAGCTCCGGCGGCCGGTAATCGCCGCGAGGCAAAAACCGACCGCCGCGCTGAAACGACGACCTTCCCAGGCGAGTGCTTCGGGCCAAAAAAAAAACAAACTCCCACTAGCGATTCTCTACACCCGTGTTCCATCTAATCGCTAGTGATGCCTATTGTGCGATAAGATTCGCTTGTATCCTATATTATTGTTATTTTATTTTTGTTAACTAATTTTGGCAATAATTGTTTATTATATTGTTTGTCAAACCCGTAATGGTTTTATGACCATTACAGGGGGAAGGAAAGAGAGGGGGGTCGGACAGGGTATTCGAAAGTCAATCCGCGCGACCAAATCGGTCACAACTCCGTAACGGAAAGGGATTCTTGCGACGACGTAAATTGTGAGCTGAGCACAAAAAAAAATAAGTCATCCAGTGAAAACGTGTGCTCCATGAAAGTTGTTTTCACGCAAGACATGGGAAATACTCGTATGGTCGAATATGGGAGAGAGGTGCGAATGCTTAGTTCACCATGAGGGTGAACCTGCCAGGGGCCATAGTAGTTCCCAGGCCCCATACTAGTAGACACGGCAGAAGCTAGAAACGCGTCGATGATGGCGGGCTTTTCGAAGGGTGCGAAACGATCTGAAAAGACCAGCTAGGGTCGACATCAGGACAGTGTCGCTAAATGCGCCATTAGAGAGAAGAGACGTGACTTTTATTCAGCGGACTATATCGCAACTGACTGCCAACGCGGCGCTATCCGATTAGAAAAAGGCTCGACTCGATCACCCGTTTGGAAAACGATCGCCGTCATAGTTCTATTAATTTGTACGGTATGAATATGTGGACTATGTGAGACCATGGATTATAAAGTATGCCATGTCTTGGAGGCAAGTACGCTGAAATAATATAACGATGTAATACACGGACATACACATGTTTTCAACAAGGATTACGTATATAATGCGGACTGTGGTCCATACGTATGAATTAATATGACGCGTAAAGGTGTTGGCGTGACGGTAATTAAGTAATGTTAAAACATGACGTTATTTAATGAAATATCGTGCGTATTTTCGAAACATGCGTATTTCCGTGTATTATATCGTTATATTATTCCGACGTAATGATGTGGCGACCTTGGGATCTCGCTTCTAACTATACGTACGGTTATAGTCGGACACATGAATCACGAAATTGAAATTACAGTATACTGTTATTTCCGTATTAACCGTAAGGAAAATGGTAGGAATACATATTATCTACATACATAATACATATTATCGAGTAATGGAGTTTCAACAAAATTCTTTGTAATTCAACAATATTACGATTGAAACGTCGTCATTCTGTATAAAACTGTAATAACAAAATGGTAATGTAAGAAGCAATCTAATATTTTCTCAGTGTTATGCGATATCCCGCGGGATATTACTCTTATATTACTATTATATTATCTATATTATATATTTTTTAGACACGGCTGCTATTAGACAAACATTACTAGACTACTGCGCCTCGACACAGGCCTAAGCCAAGTGAGGCAGTGCCTGTACCTTTATTTTTAAATCAATGATTAGTTAAGCACTCAACCTATTTCTTCTCCACTTTTAGCTTGAGTCAATAGTTAGTAATTAATTAATTATATGTTATGGATAAATAAAATAAAAAATAAAAATAAAAAAATATATTACATCATGTGCCCTATGACGCAAAGTCTACTGCGAGGGACTCCCGTGCTAACGTGCGCTGTCATCTCGTCTTAATATCGTGCCTGTCGCTGTCTGCTGTCTATCAGGCAGTGTCCGGCGAGCAGCTCGGGCGCGGGCGGTGGCGTTCATGCGGTCGGTCGGTCGACCGCAATGTAAAGACGACTAATATTGCAATGGTGTTTTCCTGTATTGAATTGGCACGGAGCGACTGGCAATTGACCCGATGCAATCATTGCAGCTTCCACTTATCGAAGATGGCGACGGGCGCTCGGCGCACAGTGGTTTAGATTTTTTCAAACACGTATTTTAACCAGCCCTCGCTGGTAGAATCAGAATTTGTATTTTCATTAGGCCTTATAATGTCAGCAGATTTAAAAGCGAAATAGGCTAAGAGGCATAGACAAAAAAGTGCAAGGGTTTTGTAAAAGCTGATGGACAAATGGACAGAATGCTTAACAATGGAGGCGTGGCGTCAGCATTACTCCATACATGTCACAAAAATGTTCATTATATTGCGCGGCACATTAGACCGATGCGTAATAGTTACCGACAGATACGTACCGGCGTATTTGCCTTATTCCTTAAATAAGGCATGTGTGTACAGTGGAATGCAAACATTTTGAGCTCTACAACTACATGCTCAGGTCACACGTATTGCATTTATTGCACTGCACTGCACACCAATGCACTGAAACCAAAAAAGGGATAGGCATATTTTATACCTGTGAGAATGACGGAGAGAGGTTGAGTTTACGCGTGACTGTAATGATTCTCGTCGAAGCCAGCCGTTTAACGGTACAGTCAGACGATTACATAACTAATAGATTCGTTTAGTGTTGAGTTGAATTGGGCTGTGATAATTTTTCAGTATATACGTGATTGTCTCAGCGGCCCGTCGTTTAGCGGTACAATCAGAAAAGTAACAAATAAATACGTTTTGTGTTGTATTTTGTCTTCGTGTTCTGTGTTGTGATCGTGCGTTCGACTGTGCTGAATCCCAGGAGGTACAGTAGGTAAATAACTTTATTTTCTATTATTTCTTGTCGTGATCGTCGTTTAATATGCCGTTAAAAACAAAATTGGGAAATAAGACGCTGAAATCCCAGACAAGGGAATTAATATCAAATATTTACCATTTCATGAAAGATGAAGCGAAATTCGGAATAACAATTGAATTGCAAGCGGTCTTAAACAGGCTTTCTGCTGCTAGTAAAATATCTATCGCGTCAATAAAAAGAGTTTTAGCCGAAAAGTTTAATTCTGTTGTAGTGATTGATAATGCCCCATACCACAACGTGCAATTAAACCCAGCACCAACGTCCAACTCTCGAAAAGCTGTTATGCAACAGTGGTTACGCGATAAAAATATTCCATTCAATGACGCCATGTTGAAGACATCGCTTTATGAGATTATTAAAATTAATAAACCCCGATTTAAAAAGTTTAAAGTTAACGCTTTATTAGAAGACAATGGTCACACAGTACTCCGATTACCACCATACCACCCTGACCTTAATCCCATAGAGGAAATATGGGCTCAGATAAAGGGATATGTAGCGAAAAAGAACGTTTCTTTTAAACTGGACGATGCTATGACACACGCCATAGATAAAATTGAAACAATGTCAACCAGAGACTCCCAATGTTGGACTAATGTTTGTCGTCATGTTATCGATATAGAAAACAAATATAGGCTAACCGAACCGGTGTTAGATAGAATTTTAGACAATCTATCATTTGTAGTAAGTACGGGAAGTAGTGATGAAGAAATGAACGCAGTTAATTTAGATGAAAGTAGATCTGAAAACAGTGACAGTGATTTAGAAGGAATATATCCACTTCAATGAATAATACTATGTGTCTTACTGTGTACTGTAAAATTGGCACATATAATTATAATAATAGTTTGGACAGTGAAAGGTGATCGTATTGTGTTGTAAGCAGAGTCTATAAAAGTATTGTGTTTGAGATGTACTGTTATAATTGAGGCTCCTAATATAAAAGTGGTAATAGTTTGGAAAGTGAAACATGATTGTTTTGTGTTTTTGTGTCACAATCCTAATGTTATTTTCCACATAATTATATATCACACCGTATTATAAACCAAACTAATTATCGATATTACATCATGGACGGTTATGCATGTAATGCATGTGTTAATCGCTAATGAACATTTAAATTATAGTACAGTCATTCTCTAAAACAATACTGTTAGGATGGCTAGTCGATTTTGTACGTCGAAATTAAGTTTTTTTTATTTTGTATTCATCACTTCAATATTTATTAATTTTTTTATTTTATTTGATTAAAAAAATTACACCGTTTGTAGTAACAAATGCTTGCGTCGCTCCTAACTAGGCATAGCCGATCTATTTTGAATATTTATATTTTATTGTGAAATTACTTGTTTTCTGCCTGCCTTTTTTCTTTCTGTTTCATGTCTTCAATTCACGGGGACATGGATAAAGTAAATACATAGACCGGGGACATGAAATATTTTTGAATTATTGATTATATATAAATTATGGACAATAATAGTACCAAAAAAGTGGTCACTGGTTTTCTTTGGCGGTTCTTTCCAGTGGAATCTTACACCGTTTGTAGTAACAAATGCTTGCGTCGCTCCTAACTAGGCATAGCCGATCTATTTTGAATATTTATATTTTATTGTGAAATTACTTGTTTTCTGCCTGCCTTTTTTCTTTCTGTTTCATGTCTTCAATTCACGGGTACATCGATAAAGTAAATACATGGACCGGGGACATGAAATATTTTTGAATTATTGATTATATATAAATTATGGATAATAATAGTACCAAAAAAGTGGTCACTGGTTTTCTTTGGCGGTTCTTTCCAGTGGAATCTTACTTGTAGAACTCGCCGGAAAAAATAGGAAAAAGTACAATTACTGTCTTTTGACGTTCAGTATGTGTATATTATGTATTTACATTGAATAAAAATATTTGAAATTGAATTTGAATTTGTTAATTAGACTATAAAAGCCAATTTTAAATTTTCAATACATCATCACGATATCAAATATTCTGTCGTTGGCTGTACATGCCTTGGTTTTAAGGAAGACGGCGAAGTCCGTTACATATAGCGGCTCTAGTCTAGCACGAGGCCATTTGATTTTCTTTCTCATGTGCAGTTTTGACGAGGTTGTGTTTAATCTGTGTAAGCATTTTTGAGACTGTGGTCGAGAGCTCAAAAAGAATGCAGCGGAGTGTACCTTATCGTGAGTACCTTATCGCTTATTTGTAACATTTTTTGATGGTATTTTTTCTACTTAATGGCATATCATGTATATGGTCAATATTAAGTACTTCATGTCCTTAACTGGCTGCAGAGTTACACCTACGATTCTAACTCGGGGTTGTGTTACGTTCTATTTACAGGGGTCACTGATGGGGAGTTTCTTTTTATCTGTGTTAATAATTAGTATTGGTAGCGAACGGTTTCGTGCAGCTTGGGCCACAAGATCCATTTTGTTCTCGGATCGGCTCAACTCACGATTCAGCTCCTATTCAGAAGCCTCGTCGTGCGGAAGGCTACCCTGGGTAAGAATCTCGCGTCTCAGGCCTCACAGCTGGTGGACCGGTTTCTCCTGGCGGGATTGCATCCTGGCGCTACTGGACGGTTTACGCACAGTTCGGCGACGCCACTCGGTTGTGCACTCTAACTAATTGCAAAAGGAGTCTGGAGACTATGGTAATATACTGTGTCCTAAGCAGCGGGGGTATATGTTGACCTGTGGTCATGCCACTCTTAAAATGACCTTGCGCCACTCGATCCCGTGTCGCACTACGGGAAAAGAATGCCCAGGTCCGCGATACATTCAAATTTAATTAACGCTGTAATACAACAAGTAGCGGCTGCATAAGCGACTTCGGAGCCGTAACCAGTCGGGAGGACGGAGGTATCCTGAAGGTTTAACTCTAGACGGAGATATCCTACCAAAAATGGTAGTTAAAGGGCGAGGCTGCCCGCTGGTTACCTTTTCCGGTGCCTCGCCGTAAGGCGTTGGTCTCTAACGAACAGCAGATAGTCTTGTCTCTAAGTCTTCTACGTTCATCCCATGGCTGAAAGAACGATCACATATCGTTATACCAGCCTGAAGTGACGGGTTCGCCCGTTGTAGTCGACACCACCCTACTATTTATGATTAGTAGTTTACACACCTGTAATATATTTCTTTTTAAAACTATAAACGATTTTTCATCCTGAATCACAGTGCGGCGAGCATATTGTCCGAGATGTATGCCGTCCCGCCTGCTCGCTGACTACTTTCGCTCGTCAACTCTTCACTCTGAAGTCAATGTACGACACAGCAAGTCTTAGTAAGATGTGATGGGTCAAACGCTCGCTGCAGATCTTTCTCTCTCTCTCCGTTTCTCTCTCTTACTTATTTTGAAAAACAGCGGATAAAAATTGTGATTTTAGTAAAGGGGCATAGACCCAATTAAATTGCATGTTTCCATTGCAGAGTTTGAAAACTCGATCCACGATTCCACGATCATCCATCCATCAACCGATCCCGCAGAGACAAAAATTGGCTACAATCAAGAATGGCCAGATAAGTCGGTAGTTAAGGCAAACAAGTAGTTAGATAATACAGATAGCGCGTAAAAAAGTGAGAGACTGATGATACCGGTTTCACGACAAAATTGCAATAAAAAACCGACTCGGCAAATATAATGGCATTTTTTGCAGCTTTCGAGCAAGTATCGGACATATTTTGTGATTGTATGCACCAATGATCCAAAATATGTCAGTTGAATATGTACCTATGTATGGGTTCAAAAAGAAACCAATCTTAATTTGTTTCTCGTGAACAGATAAAGCATGAGGGGGTAAAATTTTAGATAAAGCTTGGCAAAACTCAAGTAAAAACCATTCATAAGATCCAACATTTGAATAGAATAGAATAGAATAACTTTATTGTACTATAAAAACATTACTTAATGAATATTATATTGGTTTTATAAAAAGTGACAATGTATGCACACATGGAGGACTTATCGCTATAGCGATATCTCACAGCCAACCATTTGATAAACTAATTACTAATTGTCACCGTACAATACACACAGAAGTAATAAAGTATACAAATATATGTCACTTATATAAACTTAAACAAATATATGTCAATAACTTATGCTAAGATTGCCCAGGGAAGGATAAATGAGAGTACAGGATGAGGTATTTGGTTAGTGGCTGTGTGAAAATAAATGTCAACAACATTTGAATGTGAGCAACGAAGGTGCATGCCTGATAGTGAGGGAGCTAATTCCATAAACGAGCAGATTGGACCGTAAAAAAGTGCGTGTAAATAGACGAATGATGTAACGGAATGGCGAGTGTGTTATTCTGGCTTGATCGAAAGGGACATTTGTTTCGGGGACGACGTTTGAGCATTTTACGGATTAAGGAGTGGTGGTACATCCGCCTCAAATATGGCCGCGCGTTCGTGGACAGCCAACCACGTCCCGCACTTTGGTCATAAAGGATCTTGCATTTCCGACGTTCCAGTGGTTCATCAGGCTCCTTACTCCCTAGACATGGGTCCATGTGCTTTTTGAATTGATTTCTGGATTTTCCCCCATGTTGAAAATGCAGCGGAAAGGGGCCGATTCAAATCAAGAAAAGACAGTATGCGCGCTGCAACAGCCCAGAAGATGTTTCCCATTCCATGTACACAATTCCAGAAGATGATTCCCAGAAGTGTTTTTACCAAGGTGAAACCGCTGGGAGCAATGTGTACATTAACAAGGGCACTACTTTGTAGGAAATTAGGGTAAAATTATTTTGTATTAATAAGTGTATTTTTTATATGATCATTTATTATATAGCGTATTCGATCGTACTGCGATTTGGCAACTAGGATTTTACTAAGAAACGCAACGTGTAGATAGATGGCGCTCATAGTCTAAAATGTATTAATTACTTTTATCATGTTCAATATGTTTGCGTTCATTGATATGGTGGCGCACTTTAGATGGGTATTAAATAATAATATACCTAATAACAAGACGAATTTTTAAATCATAGCTCTTTTCAATGTAGTATTATTTACATAAAGAAGTGAATTTATAAGTCGATATACAGGTTTCAATACGTAGTAATTACGCACTTTAAAGTTTAGATAGACTAAATCATGGCATTCCGCATTAAGGCCGTATAATTTATGTGATGTAATAGGTCGATATAAAAAATGCGATAGGTGGCACTAATAATGTTATTATTGGTTAAAATATTGGGTTTATAAAATCAATTAGTTTTTTTAAAAAACATTCATCATCGATGTTATTTTAGATAGCCAAATAAATTGCTATTAGTTTCGCCGTCAATCATATCAGTGCCACCTGCATTTCGCCAGCGCGAAAGGATGGCCAAATCGTACTATTGAGTTGGGAAATCTAATACCACGAATATATTCAATGATATAATGAATAAGTTTATTTCACCAAAGGTTGGATAGTTTTTGAACAGGCGTGTATATTACCTAATATTGTAGGTAGGGCCAGGGCATATGTTTGTTAGTAACTATTTATAAAATCAAAAGAAAGTAAAAGTCAACGAAAGAAACATATCATTCATTACTACTACCATTGATTTTAATGCTACTACGTTTAAATACATCAGCCCTGGGCGTTTCGAGTAAATCGCAAAGTAACGGTATGTAATAAGTAGTCTCTATTGCGTATCAGGCCGCTCAACCATAGCCACTAGATTAGACTCGGCCTGGCGAGAAAATAGTTTTTTACGGGTTAGCAACGACGGTCTGCTAATGTGTTTGTCTTCTGCTTTATCGGCGCGCGAGATGATGTTTAAAACGATTCACGAAACGTGAATGGGCGTTAATTTAAATAAGTGTCCCAGACGTTATCAATGTCGCCGACACCGACCAAGGTCACCATCGATGTGCAGGGGAGAGGGGGGTCAGTTTAACGCGGGGGGCACATTGAAACGTTTTGGAGTTTACTCCTTACAAATCGATTTCACTTAAAGCCCCCCCCCCTCCCCTCCCCCCCATGATGGATGTAAAATTTTATTTATTTATTTATTTGGTAATTTACAATTATCTACAGTAGATGGACATATACAATTATAATGTGGTAGCCGGTATAATCCAGTAGCAAAAAACTGATAACATGTTATGCCAGAAACTGTTGCCAGTGATCCTATTTTAATGTCGCCTAACTAGGCAATAGCCAGTTCTAAGGCGGACATTTAAATTGTTTTAAATATATTATGAACCAATATATAAAAAACTAAGTAATGTATAATATAGAAAATGTAGTAACGTAGAACAAAGAAATTCTTACAAGCTGGAAAATTAAATATAAAATAGATAATATAAAAGTGAAATTAATAATATAAAATTGTTAACCTTGACATGATGACAATTAGCTAGTATTTAGATAATCATAATTGCTTAAGAATAGAGTGAGATAATCAAACTTAATTATAAAAATTAAACATTAGTAAAAAAATTAAATAAAATAGGAATTAAAATACAAGGGGAGATGAAAGACTTAAATTGTTAACTATAGCATAATCATTATAAAAAATGATGTAAACAATGCAACGGTAACAAAATGCGTTACGTTTAATTTCGGTAAAGTTCAAAAATTGAAAAGAGTGTAACAATTTGAAAGCTTCCCATACTGACCATACCAACCCATACTGACCATACATTTGTCGAATGATGAAATGAGACAGATAGTAAACCAGCAGATTGTAATCTGAGACAATCACACTTCAGTCGCGCGTCGGAGCTGACACGCACATTTTTTTAAACGATTAAAAAACACCAATATGGCGGTCGGTTGAGTTAGTTGTCTCTAAAACTAACTAACTCAGTCAGTCAGTCCGTAGTCCGTACGTCAAAGTCAAAAAAACAAAGTCAAAGTTGAAGTCGAAGTTGAAATCGAAATCAAAATCACAAGCAATTTTTTATAAATAAAAGTTCCTCGCTTTCAGTAATACATATAAGAGTTGCGTTTATTTATCCCCTATCTATTCACTTATAGAGTAAACTCCAGTCGCGCGTCGGAGCTGACACGCACATTTTTTTCTAAAGTATTAGGAATTCTATAAATAGGATAGAATAGAATTTAACGCGTGAAATTTGTAGCACCCTGGGTGCTACAAATTCACTCGCACCCTGGGTACCTTAGGGTGCTACAAATTTCACGCGGTAAATTTGTTTCTATCCTATTTATAATGTCAAACAACCGCGATTAGGAATTCTATTTTAGAATTCCTATACTGCTAGACATATCCACAAGAAATTTAAAATAGAGTATGGGACAGCATATAAGCAAAATGAAAGGGGCTTCTGAGCATGTTCAAAGGGCTTTAGAATTTATGGACAAGAAGATATTACCTACTACTAATTTGGAGCCTATAATATCAAGTTTCTTGTTTTTCAGGTTTTATAATTTAGTCATCGAGTCAAAGTCAAAGTTGAGAAACAGCCTTGGTCTAGGTCTAGGTCCAGTCTGCCCTAGACAACGGCGGCTGCAACGTCACCGAAACGTCGGGTCCTACAAATTTCGAGCGGTAAATTCGTTTTCTATCCTATTTATAATGTCAAACAACCGCGATAGTCTTCGATTTTATAGCCTTGGGTACGTTTTAAAGCGATTAACATTAATACATACCCTCTGGAGCATAGTAAATAACAGTTTAACCTAAAAAAAACATTTGTTTTTATTATTTCGGAGCAGTAACTCAAAGCAATTTTATTGTCTAAACACAGAATTATTCATAGCTCAAATAAGATAAAAATCGAACTCGATGTGACATATTTAAGAGATTACTCATAGCTGTTATTTCAAAGGTGGGGAGATGAGAATAATCGACTGACATCACACAACCTAGATTAATCAACACAACCTAACCTAACCTACCATGCAATTTCAGTACTAATTGGCATATTTCAATATTCCTATACTTTTATTTAGAATAGGTAATATTTTCTAGTATCTGTAATATTTTCTGGTATCAACATTATTAATTTTAATAAATGAATATAAACAGATTATTTTCTATAATTTAGCAATCAATATAATGCCCGTTTAATAGCCACGTTATTATTTAATTGAATTTGTTCATATGATTAATTTTATCTATTTATATTAAAATAAGTACCTACTTGAATCAATATAATACAATAGGTATATTTATAGACTTCTTTGAGTTTTCAAATTGTTTCTTTAACATTATCAAATATATTAAAAATTACCAAAATATATTATTTTGTAGTAAATATTTACTGGAATAATGACGCAGCCCAAACTAATTATAGGGCATCTCACTAAATGTTAAATTGGAGAAAAATGATCTTCGTATTAAAAATTAATAATGTGGACCTCAGAAACTATTGCAGTTTAAAAGTCAAGAAATATTATGAATGCTAGTTAGTACTGAAATGGTCCTAATGTGATGGCATAATGGTCCTAATGTGATGGCCACACACTGTAAAGACAATAATGGAAAAGTGGGAGATTAATTAGGGTGAGGGAGAGTAAAGTCATGTTCCATTTTGCTATTTTGTGAAGTATAGGTGCCATCTGACTCATTTTCTTCCAGATACATATTCCTATAGTTTCTTGCATAGTTTTTTTCATATCCTTTGTAAGTTGTGATCGACGACTACTTGTGATCATGAAGCAAACCCTTCATAACCGACTTGATTTTAATTTCCCGACAGATGTAAAGTATTATGGTCGCACTTCTGTGTGTCTGTGTGTGTGTATTACTCCACCATAGCGCCCGAACGCTCTATCCGATTGAGCTGAAATTTGGCATGCAGGCATCATGGCAAAAGTTGAAAAGATTGTGGTTGAAATAGAACGAATGAACTCAGGGGCGCGCTAGTCATACTTTGATCTCCAAATATTGGACTTAGAGACTTGAAATTCGGTACACATGGTCGTTGTGCTAAAACCACATTGTGAAATTGTTGGAATATCTTTTATATAAGCGACACAAATAATTTTTAAATTCCGCCGCCTTTAAGAAAATAATACATCAAATTGGAAAATAGCCATACCACGGAAATACTACAAATATACTACATTTGTGATCATAATCACTTGACACAATTACTATCGGTAAGGGGGGGAGGGTAAGGGAGGGGGGAGTTTGAACGTTTTGGCGCGAAGGAGGGGAGTTCTGCTTGCCGGGAAAGTCTTGAAGTTACACAACCGATTTTATTTTAATTATTGAAAGTTTTTTGTTTAAACAATGTTTGTGACAAAAATGGTAAAAATGCCCACCCGGTCGGCCCCAGAAATCCCCCCCTCTAATCAAGCACGCCTTTAATCTACCGGTCTCTTGCTCTATCACCCTCTCTGCCTTGAAAGATCAATCGCGATGAAATCGATGCTCTATCCTGCGCACAGTAGATAGTTTGTAGATACAAACAACATAACAGTTCTTTTTATTATTTTCTATGTTTCAACCAAACCTGTGTCTGCTAAGATTTGCCATCGGGCGACGATATTTTCTACGGAAAGTGTCCGACGCGGCGACGACGCCCTCGGTCAAGCCGATGGGCGCGGCGCGGGCGCTTCTTAGCATTGAACTTGTGCTGCAGCACGTGGATTGCGTTGTGTCACATCTCCGCTGTCACGCCGGCCATAACGGCTTTCCACATTTGAGGTCAGGGACTCACGTGACACACTAGCCGAGTGGATTTGCAGTAGACATTTCGCAATATAATACATACCGTATCTATTCGAACGCAGGCAGACGCATACGGTGCATCAAAGCGCATTCCAACGTAGGTTTACTATTTCATGGCAGCTACAAATCAACGAAATCAGTGTCTTTCGTAACCTTCTACGGTTGCTACAGTTCCTATCAGGAAAAAAACCTGCTACAGATCTTAGATACACTGATGTATGTGGCTAGAGGTGTAAATATAGTTTACTAATAAGGAGGAGATCGGATCGGAGCCTGCAAAACTCAGTACGTTCACATTGGAAGTTCTGAACCTTACACGATTTTATCGCGATTTACGGGCCAGAGTATCTAAAGTTTACTGTGTTTAATTTCAGTGCGATTTCACCTGTGGCATACTGACTGATAGGTTATGGAACTTCCAAAACCTCAGACCGTAAAATTCGCAGCTATGAAAAAGCTTCTGCTACTTTTCACTGCTAAATGTTTTTATGATAGCGGTCATCGACACGCGAAGTGTTACCATGCGTCTTGAAAATTCCCTCGTCTTGAAAATTAGGCAATAGGCCTCCACCAACCATTTTAACTATACATTCTACACAACCAACAGTAAAATCGCATTGGCGAAGGGTTTTTTACAGTTAAAGTTACTGAAGTTCGACAGCTAATGGTACTCGTGCATTGGCTTTAAGACCCGCTCGTTGGAAATGCTCGCTGGAAATCGTTGGACTCGCGACTGGAAATGCTCTTAAACGTTTCTTAAGAAGCGGGGTGGTTGTTGACATGATGTTAGCTGCTCTTAAAACAACCCGTCGGTAATCCGATCCCGAGTGAACAGACGAGCAAAGGACGCCACGGTCAGCATTAAATTGGAACTGAATTACCGCTTACATAAGGTAGAGGCCGCGCAAGCGACTTCGGTTCCCTAATCAGACGGGAGGACGGAGTAATCCTACTAAATATGGTAGTCATGGCGCGAGACCGGGCTACTGAGTTCTCTTCCCAGTGCCTCACTGTAAGACGTTGTTCTCCGACGGGCATGTTAGCATAGCTGTACTGGTGTAGCATAGCATAGCATGCTAGTGTAGCATAGCATAGTGTAGCATAGCATAGGTGGACTGTATCGTCCTTAATTTCTCTACGTTCACTCCAGGTTAAAAGAACGTTTAATATCGTTATACCTTCCTGAGTTGACGGATTCTCCCGTAGTAGTAGGTGACAACTCTCCAGTTAAAGTTATCCATTGCTGCGAGCGAACTCGCCATCGAATGATTTTATAACGATCTTGTAGGATGGATCACTACGTCCACTAGAATGTTTACAGTTCGAGTGACTTACGCGAACCTCTACCTGATATTAGCAATAATGCCGTCTTGGACCCGTGGCGCAGTTTGCTAGCGGTAATAACGAATAGCGGCAATATCCGGTGGCCATCAGGTCATTTCTATGGATAGGAAACATATATGGATACATCAGGTTAACATCTACCACGATTTCTTAGTGAGGATATGTTTCCAGACTTCCCCGGTCATTCGCCGGATTCAACGATAAGATGCTGGCAGTGGTGTCCGCCAGGGGCCAGCCCGATGGAATTTCCTCAGCGCACTGCACACAAGTGCTTACACATGCAGGATTCATTAAGGATTGTCAATTGATACGGGTGAACCTGTCACCCCCGGGAGTTATAACGACCTACGCCATCTTTTCTCCAATGGGGCGAACGCAAAGACTTATATGACAAACACAATCCACAGTCCAACTACGCCAACAGCCCGTAAGAATACGACACCTCAAGGCAAGGGATTGGGAAGCCAGGCACTGAAACCCAGTGGTCTTCCTCGCGCCCTTGTCACCAGATTTAGACGAATTTCTCCTCAGTCCCTCTTCGAGGAGGCTACCGGATGGGAGCGGAACCGTGAGTTGAGCCGACCAAGGAAACACGAACAGGACATAAGGCCCAAGGTGCACGGAACCATTAGGAACCATTAGGAACCAAGGTACACGAAGGATACATCTTGAGGTGTCGACTACAACGGGCGAGCCCGTCACCACAGGACGTTTTAACGGTTAGTCGTTCTATCGACCTGCAGTGAGCGTAGAAGGCTTCGGACAAAACAATCCGACGTCTAGCTACGCCACAACCCGTAAGAGACCAACTCCTTACCGCGAGATAGCCAGGAATAATACCCGGCTCGGGACACTCGCGCCCTCACTTCCAATTGTGACCAGATTTCTCCGGTCTCTCGATTGGTTCCAAGTTCGAGGTCGCTTGCGCGGTCCTCTCCCTTACGAAGCGGTGAAACACGAAGGATACAAGTACAAACAGAATTCAATGAAGCCTTGCGGAGTAATTCGTCTCTTCGAGAAGGCTACCGGATGATAGCTGATCCACGAGTTGGGCCGACCAGACCAACAATACAAACTGGCCATCGTGGTCCAAGCTGCATAGCCCCGTGCGACGTGCGAGACCCCGGATTTCTTTTGAGAGCGTGGGCGCAAAACCTCAACAGGGCAAATCAATCTCTATAGTGCAGTATCTCGTGTCTATCGTGTCCATAAAGTGTAACCGTTAACAGTGTAAATAAATTTCTGAAAAATAAGAAGTGTCAAAGACCTCGAAAGAAGCAGTCATCCAAGCCCCCATACCCGCCAACGCTTTACTCCACTACCCTAGATTTACGAGTAAACAGCGATGGGGGCCCGAATGGCTTTCGAATAATGGACGGAGGTACTCTCCCGCATAGACGAATTAATAATGGAATGTTGTGCATGTATTATGTAGTGGATTGAATGCGGCCATCTCCATTCTCGGCAGGTTCCCACATTTCGAAAAGATTCGTGGGCACGATCGGTTGGAAAGTAAGCGTTACTTTCGTCAGCGCGGGGCGGTTCACCAACCGGACGGGTTGTTTTGTAAAGGCGTCGTAATCGTTTATCGTTGGGTATCGGTCGTGATTCTAACCCAGCTCTTCGGAAGGAGCAATTCCTCGACATTTCAAAGTGAAAGTAGAATGCCACTCTTCGGGCCCACTCCCCAATAACAATAATCTCATCATAATGCGATAAAACAATACATATTTAAACGTAGTCAGTCATAAAAATGTAATACAATACATACATAAACTAATTATAAAATACAGTACAGTATGGTAAAATTGAAGCTGAGGGGTGACGTTCGTAATTAAAAACATGGCCTGACCGTGGCCATTTTGATCTCGGTTAGACCGAAACTCGATTAATGGGGGCTCGGATAACCAAGGCCCGAGCTTTTATTATTAACTTGCTCTACCTCGGCCTTTTAAGAAATATTTTTCATATAAAATGTTGGTCTTACATTGCATTGAAAAACGACAACTTTAAAGGTTGTCTGGTTGTAAAGGTTTGTAACTTTAAAGGTAACCTCATACATCTTACATTGTCTAACACATTACATACCCTACGCGCGTTCAAATACGCGTTCTATCAAAAAAGTTTCGGTAGTATATCTAATACCTGCGATATTTGACCGCGTAGCTTCGCTCCCGCTTTCCGCTTCCGCTTAATTCGTCGCGACTGCGTCGACTGGTTTATGCAATAAGTCGGCAGAGAGGGACTGTGTGTTGGTGGCGTCGATTTCAATCGGCCGTGTGAACTGGCTTCGGAGCCGAGGAGTGGGGGGCACCTGCAGCGACGGCGGGTGCTTCTCATTATTGTCGGACACGAAGAGGAGAGGCCGCTTTCTTCTCTCACCGATGAGCCATCGCCCATCGAAGAAGAGAGTGGAAGAGAGTATCGACTCCCCGCGGCGAGCCGCTTGCCGGAACTGCCAAAGTGGCAGCGGTTTTTCGACGCTATACTTCCCTGTCGAAGCGCAACAAAAATAATAGCTTGGTTGCAAATAATTTACCAGTAATAAAAACAACAGAAAATGCTGCCAAAGATAGTGGAAGTAAATCCTATCGATTTCGAAAAATAAATTATTGCGGCTGCCATACTGTCAAAACACTTTAAAATGACAAACATTTCAAAATGACCAAATAAATTCTGATGATTTTGTTTTTTATTAAACAATTCGCGGTATTTCTCAGATCAGTATTATTATAGCGATAGATACAGAGTGACTATCGCTATCGTGGAGGAACACACACACACACACACAGACAGACTTAAGTCTGGAAATGGTCTTAATCGTCTGGGGTGGGGGGTCAAAATGTCTTCATCTCGAAAGAAATTTTTAGCGCGTTCACAATACTTTACCCCCTCGTCGGTTGATAGGCCGGTAAAGTTAGATAGATAGATAGAATAACTTAATTGTGCTAAAAAAACATTACTTAATGAATTGGTTTATAAAAAAAGATAATGTATGCACAAATGGCGGATTTATCGCTATAGCGATGTCTTACAGTAAACCATAATGTAAAATGCAGACTTTTTTTTCAACAATTGTCAAGCTTTTTGTGTTTTAAAGTTTTTGTGCAAGATAAACTCATGTAAAAGAAACATATAACCCCGTTCGCTATGGCTATCTTACCCAGTCACAGGATATTAATATAGTACAATTAGTACAATTCTCACAACTCGGGTAATGTTTCCATAGATTAATTATCGTTACTACCGACCAGCAGAAACGCGTTTTCTATGATTATTTCGTCAAAAAAACACCTCTTTTAGGGGGAGAGTGTGTTTGTTCATTTAAAATGCTAATAAACAAGACCGACGAGATAATGGCATGGTCGGTTGGAGTGTATCGCACCAGGGCGACGCGACACAAATAGCCGTGATAAAGAGATGGATAT
Source organism: Micropterix aruncella (assembly GCA_944548615.1). Lineage (NCBI taxonomy): Eukaryota > Metazoa > Arthropoda > Insecta > Lepidoptera > Micropterigidae > Micropterix > Micropterix aruncella. The sequence continues at coordinate 19,649,590 of OX155951.1, read as the reverse complement.
TCCACGAAAACGTGCCACCAATAGATAACTCGGTACGCATAATTTACGTTAAAATAATATATTTTTTCGATATGTATCCTCTGTTCGCGGTAGCGATAACTGTTCTATGTGTACTTCTTCGAAGATGGTAGATCCGGGATCAAGACAGCATACAATATATTCAACATTTATTGCTAAAACGTTATTTAAAAAAGACAATTTATCCGCGAAATACCAACGAATAATTCGCATGTATCTTACATGTAACGAGAATTGTTGGTAAAGTTGAATTACAACATTAATACTTAACATTAAATATTTTATATAGTAGTAATTAGCATTAAGGAAAATAATAAAATAATCGACTTCTTCGGAGAAAACGGCAATTTAAGAGTGCGCAAACAAATCTCGGAAAAATATATTAAAATCGTAAAAAACCCCTTTAAAATAATGTTCTAATGTACAATTTGAACAGATATAGACAAGATACCACAAACCTTCATAGATTTTAGAAGACTATCGTGGTTGTTTGACATTATAAATAGCATTAAGACGAATTTTCTGAGCGAAGTTTGTAGCACCCGACGTTTCGGCGATGTTGCAATTGCCGTTGTCCAAAATGGACAGTCTACCTTGGACAACGGCGGTTGCAACATCAACGAAACGTCGGATGCTACTAACTTCATTCGTTTATACTTCATAAATCTATCCTATTTATAATTCATAAATCTTGGTTTTTATTAATTTTACATTTGGCAGTGGTGAATTTCCGAGAAAACATAAAAACTAACACAGCTTACTGTAACATAAAAACGGCCGCAGCTTGACGTTGGCGTAATTTAATATTTAATCGAAACCCAAATCAATCATTTGTATACTTATTTATTAGCATTGAATAGTTTGTAAAATAATGATGACGTGATACCTTCACGAAACAGCATAATATTTATAAAACGAATAATTGTAATTTTAAAAAATACGAGAAACCTATTATGATTCCTAAAAAAACTAAATCATTAGAGTAACTATTTTGAAGTATTCGCTTCAATCGTGGCACGAGCTGCTCAATTTAGAACTGCAGACGTTACAATGTTGCAAAAGCGTCAGATCGTTATTTATTAGAATATGGTCTGCAGTGTTTTTATCAGGCCACATTCGTATCATCCTTCATCATAAAGTGCTCATTTGTATAAATCAGTGCAGAGCAAATAAAATGCATCGAATGCATGCGAATCGCATCGCGAGACGACTTAGTTGCAAACGCGGAATTAGCCGGGCAATAAGGCCTCTTTTACACCATGCCACCAAGCAACTTGCGGTGTCAACTACAACGGGCGAGCCCGTCACCACAGGACGTTTTAACGATTTTCTCGTTCTGTCGCCCTGCAGTGAACGTAGAAGACTTTGGACAGAACAAATCCAACGTCCAGCTACGTCACAACCCGCAAGAAGCCAACGCCTTACCGCGAGATGGCCAGTAATGTTACCTGGCGGGCCGACCCTCGCGCCCTTGCTTCCAATTGTGACCAGATTTCTCCGGTCTCTCGATTGGTTCCGAGTTCGAGGTCGCTTGCGCGGTCCTCTCCCTTACGAAGCGGTGAAACGGTGTGCACCGAATCTATCGCGGACCAAGGCGTCCTTTGCCCGACTCTGAACCGGGATCGGATGGCCAATGGTCATTTCAAGAGCAGTCGCCGTAAGGTAGGCAACCACCCCCGCTCTATAGGAAACAATACAGTTCCCAGACTCCCCCGACTGTTAGTCGGAGAGCACAGTCGATTGGCTTGCGCCGCTCGGTGCGCAGACCGTCCAGGAGCGCCAGAGGTTTGATTCCCAGGGGAGACTGGTTGACCCAGTGTCCTACCCAGGTTCGCACCCCATGCGTGGAGGCCATCGGATGGGTGTTGACCCGTGAGTGTGACCGACCCTGAACACATGGGTCATCGTGGCCACCTCATCATGGGCCCATTAGCTCAAAATGCCACCAAGCAGTACAGTGGAAGCAGATCAGCAGTGTGCTTAAATTCAGAAAATCATACTTTAGAACAGGAATTCCCAACCGGTGGGGCGTGACCCCCCGTGGGGGCGTAGAGAAATCTTAGTGTTCGGATATTTGAATCTAATTACTTATCATTGTTTATTATTTAAAACACACACAGATTTAGTCGCGCCACCTAGTTCCAATGGTACATGTTCTGCAATTACCAGAAGATGTCCAAGAAGAATTTCTGGAAATGAAGGCAGATTCGACAATGAAAATGACTTGCACCTTGACTTTGGAGAAATTTTAGATAAAACGCTTTCTCCTTAATCCAAAAGTTGCCACTCTTGCTTTGCGAATACTTCTGCCATTTTCTTCGACTTACTTATGTGAAACCGGATTTTCAGCATTAGTGCAAATTAAGACTAAGCAGCGAAATCGTTTTGCAGTCTATAATGATTTGATGAGAGCTCTGTTAAACACAGAACCTGATATCGACCAACTGGTTCAAAAAATGCAGGCGCAAACATCCCATTAATAAATAATAAATCGTGTGAAATAAATATCGTAAAAATAATTTGTGTCTTTTATTGAAGCAATGAAGAACAATATGGGGGGGCATGCATTTTTTTTATAATCCAGGGGGGCACCATGCAAAAAAGGTTGGGAAACCCTGCTTTAGAATAATAGAAACAGATCCTATCACTTTGCTAAAATATCCACTTTCCATGCGCACTCAATAAAAAAACGGTTTAAAATTTTCATGATTTAAGGGGATAATTTTTCTTGGAACAATGAGGTTTCTGCTATTTTGACTAAACGCTTCGTTTACCCAGAAAATATGCATTCTAAAATTCTGAACAAAAATGATGAAGACTAACTTCATGATTAATAATAGTCATTATGTCAAAAAATTATATTCGCAGTAAAACCATGCCCAAATTGTTAAATTCACAAAGTGAAAAAAAGGATTCAAATTTGGTTTAAAATTGACTGAGACACACAATATGAAATCCCTGAGAGGTGTATGTATACCCTTGTTTTTTTTTACTATTTTGTTTCTGCGAAATAGCCTGTATATCGCGATTCGAATTTCAACATTTAATTTCAAAGTTTCTATGGGAAATAACTGAACACGTGGTTGAAATTCAGAACGCAAGCAAATAATATATACAAAATTATCGTAGTTCCAACAACGCAATTTTTCTCCAATCGCCAGTGTTTTTTTATGGGAATTGATAGTTAGCAACCACCTCAAGTAATTTTGATCTGAAAAGACCCAAATGGCAGGGTTTAATTAAATGAACTTTAATGTTTAATTCGACATTTCACATTTTTCACCTTTTTTTGTCAGATGACATAAAACGACTGATCGTAGCGGCTCGTCTAGTGTGTGAAAACTAAAACTATTATTTTCGAAAAATATATCGACCGCGCGAAAAGTGGAATTTCGGCCACAGCCACGTGTGAAAGAGGCCTTATAATTAAAATTGAACGCTGCAGTCATGACGATGACACCAACCCGATTGCAGCTAGTGTGGACTAACATGATATTCATATCGATATCGATGATAGTGTGGACTAACATGGACACGACAAGATATTCACTTGGTGGCAATTAGTCTTGTTTGCTTCTTCTGCTTCTGATTATTAAGATTTGGCGACTTAAGAGAGAATTTAAAAAGGATTATGAAACATCAAATTGTTTTAACATTTGTAGTATCCTAAGCTTTATAATGTTTTATCGGGTTCATTCTATGTCTAAGTTCCGTGTAAAGAAACTGGTGAAATGACATTATTTAGCACTTGTAATATCATAGCTGCGGATTGGTATTCACGATTCGTAACTGCCCGTTGCTCAATCAGGTCGTAAGCTTTTTCGTAGCTCTTGATGACAAGGACGAACACGAATTTCTAATAAAGCATAGCGTAAATACCAAGTGATAGTTGCCTATTAGTCATCAAAATAATAACGATACAGTGCACGATGCAGTCAATCGTAAATTGAGCTCACTGCATAAAATAATCATTAAACTGCGTAGTTTATGCATATGACCGCATTATCAGATGCGAGCTTGGATGTTGTTAAATATACGAACGACGCATGCTTTCGGAAATATTTAGAATTCACACTAAATTGATTTTTTATGCAATCAAGCAATTTCGCCATTCAGCTAAATTATAAATGGCGACTCGAACAATGCATTTGTAAATGCGATACGGAAAACATCAATTGATGGGTTATATTTTATGCGCACGAGCTCACAACAGTCTTTTATATTTTTTATTATTAGCATAGAAACATTAACACGTTTAGAACGGCAGGATCCAACGATTGATCACAAAGAATATCATCACAGGTGGATCAAATAAAAAAAATATTTAAAAAATAACAAAAAAAATCGACTCCATTTTTTTTTATAAATGCAGCAGCTATGTCATGGTGGAGCATAAAACTGGCTATCATAATTGAATGCGTATACAAAATTTCGTGTCTCTGCTGTTGACCGTTGAGGAGTTCCGTCGTTGGAAGCCAATTCTGGGTGTTGGAAGTCCTGTCTTGGTAAAACTTAGAACGAGCTGTCGTAATTCAATGCATATACGAAATTTTGTGTCTGTGATGTTTACCGTTAATGAGTCCCTTCGTCGGGAGCTAACGCTGGGTGCAGCAGCCATGTCATGGTGAAACATAGAACGGGCTATCATAGATGAATGCTTATACAAAATTTCGTGTCTGTGCTGTTGACCGTTGACGAGTCCCCTCGTCGGGCGCCAGCCCTGGTTGTAGAATCAGATCATGCTTACCAAAAAAAATGCATTGTCATCGGAACTGAACCAACATGTAAATTTTCAACTTCATATGATAGATAATATTTGAAGAGTTCCCTTAATTCCTCATGTGTCCCATCATCAAAACAGGGTTTTGGTTTTGATAAAAATGGAACCAATCTGGATATATCCTTTCAAATAAAAAGAGAATTTTCCAATCCGGTTCATGACGGAGTTCTGAGGTAACAAACATTAAAAAAATACAACCGAATTGATCCGAACATCCTCCTTTTTTAAAGTCAGTTAAAAACAGGAGGCGGGCGGTCACACCGCTAGGCGGTGGATGGGTCATGCCACCCATATTAACATATGCGTGGCATGGCCAGTAACATATTATGTTACTAGCTGTTTTACCCGGCGTTGCCCGTGTTAAATCCGTGCTCAAATATCTGCAAATTTTAATAGCAATCGGTTGAACGGTATAGAAGTTGATGTGATGCAGCGCCACCTAGTGTAAGTTACAAAAAAGTGGGTAGCGCGAATGATGTGCTACAGCGCCACCTAGTGGCGAGTTACAACAGAGTGGATAGCGCGCAAATATCATCCGTGCTCAAATGTATACTAATTTTCATGGCGATTAGTTACACGGTATATATTGAAGTTGATGCGCTGCAGCGCTATCTACATAGCAGAAAAAATCTTCCATATGCCTGCAAACCTTCTCCATGAAAAAATACATATATGTGCCAACTTTCATGGGGACGAAGTCTATTCAGCTCGGACAGACAGACCGTAGGGCGGTGTCGACTACAACGGCGAACCCGTCACCCCAGGCTGGTATAACGATTAGTGATCTTTCAGCCGTGGGATGAACGTAGAAGACTTAGAGACAAAACAATCAACTGTCTAGCTCGCTAACAAGCCCGTTAGAGGCCAACGCCTTACAGCGAGGCACCGGGAAAGGTACCCAGCGGGCAGCCTCGCCCCCTAACTACCAGTTTTGGTAGGGTCTTGAGTTAACCTTCAGGATACCTCCGTTCTCCCGACTGGTTACGGATCCGAAGTCGCTTACGCAGCCTCTACCTGCTGTATTACAGCGGTAATTATATTTGAATTTATCAGGGACCTAGGCGTCCATTGCCCGTAATGCCAGACGGGATAGGGTGGCTCAAGTTCATTTCGAGAGTGGCATGACAGCAGGTCAACATCCACCACCGCTGCTTAGGAGACAGTATATTTCCATAGTCTCCAGACTCCTGCAGCAATTACTCAGAGTGCACAAACGATTGGCGTCGCCGAACGGTGCGCAAACCGTCCAGTAGCGCCGGGATGGAATCCGTCAGGAGAAACCGGTAAACCGGCTGTGAGGCCTAAGACGCAAGAGTCTTACCCGGGGTAGCCTTCCGCACGAGGAGGCTACTGAATAGGAGCTGAATCGTGTGTTAAGCCGATCCGAGAACAAAGTGGATCTTGTGGCCCGAGCTGCACGAAACCGTTCGCTACCGGACAGACGAACAGACCAATATGCCAACATCCATTTATATATGTAGAAATAGATAATGAAACAACTGCCCCACAGACAGACATTCGTTTATCACACGGTGCCGCCTGCCGACACAATTTACGAGCACAATGGAGTATTCACGACTAAAATCAGATTACATTTGGGAAAGCTATAAATTTCATGTGGCATTGAAAAAATGCAAAAACTGTTGAAAATACGTAGAAACACATAGAAACCTAAAATAGTTATACAAAAACAAAAAACAATGTTATACAAAAACAAAAAATACAAAAAAAAACATATATTTCAAACGCCATACAGATAGGCAGCTTTCGGCGCACTCCTCTCAAAAGGCTCCGCCCACTCAACACCCCTTTAGCGTTTTGATTGGATCCCCGTGATTGACAGACGGTTGCAGCAGCTTGTACATTTTCATCCAGTCTGGTGAATATGTCAAACGTTTTCGGTGGGCCATGCCGCCAGATGTGACAATTTATGTTGCCCGGCGGCGTGACCCCCGGCGCGGCGGGTCAACCATAGTTTTAGTATATTCGAAAATAAGCCCATTCATAACTGGCTCATTGTTATAAATGAAGATGGGTTTAGTTTGATATGAATATATTGGCCGATCCAAAACAAAATAGAAAACTCTTTTTAAAGTGAATTGAGCGAAAAACCGATCGCTCGGTGACAGTGCAACCAATCACCAATGTCTGTTTCTATAGGGAGCTAATGTGCCCTGTTGCAGTTTGGCCGCTGAGACCCAGTTGTATAGGCTTGGTCAAACGCATGGGTCAACACCCATCCGAGGGCGTCCACGCAGAAGAGCGAGCCCGGGTAGGACTCTGGTCTGCAAGCCAGTCTCCCTTAGAAATCAACCTTCGGGCTCCGCTGGATGGTTTGTGCACCGTGCGGCGTCAGCCAATCGATTGTGCATTCCGACTAACAGCCGGGGGAGTCTGGAAACAGTAATGTGTCCTATAGAGCGGAGGTAGTTAACCTTACGGCAGCTGCTCTTGAAACGACCATTCCGCCACCCAATCCCGGGTGAACAGCCGGGCAAAGGATGCCGTGGTCCGCGATAGATTCGGTAGACACCGTATCACCGCTATATAAGGGAGAGAACCGCGCAAGCTCCCTCGATCCTGCAACCAGTCAGGAGGTAGAAGGTATCCTGATGGTTGATACCAGATGGAGATATCCTTTCAAACTGGTAGTCAGGGGGCGTGGCACCCAACTGAGTACCTATCCCGGTGCCTCGCCGTAAGGCGTTGGCCTCTGACAGGCGAGTGGCGTAACTAGACAGTGGACAGTTTTCGTCTTAAGTCTTCTACGCTCATATCACGGGAGGCAAACGATCTAATGTCGTTAAAACGTCCTGAGGTGACGGGTTCGCCCGTTGTAGTTGACTGCTCTAGTTGTCTGTTTCTGTAATTCCGCAACCAGCGAGGTATATACATTTTCGGGAGCAATCGGCTTTGACGCAAGTAAAAATAAGCGACGACGGCTTCGTTCGGGCTTGTCGATGTTACTAATCAGGTAAACGCGTCGGCACAATGCGGAGCGGTCCAGCTGACTGACTCTGGCTGCCTCACTGACTGCCTCGCGCTGGACTTAACATGTCAGTCCGCCGATTCCGTGACCAAACGTCGCCAGTCAGGATTATTGACTTGTTGCTGTAGGAACAGTAGGAAAGCCTGCAACGCCTAGTATCATGCACCTACATAACTCAGACTGGTAATTCGGTGCTAGAAAGAGAACGTTCGAACGAAGAGTATATTTTCATTTTCATAACGTGGCCAGCTGGTCACTCTAGGTTGGTGGACATCATTCTAATTAAACGCTGATAATGTCAAATGCAATGTTAGTAATCTAAAGGCTGCTCATAAAACAGAATATATTCATTTCTTTCAAGCGCCCACGCGCGATATTAGGTTAGGAAGAGAACGACATGAAATAAGTTTGCTAATAAATAGATAATTATGAATGAATATACAAATGAATGGTATACATGAGTTTTTTTTTTGTAAAAAATCAATCCTCTTGGTACAACTTTTATCTCGATTCGTATACATAAAAATCGAGTTTCCGGCCCCTAAAAAAATCACTCAGTTTATTATAGAGCATAAATCGTATAAAGCAACTTCAAAATAAAAATAAACATGCCAAAATCGATCAAAATCGAACTAGCCCTTCAAAAAAAATTTACCCCATTTATTATGTTTTATAGCTGTCAGAATTAAATTTGAAAATACTATTTATAAGCCGTTTACATAACATATAATTAGCCGAATCTTGACAGCTAGACGAGTGACCACAATCGTATAACAATCTATTTTAAGTGTGTGCTAAAATACCATTGTTATTTGGGGAAAATCGTAATTATTTATTTTTCGAGAGACGCCATGGTACCAGTGAGCTCCAAATCCCAATAAAGTGTTTATTATTGAAAACAAAAACAATGCGCAATCCTGACTTGATTCAAATATAACAATGACTATTGTTTCCAAAAAAAACGCGGAATATTAAGTGGATCATTCTAAATTGAGCCTTGAATGATAATCAAGAATGATGATGACGGTGACAAAAGAACAAATGAATCCTTGACATACTCTATTTTATAGTTTGTTAGAAAGTGAGATAATATCTCGTTAGAATCTCTTCTATAAGTTGGGTCGATTCACGCGTTGAGTGGCAGAATTGATTGCTGATAAAGAAAAGAGCGGCGATGGGAAAATGAAAACAACGCTAATTGACAGGGCTGCCAAGATCGGAAGAATTACGCTAAGAAACATCGACGAAAGTTAAAGGCTTAACTTTTTATAACATTACAACTAATTACTTTATTTTATCTACATATCTTACTTATATGTATTTTATTCATTTGACAATAAAAACTATGATTTCAATCAAATATTATCAAACTCAATGGCGAGACTCCATTTAATTCTACAAATAATACCTATGTACTTTAGATACTTTCTTACGAATAAGCGTTCTTCTTTTGATTGGTAATAGAATGAAGAATTTAATAATTTTATAACTGCAAATGTAATTATTGGTAATACAAAGAAAATAATCTCTACACATCTACGTATTAGTTTTTAAGACAATAAAAAATGATTTGATTTGATTAGCGCGGTGACTGCTCGATAAAATAATTGCACGGATGTGACCAACTGATTTCTCAACGTTTTCGCAGACTGCAGTACAAGCTATGTACCAGTCTGCAGTCAAAATGCTCGAACAACTTAGAAATCTGACACCCAGAATGAAAACATGTAAAATACTCGAAAGAAAGACGACCACAAAAAAGGTTAAGACCTACAGGAAAAATTATTGCGGATACATCCTTCACAGAAAGTCACCACTCACTCACGTACTTACCGCCATTTAATTCTACAAATAATACCTATGTACTTTAGATACTTTCTTACGAATAAGCGTTCTTCTTTTGATTGGTAATAGAATGAAGAATTTAATAATTTTATAACTGCAAATGTAATTATTGGTAATACAAAGAAAATAATCTCTACACATCTACGTATTAGTTTTTAAGACAATAAAAAATGATTTGATTTGATTAGCGCGGTGACTGCTCGATAAAATAATTGCACGGATGTGACCAACTGATTTCTCAACGTTTTCGCAGACTGCAGTACAAGCTATGTACCAGTCTGCAGTCAAAATGCTCGAACAACTTAGAAATCTGACACCCAGAATGAAAACATGTAAAATACTCGAAAGAAAGACGACCACAAAAAAGGTTAAGACCTACAGGAAAAATTATTGCGGATACATCCTTCACAGAAAGTCACCACTCACTCACGTACTTACAGCTGCATGGAGATACCGAAGAGGCAAATGCAAATTAGGAAGACCGATATACATGGGAAGATGTTCCTAATCATGATAAAGGATTCTTGAGTGTGAAATTTCACAATCAAGAGTAGAAACTCTTGCTTAGTTTCATGTCGTTCGATACGGACATGAATATAATTTATAATGATGTAAAGTAAACTGCCGGATGGATGCACCGTGGCATTAAGGTTATGAGAATGGAGGGGAGTGTCTTAAAATAAATAACTATTGTCAGGGCATTGGATTGAGACGGAGTGGGTATTTGCAATGTTATTCTTTCACCGTAGAAAACGTGACGCAGTATTCGACCAAAAAAAAAAATAAGCGGTCTATCAACATAATAAATACTGAACATAGTCCCCCTCTAAATCGTCGAAAACTTTATTCAACCGATTTCAAGCCAACAGACTCAAAAACGAGTGACGTGCATGGTTTTAGATGTAGATAAATAAATAAACAGCCGACTCCCTAGCAAAATGTTTAAAATATGACTTGAAAAATTGCGCAAAACAGAGTTAGATTGCAAGGCGTAATTATGCAACCGCCTCGATAACTCGGTAATAACATAGTTTAGTAATAGGGACTTGCAGTTGCAACAAAGTTGCAGTCGCAAAGAGATACGAGTATGTCACGCTACCGTTTTATACTGTTGCCAATTAGTGATTTGAGTGAAATAGTAGAAATTGTCAATCCAGCGCGCGATTTACTTTACCTCTTTGCTGGTATATAAACTAGCTGAATAAAAAATAGGGTTACTTGATAGAAAGGTACTCTGCAGCATTTTGATACTTTTGCAATTTACCATTTGATGAAGACAAAGTTAGGAAAAGCATATGGTCATAATGTGTAAATCCTAATTTGTTACTTTATTTCGACTTACGTATATCAAGATATGTAGGCATTTCGCTATTCGCGCACGTATGTCCAAACTAATCAAACTATGTAGATGAAGCAAGCGCCATAGGTATGAAATATTTTAACGCTAGTCCGAAAGAACGAAGTCACAAGTCAAAATATCGTTTTTGTCATGACAAGAAGAAGGAGAAGTTTGACGTTGAAGTTGAACTAAATGATGTTTTCTTTTAATTGTAGCTCGGCACAGCTCCCACGTATAAGGTTGCAATACGAAGCGTAATTCATGATAAATTGTATTGATTCTTTGGTTATAATTTATAATAAATTGTATTGATTCTTTGGTTAGAATTTATAATAAATTGTATTGATCCTGCGGTTATAATTTATGATAAATTGTATTAATTCTCTACTTTGTATTGATCTTCTGATTAAAAGCGGAACTTTAATTGGCCTATATTTCAAATTTCAGTCCTGGTAAATTGTCTAAAAATACCCTTTTGCGCTTGTGTAAATTTTACATTATTTTTTAATACAAACTCCCAAAAACGCTTCTATTATAGTTTTCAATCTTTAAAAGGTACACAATAGATACAAAAAATCGAAATGTAAGTCAAAATATAAAAAATACATTACAAATTCTTAAAAATAGTTTCGTGAACATGTGAAACACATTTATTTTGGATAAAAGACGCAAGTCCTTTTTTTTTACCTGTTGTTATGGCCACCATTTTCCTGTAGGCTGTCTCCAAATTTTTAATGTGATCAGTGATGCAATAATTAGTCCTCCTTCCGATTATGTTTATGGTGTCCCAGTTGCATTTAGACGTTTTATAATCCATTTTCCTATATTGATTTGGATTGAATTTTGAATTTAAATGTTTCTTTACAAGAAAAATGTTATAATTTAATTTGAAGTATTTTCACGATAAAAATAATAAGAAACAAACGGTGTGTTACTTTTTTCGACATAGCACGCGCACTCTTCTGACGACGTACGTGACACAGACGCACTTCACGAGAACTTCAAGCCAATACATTGTCACATATGTCACACATGAGAGGTATGAAGTAGGCTTGTTACCATATTCTTAATAAAAGATTTTATTTGGTAGCCCGTGGTATGACAAAAAGTATTTTTTAATTTTTTTGACTTGCGATGTTTTAATTCCGGACGAGCGATATGGACGAGCTAGAATGATCCACTTTTCGCTTCTTTGATGCGCGCAATTCGCAACTTGTCAAATTCGTCACCGCAAAATTAAATGCCACACGCACACGAGGAGCGGCAAGCGGTGGTTACATGCAACGTCCGCACGAAAACGGAGCACGCTTTCCATCCCAACTACCGTAAACACAAGCCATGCAGCAAATATGGATGATCGTGGTCATAATTCTTGTACGTTTATGGCCGATTTCATACGGTCGGTCGGAGTCGAACAGTGGAATTCTCAAAAGGTCGCTCCGTGTTTTACTTTCATTAGTTCAGGTAGAATCAATATATTTAACGAGGAATCTATAAATCAAAACTTCAGTAGAGTCCTATGTGAAATAGAAATAGTTATATTTGTTATTAGATTATACCAGACCTGCCTTTGATATCTATATATCATCTCGCAGATGAACGTGAGTCCACTGAAAGGGGTTGCCTTTCTCACATGTGCCTGAATGCCTGCGCAACGACCTAACATTTCCTCAAGAATCTGCATAAAGAGTTGTCAAAATAGTGCGATGATTATCCTATGGATACTGTTAGGAATTCGGAATACACGAATATCAATGCAAAAATCTCACCCATCAAGGTTATATGGCAGTTACCAAATGTTTTTTATGTATTCTTATATTGCATCTCCAAGGCGAGTTTGTATTATTAGCGTTTTTTTTAATAACACAGAAGTTGTATACCTTAACAACGCCTTCTTTAAAATGTTGGCAATGGTCATATTTTTGTGCAATCGGATACAAATACCGAGTGTTTCTTTTTTAAATTAATAAACCACTGTTTTAGTATATTATACTTTGCCGACTTTACTTCAAAGGGTAAAAAGAAGACACGCATTGACGCTACAACAAAATATAAACCAGCCCTTTCTCTCCTTTAAGGCGAGAAAGAAATGTTTTTTATTGCATTTTAGTTTATTTAACACGAATATTTATTTTACGTATTCTATTTTAAATATTTCTTAATGTGATTATTAGATAGATATTATTAGTTATAATTCGTAATGGTTAAGGTACTATAACATTTTTTTTACAACTTGCCGAATATATGTAGGACATATAAAACTAGAGGTCGCTGCCTTGGAAAAAGTCCTTCCACTTAGTTGGGCAGCAGCAGAACATACATGCTAATGGTCATATCGGTACGTGTTCAATTTTTATTTTTTTAATAATATAAATTACATGTAAATTGATATGAGCATTAGTGTTACCATATGCTTTGTAAATGAGCTGTTTAATTAAATATGCAGCTTGGGCCTAGGATCCATTGTGTTCTCGGATCGGTCCAATTCGCGATTCAACTCCTATTCAGTAGCCTCTTTGTGTCTTACCCCGGGTAGGACTCTCGCGTCTCAGGGCCTCACGGCTGGTGGATCGGTTTCCCCTGGGGGATCGCGCGCCGTGCGGCGTCAACCAATCGGTTGTGCACTCTGACTAATTGCTGAAGGAGTCTGGAGACTATTGAAATATACTGTCTCCTAAGCAGCGGGGGTCGATATTGACCTGTTGTCGTACCATTCTTGAAACGACCTATAGGCCACCCGATCCCGAGTCGTATGACGGGCAAAGGACGCCCAGGTCCACCATAAATTCTTATTGAATTACCGCTAAAATACAACAGGTAGAGGCTGCGTAAGAGACTTCGGTCCCGTAACTATATAGTCGAGAGGACGGAGGTATCTGAAGGTTAATTTCAGACGGAGACAGCCTGCCAAAACTGATAGCCAGGGGACGAGGTGGCCCACTGGGTTACCTTCTTAGTGCCTCGCCGTAAGGCGTTGGACTCTACGCGGGTTCGTGGCTTTGATGGACGTCCCACGTCATTGTATCGTCCCAAAGTCTTCTACGCTCGCCTCACGGGAGACAAAACGATCATTATCGTTAAAACTTTCTGGGGTGACGGGTTCGCTCATTTTAGTCGACATTTAAAATGTTTAATTAAATAAGTAAAAAAATAAAATGATAGAATACCATCAAAATTATGCAAAAAATAAGCTATTACATTAGGTATACTATAACTCTAATGAATTATAGATGAGCTCATCCTTGTGAAAATTTAATTGTTTTAGCATAATTTTTAATCGAGATTCAAACTCGAGTTTTGATCGACGAAAGCGAATGCTCACCGTTTTATTATATGAGTAGATGTGGCAAAGACGCAGTAACGTAACTTGTCGCAGGTTGCATTTTGTGATTCACTCGAGAACAACTCAACCGATTTTAATGCGGATCTTCTTCTTCATTATGATTCCAATGATTCATTCAATGATTCGATTGATATTAAAATTGTTTTTTTAATAGTTTCGTAGCTATTCCAAAAATAACCGGCGTAATCGTATGTGTACGACTCCACTGAATACTTTAAAATCTGAACTGATCAAATGAACACCATTGTGTTATTTTATAGGCATTTAGATCCATTAGCGTGACTTTTTGAAGTTGTCGCTCCGTGCAGCACCGCGCGGCTTTCTACAATAGAAGTCCACAACCGATACATTTCGATAGAGTGACGTCACCGTAATGCAAGCAAGCCGCATCCAATCGCATCTCTATAAATCTTCTATGGGAGTTATTGGACTCGCGGTTGCTTTGATCGCTGACGCACACCGCTAATAATAGATAAATCCAATCGACCAGGTAGACACATTATATCCACGAAATCGGGACGATTACCAAAATCTAGATTCGAGCTATCCTATAATTGGAAACAAGCGCAGCGACGGATTAATGAGGTGCTCCTTAACTTAGCGTATTAACAGTGCATTTGTTGATAAAATGTTATAATAAAAATGAATTTTCAAGAGTAATAATGCCATCGTATATTTCTTCAAAATTGAAGTGACGTCGGGGGGAGGGTGCAGCGAAAATAGATTAAAACCAGCGCCCTCGATTATTTCCGTTCACGACGTAAGTATAGCAAGTGATAGTCAGGGTCGATCTTGTTAAGTTATATTATACAATATTGTCAAATAAGTGTACTTAAAACAATATTTCTAAGTAAAATACTAAAAAAAATATGGAAAATTCTTAAAAATAAATAATATCAGCCGCGGCCCGCGCAAGAAAGAGCCGAGTGGAAATACAGATTTCTCTTTTCGTTGGAAAGATGTTTTGGCCCACGCATTGATACCCTAATTTCCGGCGCCGAGCGAGCGAGACAGTTTTGGGAGCGTTGCAATTAAGGCGGTAAACGACGGTAGTGTGTCTTTAGCGCATCCCCACTGTCTCTGAACCGATGAGGATGGCGAGCAGAGAACACCGATACACCTGCTGCAGACATGTCTAAGAAAATGGACATAGAATTCAGGCGAATTGATGCGATGCAGGACCATCGTAATGCAGCAGACAAACGCTTCCAATCGGTGTGTATGGTTTGCGTGTTAAAAGTAACTTCAGCGAACCTGCCTTAGACGTTTCACGTTAAACTAACGGACGTGCGCCCCGACACAGCCCACCCCATTTTTTTTTAAAGAAAACTGCTACAAAAGAACCGCTGAAATTGAGAAGCCACTCCGAAACGAAGTCTTGCCTTGAGGCTAGGAATTTACGAGTGTCTCGGATTCCGCATTCCGCTGGCTCTTGATACAGGATCTCCGCCCGCGCCGCTCATAAATGAATGACGCGCCAAGAGGCAGAAGGCGCCCGCCTCGAGGATAAACATAAATTATTCAGCCGGTTCGATCGTCCTTGGCGCGGACCTCGAGCCCAAATAAAAATCTCCATTCCGAGAACTTGTTTGCATATGAGTCCTTTGAACGCGCGGCGAAGGCTCCTTTGAATGGCTGTGGCGACATGTCGCCCCTTTTCATTGTCATTTGTAGACGAGTTGCATGAGAAATAAGTTAATTTCTTTTAGTCCTTAGAAACATGATAAAAAATCGGGTTTATACACGGTATCATACTCTTTACCAAATTTCGTATTTTTGAAGCGACTGCAATGCGTCGCTGTTCTATGTATTGACAATAATAAGCGCAATAATGCAATGTATATGTTTTCGATTTTCAAACTTGTTTTTTTCCTCTACGATTTAATATTTTTATGGCGTTTTTCTAGTTCATATTCCTAATTCTTCATTTTCTACCAATCATTTAATTATTCAATTCGTAAATAACTAAATATACAAAAAAATTACTTACATACAAGTTATAGGCATTATTTTCAAAGTTCTATGACATTTTATTTTTATTTTAGCATTAATAATAACGGACTTAAATAAAATGAAATTATCAGATTATAGCATTTTAAAAACTAAATCTGCTGAAAACATCGAAAACTGACGTAAACAAGAGTTTGTAGGCAAAGTCCTCATATTTCTGTCACATTTATTCAAATTGTAAGACCAGTATTGATGATTTTTGCTGATGGATGATTTTTTTTAAATTTTGAAAAGGACACCGATTTTAAACAAAATGGCGCATATCAGCTTTTTAAATGTCGGCATTTAGGATGAACTATTTTTTATGCAATTTTGTTCTAATTGGTTATGTAGTTTCTGAGATACAGTGGGTAGACAATAATATGTATTCGTCATTGTCGGTTAGTCATTTACGTTGTATAACATTTGTTTTTGAGCGCTTTGCTTGAATCCTGGTTGTTGCATGGATTTGATGTTGTGCGGAATACAGTTTAAAAACCACAACAGCGCTGAGGTCCCTTTTTACACAGTTCTGTCACCCATAAGGGACAGTTTATGAGGTTATAAATAGGTTTAAAAACGAATCTACCGCAGGACGTTTGTAGCATCCGACGTCTCGGCGATGTTGCAACTGCAGTTACCCAGAGTAGACTCCAAACTTCACGCCGTAAATTCGTTTTAAAACCTATTTATAGTGTCAAAGAACCGCGATAGTCTTCGAGTTTATGAGGTGTATATTCCTCGTAGCCTTTGCTTACCATCTCTTCGTAAGGAGTACATAGTCGGATTATTTTTAAGGAAATCACAATACCTATTCTAGTATATACAGATAAGTGGTTGTAACTATGACGCCACATCGAGATTTACAAAACGAATGAATCTAGAACCATGAAACTTAAAATATGAAATATTTTAGAAACAGAGTAATCGACCAAATTAAAAAATATCTAAACAATGATTACCAAGCTAAAAATAAGTCTAGATCCGCCCACTGCAAATGGCGATTTGGAAAATTGATATCTACTATGGTTTTCCTCAAACCGCTGACGTTGCGACGACAATCAGATCTGCATATTTACAATGTTAATAATGTTCATGTGAAGTGCCGAATCGAGCGCGATAACGCATTCTCGGAAACGCGGTGGACGACCAAATTTAGCATACAGCACCCAACCCTTTGCGCCAAAAAACTTGCAACCGGAAAAAACAGATATATTGCAGGAATACGTGTGTATATGAACTGCTTTCGAGGGTTACATGTCATAGTTCGAGAGCCTATTGCAGTTTACACAAACAAAGCTGGTAGCAGTCCAGGCTATCAAAAAAAGTGACTTTAACACTAAACGTACCAAGATTTAATATATACCTATTTGTACCGCAACCGGTGAAATGACCGTTTTTTAGTTAAAGGCTTTATTTTTTCCTGATTGAATGGAGAAATTATTTAAATTACGCCAAAATGTATTTTTACAGGCTTTTATTTACCTTGCAATGTATGTTACTTAGGATGTATTTTTGTTTAGGTTAAATCTTGCAAGCTGAATTAGAACCACTTCCTCTTATCCTATGAAGTTGAAATTTTACACGTTGGTTCAGTTCTGATGACAATGCATTTTTATAGTGAGCATGACTTGATTCTACAACCAGGATCGGCTCCCGACGAGGCTACTCTTCCACAGTATATAAATAATATAATATAAATGCGCATTTTTTAACGAACCCAATGCTCTTATAATGCATTAACCCCTAGAGCCCCAATTGGCCGATATCGGCCACAACACGATTCAGCGTGACGGCCCCGTTTTAATTTTATTTTAATTTAATTTGTTTTATTTTATTATGTTTTATTATGTTGATATGTTTTATTTTAATTATGGGTACAGTGGTTCAGCAGTAAATAAAAGTTTTGGCGAGACAATGTCAAAATTCATTTTTTTTACTAATTTTTACAAAAATTTTTTGGACATCAACTTGTTAAACGGCTGAGGGGCCGAGGCCTGAAGGGTTAAGGGTAGATTTCTAGACGAGACCTGTAAGTAAAAATAAAAGTATGAGGAAAATTAGAATCTCTTTGGTGACTCTCGATAACCCCCCGCTCCCTCCCACCCATTAGCAGCCCGAATTTGACCGATTACATTTATATCGCATTTTGTATAAAGGAAACCGACCGTTGTCGGTAATTTGGTTTGATCCACCGATATCGGCTACAAATGTGATGAAACCTAAATGTATTGTATATTGATTGAGCAAACCGGCAGTTTTACCCATACTTTTACTTTTACTCAGAGGTATCATATAGATATAGGACCTAAATATTTGTCACGGTCAAATGTACGCTTGTGGTAAACAACGGCTAGGATAGACGTGTTTATCAGATTTAACAAATGAAAATATAAATGAATGATTTAAAATTAAATGTATATATTTATTACCAAAAGTCATGAAGTAAGCGATAAAATTTTATGCGATTTTTCTAGTCAAAAGTTTACAACCGGTCATTTGACCACTCATGTTACGTTTAGTGTTAATGATCAAAGAACATACTAATGCGGGGGAAAAACATAAATTTCAAAAAATATGTAGGTATTGCCTAGTGGTAGGTACTCGGTCAGTTTAAACTCAATAACGCCAAACAGATGATTCTGTAATACATGAAATAAATTAGGAAATAGTTTTTACTTTCCCGGCCCACCAACCGACGAAAAGGGAAAGTATTGTCAAC
Organism: Micropterix aruncella; assembly: GCA_944548615.1. Classification (NCBI taxonomy): domain Eukaryota; kingdom Metazoa; phylum Arthropoda; class Insecta; order Lepidoptera; family Micropterigidae; genus Micropterix; species Micropterix aruncella. The sequence continues at coordinate 19,630,565 of OX155951.1, read as the reverse complement.
GCGCATTTTTTTTTGGAGATGAAGACGGATTTATCTATTTCGAGCCCCCCAGGGGACGATTAGGACCATTTTTAAATGGAATTCTGTCTGTCTGTGTATCTGTCTGTCTGTCTCCATGATTACGCCCAAACGCTGAACCCGATTGAGCTGAAATTTGGCATGCTGGCCTCATTTGGTATTGGCAAGAGTTGAAAAGGCTGTGTTTGAAATCGGTCTACCATGGGCGCACTAGTAATATTTCGATCTCGAAATATTTGATTTAGAAACTTGTAATTTGGTACACAGATGCCTTGTTGTGCCGAAATCACACTGTGGTTGGCATGGTGAACGGTTTCGTGCAGCTTGGAACTCACGATTTAGCTCCTATTCAGAAGCTACCTCGAGTGGAAGGCTACCCCGGGTCTCAGGCCTCAGAGCTGGTGGACTGGTTTCTCCCGGCGGGATTGCATCCCAGCGCCACTGGGTGGATTGCGCACCGGTCGGCGATGCCAATCGGTTCACGGTTGTGCATTCTGACTAATTACTGAAGGGGTCTGGAGACTATGGAAATACACCGTTTCCTAAGTCGCGAGGGTGGATGTTCACCTGTTGTCATGCCAATCTTGAAATGACCTTGGGCCACTCGATCCCGTGTGGCACTACGGGCGAAGACCGCCCAGGTCCGCGATAAATTCGAACTGAATTACCGCTGTAATACAACAGGTAGAGGTCGCGTAAGCGACTTCGGACCCGTAACCAGTCGGGAGGACGGAGGTATCCTGAAGGTTAACTCCAGACGGAGATATCCTGCCAAAACTGGTAGTCAGGGTGCGAGGCTGCCCGCTGGGTTCCTTTCCCGAAGCCTCGCCGTAAGGCGTTGGCCTCTGACGGGCAGGTGGCGGAGCTTGACGGTGGATTGTTTTGTCCTAAGTCTTCTGCGCTCACTTCACGGGTTCGCCCGTTGTAGTTGACAGCTCTAGTTGTGGTTGGCATAGGTATCTCATATACAAGCTACAATAATAATATTTAAATTCCGCCATACATTTTAATCAATTATTAACACTATCTATCTATTCACAGAATCAGCATCCCCCTTGGACAATACGCCACGGTTTTCCAAGCCGAGGTATTTGCTATAATGGAATGCATAAAACTACAAAGTCGACTTGAGGTAAAAAACAGACAAATCCTCATCTGCTCTGCCAGCAGAGCAGCACTGGACGCTCTGGCTAAAGCCACCACAGAATCTTCTGTGGTCTGGGACTGCATGCAGGAGCTCAACAAATTGGGAAAATCCAACAAAATCACCCTAATATGGATACCGGGTCACCAAGGCATACCCGGCAACGAAGAGGCCGACAGACTGGCAAAGCTGGGCACATTGGAATGCCCGGTAGAGCCAGTTGTAGGGGTCCCCTTCGCTACAGGTAAGAAAATAATCAGGGACTGCTTGGAGCAGGAACATCTGGCTTCCTGGAAACAGAGCCAGGAATGTCGCCAGGCAAAAGCCATGATGGAGCAACCATTACAGAAGAAAACCAAGGCCCTACTTAACATGAGCAAGAAGAACCTTAGAACCACTATCGGTCTTCTCACCGGACACACGGCCCTTAGAGCTCATCTATTCAACCTTGGCTTGACCGAGAGCAAGGACTGCCGAATATGTGGCGAGGAACCTGAAGACAGCATACACATCGTTAGTCGCTGTCCAGGGCTCGCCGCCAAAAAACACAGTTTACTGGGACGAGCCTTTCTCGAACCCAGCGATCTGCCCAACTTGAAGGTCAGTGATCTACTTGGACTGGTAAGAAGTACCGGGCTACTAGCTGACCACTGACCTAACCACACAGTGAGTAGTTACAAAAGACCTTACAGATCTAGGTGACATCAAGGGCTGGAAACAAGCCCCCTACTCTATCTACTACTACTAACACTATCTATTGGCGCTTGACCCAAACCCGCCCTTGGCCGAGAAACGAACCGGGCCGCCCGAGGCAGAATTCCGTTAATTTAATTCCAACGAAAAATGATGACCCAGCCGGAAATCGATCCCAAAACCTTACGACGTAATATCAGGCGACCTAACCACTATGCCACGGGGCCCGTCGTCGTATGCCGTCATTCATGCGCCCGATGACTGATAATAAACTGCAATGGGCCTTAACTATCGAACCGAATTCATGCGGATTTGTGTTAAATTATGCATATCGCGTGGACAATTATTTGGTGTATATTACCTGAGAGATCTCCGATACAAACAGGATTCGGTCGAACGATCTCGCATTAAAAATATAATAAGGAAAAACAACAGCAGAATCTCGCAGCAATGAAAACACTTTAATTCAACTCACCGTTCACTTTGCAGCGGAGGCTGCGATTCGCTCGTATCGTCTACGATTAACTGGAAAAAAGAGATACACAAATTAGCTATCGTGAAATTTGGTCTTGAATAGGAAATTCAACTAGTGGACACAGATGACATATTACAATTTTCTCAATTGGCACCAGTACCAGTCAATTAAATAGGTTGAAGCTAAATACCATAAATGGTGATCAATTAAGTACCTACCAGAAAACCCTACCAGAAAAACCATGAAACTCCACGCAGTGCGAGCCCGGGTAGGACTCTGACCTGGGGGCCAGTTTTCCCTAGGAATCAACCTTCGGGCGCTCCTGGACGAGCACACCGAGCGCACCGTGCGGCGTCAGCCAATCGACTGTGCATTCCGACTGATAGTCGGTGGAGTCTGGAAACGGCTTTGTTTCCTGTAGAGCGGGGGCGGTTGTTTACCTTATGGCAGCCACTCTTGAAACGACCATTCATCTACCCGATACCGGGTGAACAGCCGGGCAAATGATGTTGAGGTCCGCGATAGATATGGTAGACACCGAATCACCGCTACACAAGGGAGAGGACCGAGTAAGCGATTTCGAACCTGTAACCAGTCGGGAGGCCGGAGAAATCTGACCATAACTCGTACCGAGGGCTCTTGGTCTGCCCGCTGGATTGACTACCTGGTGCCGGGCGGTAAGGGTTGGTCTCTCGCAGGCTAGTTGGCGGAGCTAGATAGTTGATTGTCATTGTCTAAGTCTTCTACGCTTATACCACGGCTGAAGGAACGATCACATATCGTTATACCAGCCTGGAGTGATGGGTTCGCCCGTTGTAGTCGACACCGCCAAACTGTAGTGTTCCGTGTAACTTGGGCTGATGACCTGTTTGTTACCTTGGGTCGGCTCAACTCAAGGTTTAGGTCCCATCCGGTAGCCTTCTCGAAAAAGACTAACTTGGTAAGGACTATGTGAACCCTGCCCGCAGCTACAAGCCCAGTTGTAGACAGGTGGGATCAGATGTTCCAATATGGGGGAACACATCGGGCGATACTGGGCGGTTTGCACTTGCCAATCGACTGTGCACTCACGCGAATAGCCGAGGGAGTCTAAAAACGTACGCTTACTAAGTAGCGAGGGGTTTTGTTGACTTGATGTCAGCCACCTTTGAAACGATCCGTTGGCCACCCCGATTCGGTGTGCTATTGACGGGCAAGTGGATTGTCTTTTGTCCGCTAAATCTTTCACGTTCACTCCATGAGAGGTAGAACGACCTGATGTCACCCCCCGTTGCAGATGATTAACTGCATCATTTACTTCCGTTGCCATAAGACAAATTTCAAGCCTAGGAAGGGGGCTCTTTTACAACATTATGTTCGTTCAAGGCAAAATAGTCGTTGGAAAAAATTTCCAAATTACATCTATTGCATATAAAATGGAAATTTGCAAAAATATTAAATAAAATTGGGAAATATTCGCGCAAACTTTAAGCACAATGTACGGCGCTGGCCTGAGTGCATGTGTTTATACACATTATTCAAATCGTGATTCATTTATACAGCCCGGGCCAAGACGCCCAAAACCATCCCATAAACAAATATTAGCCTTTTGATGTCTGCAACGGATTTGATGAAGGCCAACGATGACTAGTAGTTTCGGGAAAGTTTCAGCAGTCGTTTTTTTTAAATATATTGTCATGCCAAATAACTACATAACATTTGGAGGGTATAGATTGATTATTACATTTTTTTTTAAACTTCTAAACATTACATTTACGTCGTGTCCAATTGACGGCTAAAACCGCTCTTGGACGTGTCAAAATATTTGTGTTAGGTAGTAAGTCTCACTACTACTCTAATCTTTACTAAACATGCATAGGTAGTCAAGAATTTAGTTATTAGATTGAAAAAAAACAACATAAAAGGATCTAAGAAACTTCTACTATCATTGTACCATCTTATTACAAAACCAATTAAAGCCTTATTAATTAAAATAGTCAATAATTCTAATGTGTGCCTACTAAAAGCCAGTTAACACAATAACTAAAATAGTCAGTAAAAAGTTAAATAATCAATACAGAAGCCTAACAATTGAAATAGTCAATAATTCGAATAGATACGTACTAAAAACTGTTCATAATATCCAAAGTAGTCAGTAAAATGTTAAATAATGAAACTAAAGCTAAATCATACATTTAAAAATTAAAATAATAATAATAAAACTCTTTATTCTTAAGAAAAGGCGAGCTTATTGCCTGCAGGCAATATTTTAGAGCTAACCTATACTATTGAAAGAACATTATTTGCGAGTAGACTACATAACTTAACCTATATAAACAGTATGACAAATAAAATAGAGTAGGATAGAAAGAAGTATATACTTTACTCTTTGTGGGCACAGATTTGCCACATCAAAATAATCTAACACCTATAAGGACGCTAAAGTTTTAAAAGGAGGGGAATGGGAGGGGAAAGGGAATTTATCTGGAGGATTTCAAATGCTCTCTGAGTCTGTTTAAAGGTACAAATATCATTATCATTTAAATTGGTACAAATTATAAATTTTACTTTAGCGGTCTACCAAATGACACGGAGATAACGGTGAACGCGCTAAAAAATCGAGATAAAGACATCCCCCCCCCCCCCACCCGCCCCTGAGACGATTAGGACCATTGCCAGACTGAATTCTGTCTGTTTGTCTGTGTGTGTATTCCTTCACGATAGCGCTCAAACGCTGTATCCGATTAGGCATGCAGGCATCATTTGGTCATGGCAAGAGTTCAAATTGTGGCTAAAAATCGGTCCACCAGAAAGCGCGCTAGTCATACTTCAATCTCTAAATATTGGACTTAAAAACTTGAAATTCGATACACTAATGGCTTGTTAGACCAAAATCACGTTGTGAAGTTGTTTAGAATATCACGTATACAAGCGACACAAATAGTATTTAAAGTCTGCCATATTTAAGAAAATGCTACATATTTTTTCCATAAATATCCATTTTAATACGACGGAAAATACTACAAATATACTACGAATTGGCACACGGGGGAAGATTGGGTTGGCGTGCGGAGGGGGGGGGGGGGGTTGTCTATTTGCCAAAAAAGGCTTGGGGTGACAGCCGATTTTTTTTTCGCTTTTGATTTTTGCTCCACTTGAAAGATTTATTGCAGATATTTGTTACGTAATTTACTCAGAAAGAAAATCAAGATTTTTTTATAAAAAAAGAAAAAAATCAGAAGTCTTTTTTCGCAGAAAGAAAGAAAATCTTGTGTGCTGCCTAATCTCAACTAATGCTATGTATTTTTACATTACAACAGTAACGGCGCTGGTGGTTACGTGTCTTAAACGTAACGACAATAATTCATCAGCGCATATTTAAACCCCATTCAACTCGACATTCATTAAAACATTGATTTGAACGTCTGCCAATTACGCAAGCGACTTGGAAACGCGATAATTCTGCACCGCGAGAGACCAGCGAGCTATATCAAGAGACCGAAAACCACTGAACACTTTGAATATAGCCTTAATAGAGTATTTACTGAAATGCCGATTTACGAAACTGCCAGAAAAAAATATATAATGCCATACGGAGTATGGCCATAGAAAATCTACAGAGGATGCCACTGGAAATGTCTTTAACTTCGCCAAGAAAAATTTCGCCTTAGCCCTTCGACCCTCAGGGGGACCGATCGGACTCAAACGTAAAAGCAGAGTTGCGCCTCGTTGGGACCGATCGGACCAGACTATCGGTGTAAATCCTATCAGTGTAAAATTTGAAAGTGAATAAAAAAATATATTTAGTGTTTTCAAAAATTAAGTTCTAATATTCTAATATCAAATTTCGTCAGGAACAAAACGACGTTTTTATTTTAATTATCCCAACAACGGTTTGGGAGAAATTAATATTTTGGTCGGCCGCCATAATAAATCTAAAATTTCCATTCTTTCAAAGACATGCGCTCGCGAAATCTCGCGGCTCGGGGGGTTAATGCATGAGAAAACGTTGGCAGTATACTTTGACCTTGCGAAAGCGTTCGACTATATAGAACATTGGTTATAAAATCCATCAGTTATTTTTCTGTGAGTTTCTCCCACTGCTGAAGGGTGGTTTTTGTGGACTGTAAATGTTATTTACCTTCGGGTTCTCTCGTTCTTCCTGGCCGCCGAGTAGTCTCCCGTATCTGGTTCACACTCTATTAGATGATCACACAGTGAAAGAGTTTATTTCAAAAGAACGTTTATTGTCCCTCAATTTACTCGTGAGTTACAGTATACACTTAAATTATGCGCGCGAGTACGAGACCAGCCAAGGGCTGCCGTATGTACAACTATTATCCCGCCGCTTAAGGGTCGTTCATTCTCGACCTCGGTATTTTTGTGACTGTTCGATTTTCCAAAATCGTTCACTAGCCTCGCTAAAGCCCCGCCACTCTAACCCGTGATTGGTTAAAAGGCAATGGCGGCGGTAAGAGACCGGCCTACTGAGGGTTAAGGGGTGTGGCTTAGCGAGAGTACATATTATTCAATCAGGCTTACATTTTTAACTTAAATTAATCTCACCTTAATTGAAGGTAATTTTCTATAATATGTATTACTACTACATTATCATTAGGTTTATAGCGAAAATATGTAGATTAAACATTAACAATACATCATATTTAGTACTTAAAATTCCTTCGAATAGCTAGCAAAATTATAAGTATTTGATTTTATCCAAGCTTTCAGTCGAATAATTAATAGCCTCCTAATTACCTCAAACATTGCGATTATTTTGAGATTACCACATTTGTTTTAATATAAGAGGGTTGCGCGAGCGGCTTGCCGCGTTTACGATTTTTTGTTATCGGTCGACACCCTCGATATATCCACTGCGAGAAATGACAGGCTGATAATTAATTAGGGGTCTTCGGCCCTTAAAGACGGCGATATATTATTACCAGGACCTTTCATGGAATTTTGTCCTGCGTATTTAGTTAGGACTTCCTTGCGGATGATTTTAATATTTGAATGAGCCGTATTTTGTTTCAGTGTCTGTTATTTATGTCTGTTATGGGGTGGCTCGAGCGTGTGAAAGAGGAATATAAGCTTCTAAGAATCGATCTCTCGCGAACAGCCACCCATATTAGATAATGCAAGTGATAATTCGTACATTTCCCCGCTCATGGCAACGTGCCATTAACTTATTTTACGAATTATTTACCTTAAATCTACGTTATTTATATCTATGGCTTATTCTATTCGGGCGGACAATTCTAATCTAACTAGTTTGCTTATTGACCTGCGATAATTTTTCCGTCGACTTTTACATCTACTATCCTGACAACACCTGTTTTGTCAGGGTAGACTTCCGTTACTATAGCGCGAGGCCATCTTCCTCTTTCTAGAGAGGGATCCAATATTAACACCAGTTCCCCCACCCTTAGTGGAGGTTGTACCTCCTTCCATTTAGGTCGAGAGACTAGCATAGGTAGTACTTCTTTAGACCACCTATTCCAAAAAGAGTCAGCTAGAGCTTGGGTCTGTCTCCACTGTTTACGGTTACATAAATCTCCAATGGTAAATTTACCCATAGCGGTGCTGTTAGAGTGTCCTAACAAAAAGCTTTGCGGCGTAAGTGGCTCCTGGTCTCGACTGTCTATAGTAATGTGCGAGATAGGCCGCTGATTAAGGATTGACTCCACTTCAGCCAATAAGGTCTGCATCATTTCCACAGAAGGCGCTCTTTCTTTCAATATGGCGTACAAAGCTCTTTTGGCTGACTTAACCATCGATTCCCAGCAGCCGCCATGATGGGGAGAAGCAGGTGGTATAAACCTCCAGTCAATCTGGTCGTTACTTAAACGTTCACGGATACGTTCATCGTCAATCTCTGAAACGACCTTCTTCAATTCGGCACTCGCACCTTTTAGATTAGATCCATTATCTGACATTATCACCCTTGGTTTGCCCCGCCGGGCTATGAATCTTCTTATCGCTTGTATTGTCGAATTAGTAGACAAATCATATGCTAATTCAATGTGAACCGCTCGTGTGGTTAGACAAGAGAACAACACGCCATATCGTTTCTCCACTTTTCTTCGTATAGTCACCTGAACCGGCCCGAAGTAGTCTACGCCTACGGCGTTAAAACACCTCGTATGATGCTGCAAACGTGACATCGGGAGTTGTCCCATCAACGCTGTGACTGGTTTTGCCCTTCTCATTTTGCACAGCATACACTGGTATATAAATTTTTTGACCGTTTGACGGGGACTAATTAGCCAGAACCTCTGGCGTAGGCTGGCCAATGTCGTTTCAACCCCGGAATGAGCCATCTCCTCATGAGTTCTTACCACCAGTAGTTGTGTATAGCGATCCCGGCCGTCAAGTATTATGGGATACTTAGTGTCGTGTGGTATACCCGGCGCATTTGCGATGCGGCCGCCTACTCTTATTAAGCCCCGCTCGTCTAAGTACGCATTTAAACCTATCAAACGGCTATTCCTAGGTAAAGTCCCTTTCACTCGTATAAGTTCTATTTCTTTCTTAAAAGAACGACTCTGCGACTCCTTTAATAATATTATTTCAGCGCTGGCAATGTCTTGTCCGTTTAAAATGCAGTTATTCGTGGCACCTCTACATAGTTGAATAAACTTCCTAACGTATGCGGCTACGCGCAATAATCTGCGATGTTGGGAGAATCTCGCGACATCTATTGTGCTCGTAGGTACAGCGTGTAGCGCAAATACCGCCAATGGTTTATACTCGAGGGATATCTTATCCTTTTCCCCGGGTTGATGGGGAACCTTTGCCGGCCATACCTCTGGTGGCTGTCTAAGGTATTCAGGACCATTCAGCCAACGGCTCTCGGGCGAGAGGTCAATTTTTGACTTCGCTCTCGTAGCTTCATCTGCAGGATTACTATTTCCGCTTAACCATCTCCACTCCTCCGGGGTAGTCAGTTCGTCCAATACTCCCAGACGGTTAGAGACAAATTGTTGGTGGTCGGAGCTACGTGAACGTATCCACCAAAGTACGTTCATCGAGTCTGTCCATAAAATCTTTTCATGAAATTTAATTTTGTACTCGCTAGTGATTTTTTTTCGCTAGTTCGGCGCCTAATAGTGCTGCTGTCAGTTCTAAACGCGGTATTGTCATTTTTTTTAACGGCGCGACTCTGGTTTTACTTGCGATAAAGGATGTGGTCGGTTCTTCGCCTGGTCTGGCTATTCTCATATACGCGACAGCGCACATAGCCTCTTGAGACGCGTCACAATATATGTGTAATTGTCTATTTTCGGAGGGATTCTTTGTTACGCCGTGATAGCGTGAAATCCTTACGTCCTTCGCCGAGCGAAGGGCATTTATCCATTCACCCCAACCTTTGAAAATATCTTGTGTGACCTCCTCATCCCAGGCTACACCGCTGGTCCACACCTTTTGCATTAGAATTTTGGCTCGGATAGTTATTGGGCTTAATACCCCGAGTGGGTCATAAATTGACATTACTACCTTAAGAGCCTCTCGTTTCGTTGGCACTCTCTGGCCCGTTTTTAAGGCGTCATCGAGTTTTTCTAACCTAAAATTAAATGTAAGTTGGTCACTTTCTGGCAACCATTCTAACCCTAAAAGCCGTTGAGAGCTTATCTCTCCTTTCTCCAGAGCAATATTATGGGTAGCTTTCCTTTCTTCGGGTATTTCATTCAAAACGCTTTGATAATTAGACGCCCAGCCCTTTAAGAAAAAATTCCCTTGTTGATGGATGTAAATTATGTTTTTTATCACGTTACGAGCTTCTTCTATTGAAGAAGACCCGAAAGCAAGGTCGTCCATAAAGTGATGGTCTGTGATAGCCTCCACTGCTAGAGGGTACTGATTCTTGAAACGTTCAGCGTTTTTATTTCGGATATAGAGGGCTGATGTCGGGGATGACCGAGAACCGAATATTAAAGAGGACATTTTTAGGATACGAGGTTCTATATCGCGCCGATATCCCCGCCAAAGGAACAACTGACTATAGGTATCGTCCTCGATCACCTTAATACGCATGAACATGTCCCCAATATCGGCGGTAAAAGCCACCGGATGCTCGCGGAACCTAAAAAGTATACCTGTTATGCTTTGATTATAGTCTGGCCCCGTTATCAGTAAGCTATTTAGAGATACTCCCTTTACGCTAGCAGCAGCGTCATGCACGATCCTAAGCTTGTTTCCTTTGGCGGCGCTACAGACACCCAAGTGTGGTAAAAACCATATATCAGTTCGGCCGGCTAATTTGGAAGGGTCTACTTCTTCGGCGTAACCTTCTGCTAAGTACTTGTCCATTTTCTGACAATAAGCGTCTCCATAAGTCCGATCTCTGTCCATTTTTCTCTCGACGGCGTGAAGTCGAGCTAGCGCCATAGGTCGGCTATCAGGAAGAACACGTCTGTCATCTCGCCAGAGCAACCCCGTGTGCCATACCCCGCCGTTTAACGAAGTAGTGGATTCCAATAATTTTTTAGACCTTACCGAGTCCGTAAGTTCTCGCTTTTTATTCGGCCAGTCTTGCTCTAATCTGAGGTTTTCCTCGAGTAATCTCTGAAGAGACGCGTCATTGCTACCGCTATCACTTAGGCAGAAGCTATGTAATGCGTCATTTTGCCTATCTACAGATACTCGTCCCACTGGAACCCAGCCCAGTAGTGTTTTTGACAACGATAATTCGTCATTAATGCGCCTTAATCCGCGTGAAACGATTAATTCCCAACAATTAGCCCCGATTAGTAGGCGCGGTTGGACATCTGATATTTTGTCGACTTTCACCGCAGTCAAAGTGTCAAAATCAGAGGCGGCCGCCGATAAATTTTTTAATTTCGGAAGGTTTAACGCCGCAATACTATAAGCCTGCACGTCGAAAACCTTACGGCCCAATTCCCCCCTTATTTGAAACGAGACTGTTTCAGCCCCTTTAGAAGAAGTTTTCATACTTCCTATACCACATACCTCCATATTGGTGGGAGGCCCTCTAATACTCAGCTCTTGCGCGACTTCGCGGTCTATTATAGAGACCGTCGATCCGCTGTCTAAAAGCGCGTAAACTACCTTTCTCCCCTTTGGTCCTATTAACGTTATCGGTAAAACTTGCAAGAGGACTCTGTTGTTGGCTACTGTATGCGCGACAATAGCCCCGGTCTGTGTTTCACCTTCGGCTGTTGCCGTAATTATCTCGGTTCCGCCGAGCGCCGCGTCCGCGGCAGTAAGTAAGAAATGATACTTAAATCGAGGAAACCTTTTATAGGCTGGGCAGTTTTTCCTGCCGTGCGAAGGTGCGAGACATTTAAAACATCGCTTAAGTGATTTTACAACTCCCCAGCGAGAGTCTAGGGAAAGTTTTTTAAACTTTTCGCATTTGCTGAGAAAATGATCGCCGGTACAATTTGGGCATTTCATACGAGACTGCTCAGTCATGTTAAGAACGTAATTTTTATGATTTTGCTGTTTATACCTTTTATCGCGCGCTACTACTTGATTTTTTCTACCGCTGTCTAATGGACCTATTCCCGCATCTTGCGAGTCTATCGCTAGTGTTTCTAGCCAAGATGCGAATCGTATGATAACCGGTTCGTCTGGTTTACCCTTTCCTTTATCTCCTAGCCACAATGTTAATAAGTTTTTTGGCAACTTCGCTACAAGAGAACCTAAAAGTTCTGGGTTCCATAGGTGCTCAATCCTATTTACTGATTTTACTGTGGCCACCAGATTCTTAACTTGGCAAGCAAATTGCAACAATTCCTCTGCTTCTATAAATTCAGAGAGGTCCCTGGTTTTACGTAAATCAGCTAGTGTGCGCTGAATAATTACATTTGGATTTCCAAATAACGTCTCTAATGTTTTCATTATTTCGCCAACGTTCGCAGGGGATAAAAGTAACCCTGAAACGCAATCTCTTGCTCGTCCGCGTATCGCGGATTGCAAGCGAAGTAAGTTTTGTTCGTCATTCAGACCTATAACTTCGGTGGACTGATTAAAAATCGATTTAAAGGCTAAAAACTGAAGTGGATCTCCACTAAAGGGTGGAAGTTCTTTGTTATATTGCGGCTTCGAGGAGGCTATTGAAATTACTCGACATACCTGGCTTATTAATTTTTTGCTCGCGCTGTCATCGGACCCGTCTCCTGTGCTGGAGCCAGCGGCCGCGGCGGCGTCTGTGGCCGCCGCGTCCGCTTCGGTCGCGATTTCGCCGCCCGCTGCGCGATGCGCTGCTCCGTGAGGTGCCGCCGCGCCCGCCTCGAGCCGCATCCCCTCGTGCGCCGCGCGATGTGTTGCTCCGTGAGGTGCCACCGCGCCCGCCTCGAGCCGCATCCCCTCGTGTGCCGCGCGATGTGTTGCCCCGTGAGGTGCCGCCGCGCCCGCCTCGAGCTGCATCGCCTCGTCCGATTCTTCTTCTCTCCTGCCGCGGTATCGCTCTTCATTTCGTGGTTTTATTTGGTCGGGTTCACTATATGAAGTCAGCGGTGCTTGCGTCTCTGCCCACAGCGTAGTACGACCTGCTGTTTCTTCAAGATCGGCGTAACTTCTTGTCTCCCATTCTCCGCTTTTTTCTGAGTCGTAAGCTTCGGAAACTACGTCTAACACTCTAAGTGCGTGCTGACGGTCTGCTTCTAGCATCTGCAATTCAGCTTCTAAATCTGCATGTTGCACTTGAATCGCAGCCGCCGCCCCTGCCGCCTCCGATCTGCGTTTTGCCGTCGCTATCTCTTCGGTCGCACGGAGTTGTTCCCTTTGCGTTATCGCCTCTGATTCCAATTTTTTCTTTTCCGCGGCTACCTTTGCTTGTTCTCTGGTGACCCGCCTCAGCTGTTCTGATGCTTCTTTCACTTCCTGAACTCTTTCACTCCTCCTGCTGCTTTGTGACCAGGTCCGCCTCGATACGTTCGATTTTTCTGCGGTCGACTCCATCGTACAATTTATTTTTCAAGGTTCTTTTCTTTATTTTTCATCCGGCTGCGATGGATCACTTATGGTTATAAAATCCATCAGTTATTTTTCTGTGAGTTTCTCCCACTGCTGAAGGGTGGTTTTTGTGGACTGTAAATGTTATTTACCTTCGGGTTCTCTCGTTCTTCCTGGCCGCCGAGTAGTCTCCCGTATCTGGTTCACACTCTATTAGATGATCACACAGTGAAAGAGTTTATTTCAAAAGAACGTTTATTGTCCCTCAATTTACTCGTGAGTTACAGTATACACTTAAATTATGCGCGCGAGTACGAGACCAGCCAAGGGCTGCCGTATGTACAACTATTATCCCGCCGCTTAAGGGTCGTTCATTCTCGACCTCGGTATTTTTGTGACTGTTCGATTTTCCAAAATCGTTCACTAGCCTCGCTAAAGCCCCGCCACTCTAACCCGTGATTGGTTAAAAGGCAATGGCGGCGGTAAGAGACCGGCCTACTGAGGGTTAAGGGGTGTGGCTTAGCGAGAGTACATATTATTCAATCAGGCTTACATTTTTAACTTAAATTAATCTCACCTTAATTGAAGGTAATTTTCTATAATATGTATTACTACTACATTATCATTAGGTTTATAGCGAAAATATGTAGATTAAACATTAACAATACATCATATTTAGTACTTAAAATTCCTTCGAATAGCTAGCAAAATTATAAGTATTTGATTTTATCCAAGCTTTCAGTCGAATAATTAATAGCCTCCTAATTACCTCAAACATTGCGATTATTTTGAGATTACCACATTTGTTTTAATATAAGAGGGTTGCGCGAGCGGCTTGCCGCGTTTACGATTTTTTGTTATCGGTCGACACCCTCGATATATCCACTGCGAGAAATGACAGGCTGATAATTAATTAGGGGTCTTCGGCCCTTAAAGACGGCGATATATTATTACCAGGACCTTTCATGGAATTTTGTCCTGCGTATTTAGTTAGGACTTCCTTGCGGATGATTTTAATATTTGAATGAGCCGTATTTTGTTTCAGTGTCTGTTATTTATGTCTGTTATGGGGTGGCTCGAGCGTGTGAAAGAGGAATATAAGCTTCTAAGAATCGATCTCTCGCGAACAGCCACCCATATTAGATAATGCAAGTGATAATTCGTACAAACATTCTGTTCCACAAGATACAGTGTGCTGAAAGAGTCATGTCATTTTATCACAAAATTGCTGTTTTTCCTGTCGCGGTTGTGTCGTGGACGGTGGGATCGGATTATCTGGGGATGACCTAAGGGCGCTGCCGGGCGGTTTGCGTATCGTGCGGCTCCAGCCAATCCTTTGTGCTCTCTGGTAAATAACCGGAGTGTCTGGAAATGGTTGTATACGTTTCCTAAAATGCGAGAGTGGTTACTGACATGCTGTCAGCTACTCTTGAAACTACCCGTTGGCCCCCCGATCCCGTGTGAAAGACGGGCAAAGGGCGCCACGGTCCGCGATAAATCCGTGCTGAAATACCGCTAACACCAGGTAGAGGCCGCGCAAGCGACTTCGAACCTGCTACTAGACTGGAGGACCAAGAGATCCGGCCAAATTTGGTGGTGAGTGCGTGAGGTTGCCCGCTGGGTTCACTTCCCGGTGCCTCGCGGTAAGGCTTGGACTCTCACGGGCATGTTGGCGTTATTAGACGGTGGACTGTGTCGTCCCTAAGTCGATGCGTTCAACCCACGGTTGAAAGAATGACCAATATCGTTATACCATCCTGGAGTGGCGGGTTCGCCCGTAATAGTCGACAACTCTCGACCATACATACCAGGCTGCGATTCTTATATCCGTGGCCTAGAAGGGTTGTACAAGGGATATTTGCATTCGCAGCCATGGTGCGACTGGGAAAAATAGAGTAGTGGTAACCCCACGGTTGAAAGATTGACCAATATCGTTATACCTTCCCGGAGTGGCGGGTTCCATTCTTTCCATTCCACGCCGGTGAACTTCACTGCACTTTTCCATGTCCAGCCCAGATCCGAGGATCCCGCTCTTTAGTCAGCATCTGGCTTTTAGCCGGTATTGATAAGCCAGCTGGCACTTCCCAAAATGGATTATAGTAACAAGGCAGCGATTCCATGTTTTTTCAGATACGAGACTCTTTAGTTAGTCGCCTACGTCACAGTATACAGTATTCTAACTCGTATTCAGTACAAAATATTTTAACTCAGTATACTGTACGGTATACGTTTAGAGGAACTCTGTGCCGGGGTAGTTAAGGGGCGCGAAAAAAGCTTTATTTTAAAGCGCCGTAGTCAATTTAAGAAAACACCTACTGAAGGAATTTAATCGAATCAGGGGCTTTTATATCGAAATTAGGTTACTGTCAAGTAACGCAATGAAACACAAGAGCCAAATCAATTCGTATCTAGTAAAGCCTGAAATAAAATTAAAAACCTTTTTTTTTAAAAACCTTATGAAAAAGTAAAGATAAGCAGAAATTAGTCTGCAAATAGTCACCTAACTAGCAAAACGTAGCTTTATAACGTCACGACATTGTTTTCGGAATTCAAAATGGTTTTCATGATTGCTCCTACATATATTATTGTTTTTTAGGAACGTGTATACAACGCGGAAAGGGCGTCCCATTTAACCCCGTTAGTCCTGACGTTTTAAAAATAATGTTTTAATGTTGACCTATTGAATTGTGATTCAGATCGGGAAATATATTTCCTCAGCGTGACGGCTACAATCATAGACTAAAGCGAATGAATGTACCCTTCAGTGCTGCCATATCTCAGAAGTAATCTCAGAAAATAGGGTTGAAAAATATTTTGTGCTGAAAATAGCACGTTAGGTAGTCACTCGTGCAAACGATTTAAAATGTCAGGTCTGAATTGAGTAGACTAATCTGTGCTTTATACAGCACGAAAGGACTTACACGAATAAAACATTAGTGATACACTGGATCTAGTGTTGGTCCGCTTAGGATTATCCCGATACATATTTGTGATATATCTGTTCTTTGTATCTTTTTGGCGTTATATCAATAGTATATAATCACTTATATCACGATAAAGTGCGAAAAGGGTCAGTGACACTAAAAATCCGTAATTTAGGGATATATGGTGACTGTGATTCTTTTATATCGCGATTCAATCGTGTAGCGTTATCCACTGAGTCCTGCCTGAGAAATAAATAAAAAACAAATACCAACATTGTCATTCTTTACGCAATTTATATCTAATCTGTAAGTGTGCAACAGTATCACTTGTGACAGAGTGTCACTTGCGTGTGCAATTTTATTGATATTTGAGTAGTATATTATAAGTTTTTTTATTGAAACCCTATAAATAATATATTTTTGAAGAATATACAACTAATTAGTATTTCGGATGTTTAACTCTTAATTGACTTGAATTGAGAGTTAAGACTCTTAATGTGTTAAGTAAAAAGGGGAGAAAAATCATAATAGCTTCTTCAGCTACTGATAGGTCTTCGCCTCTCAGTCCAATCCAAAAAACAGTGGTTCAGAATCAAAATTAATTTAAACTTTGAAAAAATAAAATAAACATACAACAAACAAACAACAAAACATATAACAAATGGATTGTATATCCAGTCGATGTCCTTAATAGCGTCTAATTTGGGTAACAAGAATTTGTGGGGTATGTTACATTACATTACATTCGTATCCAATGGCGAATTTACCGCTTTTGGACGTGTCACAATATATTATATACAACCTACTGTAAGTAACAGGTAGTTATTACAAGATTTTTGCATGATACTAGTTTATCTTACCTAATGATGTTCAAGTGAAAATTAATGTTCAAATTAACGTTCAAAATCTAATGATGTTCACGTGAAAATTAAATGTTCATATGTCATTTTTGCATATTAATTGTTAATTGAAATTTAATTTAGTTTAAAATTTGGTCAAGAGGAAATTTGCGGACCCTTATGGAGATATCGCGGAACCCCTAGGTTCCGCCGATATCGCGAAACCTCTAGATTCCGCGGATCTCAGTTCGAGAACTGGTGCACTAAGTTTACTTCGCTCTGTCACTGGAAGCTCCTCAGCCATGACTTTTTACTCTCCGAAATGTGCGAGGTTATTTGCCGCCTGGTTGTCAGCATGGTCTACTAAATTACCATGGCAAGATAATCTGGCGTACTGGCAGTATACGCTAGATTATAAGCTAGATTTTCGGCCTACAGCCAAAGTGGATTTCTATTATTTCAACCATTCTATCTATGGCTGTAACCCACATAATAGGCAGCGCGGCGCGGCGCGGCGCAGTGCTCGCTGCGTTTTATCTTTCTCTCCCTTCTGCGACGGGCGAAAAGGCAACAATTCGTTTTCGCGCTCTGTCCGACACGAGCGCGTCACAATGCCTTCGCGATTTTTCAACGGGCTCACCAACCAACCAGCCGAGAGGAGCCGAAGAGCGGCGAGCCGAGGCGAAGGCGGCGGGAGGGCACTTGATACGACGTATACGTGAGCGAGCCTCGGACTGTGACTGTACGTACAACACGCACACACTCGCGAGATCAAGACTTGTGAACGTACTTGGTATAATGCGTTTCAGACAGCTCGATACTTAACACGAAGAAATATCGATATTTAGATGTATCACATACACATGACCGTTTACCGTTCATGCAGGCCCATTATAGAAACTTGAGGAGACGTTAAAGAAATATTATTTTTCTCTCGCTAGTTCTTTACCTGTCCTTTATGTTAATTTTTCCACATATTTTTGGTTAGTGTTTTCCTCTCGTTATTTCTACCACACTTAGAGTACGTAAATATATACCATAACATTCCTCTACAGCATCGTAATAAAATATGCAATGAAGATTTTATTCATTTATTAACGTAGCTGTCCAGCTGAATTTGTCCTCCCCAGCCGTGGTTTATCGTGCTAGTGATTCGATTCCCCCCCCCCCCACTTTCCCACCCTTTTCATTCACGTGGTTTTTAGATGAGAACTTTTTATGTAATTTTATTGAAATCCGTAACCAGTTTTTTTTGTTGTAAATCTGAATACATTTTTAAAAATATTATTACTGTAACACTGTGTTTTTGTATTTGTATATACAATGTAATTTCTCAATAAAGAATTGAATTGCATTGTTTTTTTATTATTTATTTATATTTAAAAAAAACAATACATAATTAATACATTAGATATATCACTAAAACCAGGTCTGGTTTGACGGTGTCTATCTATACTAAATATCTGTATTTTCTTAGGAAAGACCTACAGTACTACACAAACAATTACTTACCATAAAACATTGATTTTGCTTACATAAATAACAGGAACCGAATGGCGAAAACTTAACCTTATGCTTATTTGATTCTGTCACTCGACTAGGACTAGCCCGTTCTAGGATGGACAGGGCTCTAATATTACAATAACTTATGTAAAAGTTTTACTGAAATGATTATAAAACTAAATTGCCCTAAAATGTGGTCCTCAAAAAAAACAAATCGCAATTCTATTATAATATTGGCATTAAATGGAAAATAACATTCTGTTATAGTGTGACAGAATAATTTAACACTAAAATAAACAGAAAAATAAGGTTACAAGAATATTCTAAGTAATAAGAAAAGAAAAATATAAAAGTCATTAATATTTAATATGTCATTAAATAGTCATAGTAAGTAATATAAAATTAAATCTAACATAATAATAAGACCTTTGTATAACTAGTTTCCAATGACATGTATGTAGTATATCATTTTTTACTTCAGTTAATATATTACTAGAAATACCGTAAAACCACAAATTTACAACATTAATTTTAAAAACAGGAGATTACCAGTTGAAATGAAGACAATTATCAGTAATTCAAGGTAGGATTTTTTAAAATTACTATTGTTATTCTAAGTCGGCTTTTGTGTAGGTATCTGAAAGCGAGGGTGAGAGCGTAAATGTTTGAGGATGTCAGAGGTATACTGTATGATGTTTTTGAGATAAACGTCTTTGTGCAATTGAATTTAAACTACAGATATTATTATTATTATTTTCTTGGGCCATTTAGGCCAGATTAGATCAACAAGGCGGCTTTTACATTATCGAAGGCCATAAATACATCATCATCAATTATGCTCCATACATTGTCATACTATTATCAAGCATATCGTAGCGCTTTTTATTAAAAAGTGTCCTTGTTTGGCCATTATTGCAGTTAGGGAGATCCTTATTTAAAAAGCCCACGAACGCATTCTTTAATCAGTGCACATAAACAGACTCGTTTTGAACCGGCCTGATATATTGCATTGCATATAGCGACTAAGATGCTCGGTGTAGTTTGAGCGATCCAAGTTGCGCGACGCAGTGTATAGCCGGGCACGTATGCGGAGTGCAGCGCACGGGGGCCGTTGAACCGGCACCGCTTGAGGAATTTCACCATCTCGGCCGCCGCTGCCGGAGACGGATAAGAGGAGAATTATTATCAGGCCGCGGACGCGAGGGGCGCCGCGGCCCGAGGCCGCCGAGGCCGCCGATGGGGCCCCGAAAGGCCGCGGAGGCCCGCGAGGGGCCCCCGGAGCGCCCGGGTGGCCCGCGGCCCGAGCAGCCCGAGCGCCGGCGCCCCGAGACGCCCCGCCCGCGCATCGCCGACCTCAACGCAACCTCACACATCAACTATAATCATTATAGAACATCAAAACAAGCGACGGATAATCAATGATATGGGATAGAAGAACTTGGGGGCGTCCGTAAGCCACGTAACACTGAAGATACGGTATACATAGCAGTATACCTAATTAGTATTAGGTCCTTAAATCGATGATTGTTAAATGAATATAAGTTTAACTATTATTCATTTTGTTTTGCTGTACTCATAATTGTAATTGAAGTTTAGTAATAAATAAGTACCACACCGCCACAAAGAATGGTAAAATCGGAATAAACATTATAATTTACTAATCTCTAATAGTAGTTGTAAGTTTGGATCAATACATGAAATTAAATTAAACTAAATTTGAGACACGCCATCTCTAGTATTAATTATAATACGAGTATATTCCTTTCTGTGCAACCCCAAAGAATATTCTTAGTCTCGCAAAAAAGTGCTCATTGCAATTATACTAAATTATTGATTTCGTAAGTGTGAAGTGAAAGCGATAAAAAGATTTAAATAATATTACCAAAGATTGAATTATTTTATTAGCGAAAGCTTAAAAAAATACTGCAAGTTGTGAACAGCAATACTGACACAGAAATATCCTTTTTTTTTTTTAATTAACAGGCTGGCTAATATGTAAACCTGCTATATTAACAAAGTGGACTACAATGCCAGCGACTGAACGCCGAAATAAAACTCCTCGGGGAGCCAACGGCTTATGGCTCGATCCTTCCTGGTAAAACGAATTAAACAACGTTTGTCGTCAGTTCCTCAAAATCAGACCTCGGCTTTGCGTCGGCTGGCGTTTCACGTGGCTCTTGACTGGGGAACATTTGTTTTTCTCGCTTTTGTGAACGACCTGCCTGTGGCTTGGAAAATAGATCAACTCTTTATGTACAGCGATGACACCAGTGTTATCGTCGATGCATCTTTCCAAACAAATCTGGAATTTCTTACTCCAGCGTTGTCAGCGATCTTTTTGTATAGTTCTCTGCAAACGGACTCCTTGTCAATATCAAGACGCATATTATGCCATTTTATCTCCGAAATGTCGTTATGTCCGACATTATAGGGAGCTAATGGGCCCTAGCTGAGTTGGCCACGAAGACCCATTCTGTTCAGGGTTGGTCACACTCACGGGTCAACACCCATCCAGCGGCCTCAACGCATAAAGTGCGAGCCCGGGCAGGACTCTAGCCTTAGGGCTAGTTTCCCCTAGGAATCAACCTTCTGCCACTCCTGGACGATCTGCGCACCGTGCGGCGTAAGCCAATGTGCACTCTGACGTCGGGGGAGCGACTCTGGACTGCTTGTGCACTCTGACTAATCGCGGATAAGGCGTCGGCCTTTTACGGGCATGTGGCGGAGCTTGACGGTGGACTGTTTTGTCCAAGTCTTCTGCGCTCACTTCACGGGAGATAGAACGACCGATCGTTAAAACTTCCTGAGGTGACGGGTTCGCCCGTTGTAGTTGACAACTCTATTTGTCTGACATTATAATGTAATATGTGTGTCAACTAATTTTATCAGTGGCTATCATTAACTTCCTCGGTTTACTCTTGGCTCCGGACTACGTTGGGATGTCACATAGATAGGCTTTGCAACAAACTCAGTCGTACATGTTTTGCTTTAGAGGATTGCGCCAACGATCACTTCAGATACTTCGACAATGCTACTTTGCAAACGTTCACTCTCACGGAACGTTCACTCGCATGGGTCGGAGATTCGGGTTTATGCCGCAGATCCGCCGGTCCGTTGTTTGGCACGTGCTCCCCGAGATACCCCACGAGAGATCTTGTCAGTTAGCCCTTAAATACTACCGTTATTTTTACATACGATATTGATACACTGGGGTGTAATACACCCCAAAATTATTTGTAATGTGTAATTATTTGTAATTTTTAATGTGGGGTGTAATACACACACGACTGGCGCGCGCACGCGACCGGCGCGGCGCGTTCGTAGGTAACCAACCACGAGTTAATAAATTGCTGGAACAATCAAACCGATTGGCTTAAGAATAAGAAATACCAAGCAAAAACAACAATGCCTGGGGTGTGATACACCCCAGAGTAGGGTTTAAGGGTTAAGCACTTATAAATACTGACCCTTCCCTGTATTTATGTGATGATGGCGGGTTTTGTATTCAAAACGTGGATTATTTTGTATGCTACCTTGACGTCACGAAGCCATCCTCGACAAAATGGAGAGGTTGCAAAATTTGTGCATTAGGTATATCTACAACGCGAAAAAATTTGATCACGTATCTGAGTATAGAAGCAGACTTTATTGGCTTCGAATAAGTGAACGTAGAAACTTGCATATTCTTTCCCTTCTTTATAACATCCTCAACAATCCTACCGCTCCCTACTACCTAACCAAAAAATTCAATCATTTAGGAAGTCATGTTCTTCCACTTCGTTCCAGCCAGGATAGTAAAATTGCGATTCCTACTCATAATTCTTCTTTTTTTACAAATTCCTTCACCGTTCATGCAGCTTGACTATGGAACAAGCTCCCGTCAATTATCAAAAACGCACCAACGGTTTCTATTTGAAAAATAGAAACCGTTGGTGCCAACCAACCAGACTATCCACTGCCACTAGACAAGACACGGTAAAGATTTGCGTTCGGCAAGCCACGCACTAACAAAAATCAGAGCAGACGGTGTAGATTATCGGCCAACAACATCTTTAACAAGCATAATTCTAATATTAGTGATGCAAAACCATTCTTAATATTTAAATTAAAATTGAGAAAATATTTCATTACTCTTTTTACTCAGTAAACATCTAGAAAGTAATGGAGAATAATATTTTAATTTTTGAAACTACTCTTTTCTGTACATATCTGTAGCCGTGATATGTTTGAAATAAAAATGAACTAAACTAAAATTAGGGACAATTAAAAAAAACAATATTTACTAAAAATAACAGCTGGCTTCTCAATTACTACTTAAAAAACAAAATGCTAAATAAAGAGGGGGATATTCGCTTTGGCCATAGACAGTGGAATAAGGTTTGTTTGTTTATACTCTTTATTGTGAAAATGTCACAATGTGCGGGTTTATTGTCATATGACAATCTCTTAAACCAACCCTAATATGACGTGTTATATGTATGTGTGCGTGTAACATGTGTGTAAGTGTGTGTCTTGTTATTGCATTCGATCGACAGAATTGAAAATGCAATTCCGTTAATTTGATCCCAACGGAAAATGGTGATCCAGCCGGGAATCGAACCCGGGACCTTACAATGTAAGATCAGGCGACCTAACCACTATACCGTCTCGACGTTTTACCAGCGATGTGGCGAGGCAAAGGTAAACCGCACACACTTTTGTCTTAGTCACACCATGAAAGGTTTCTTGGTCACATGCGTGAAAAGAGAATCAGGTACATAGCTCAATAAACTATTATTGTAATCAATCTTGTAAAGATGTCGATGACTACGTCGACAACATGTTTTGAGACACTAACCATCATAACTTATCCATTGCGCATCGTGAGGATTTGCAATCCAATCTAAACTATCTAATCTACACTTCTGTCGAAGTTGCTCAGGCGCCTCTCTCTCTCCTTTCGTATATAGCGAGTATGCTGTAATCCTACCTGACATTTACTGATATAAATGCGCATTTTTTTGTTATTTCAATATTCAACTTACGAAATTGGCTATTAGAAAGGCAGATGCAGATTGGCTCCTCGATTGAAAAAAAAGTAAAGCGAAGGCTAGTTTATATCTTTGTATATCACCTTTTACAAGCCTGCCCAATAAAAAAGAAGTGTAATGTGTTCAGGGTTTATCTATGTATGTTTTCCGTTTCTTCATTCCACCATAACTTCTAAACGCTTGAACCAATTTAGAAGTGTGCGGTATTGTTAGAATAGTTATGACATCCCGAATGTCATAGGGTACCTTAGCTGCCCAAATATTAAGGGAATAGTTGTCTAAATGTTCAAATCTTTAAATGTCAAAACATGTATCGTGTTTAGTGTCAAATGAAAGGTCTGATGGAGTAAATTCCGAAAATATATGTATCTATATGGATAATTAAATAAACCACAAATATTTTTTGAAAAAACTTTTATAAAAATAATTATAAATACAATAGTTCACTTTCTGAAAAGGAAATCGTGTTATTTATTCCTTTTAATATATTTATTTGTTAAGCATTTTATTTCGGATATAAATTTATTCTTATTATACGAATGGTAGGTTTTCTTGAAAGAGCTTGCAAAATCTTCAAGACATACTTTGTCATCATCATCATCATCTTTTACTTATTCCATATTTATAGGCATTTTACAACATTGAGGAACATGTCAAAATACTAAGTTTCATAGGCACTAAGCGTAATATATTATTCAGGAAAAAATAGTTATTTTTTTTACAATTATTCCGATGAATAAACTACTTAATTATTTTAAAACACGAGTGTTTAATTAGACGTGATTACTTCAAAACAGGCAAATCTACAAGTATTTAATCGTATAATATAGGATATTTACTTATAAATCAAATACACCAATTACTCAAATGGATATTCTACTGATAATTCGGTTTCTAATAAAAGATGATGGAGAGACAAAACTACTAAAATAATCATTTGTGGCTATATTAAATGTTAACAAAATAATCAATATTCAATATTAATCAATCTAAGTTTATAAAAACCAGAAAAATACGCAATCGAGAAGGCTTACTACAAAGTAGTAGATTTTATTAATGATATTGATTTTTTTTTTGGAATGATTATAAAATCGAATATTCTTTTCTTATTTTATTGAAAATTGTTAACTGTGTAGGTATATTGTCTTATATTTTTTTATTTTTGACTATTGTTGTTAATTATGACTATTTTAAATTTTATGACTATTTTAAATTCTAACTGTACCTATACTTTAAATTGCTTTTAAATATTTCTGTTGTTAAATATTTTATATCATTATCTATAATATAAACCGTACATTGTATCTCATTTTTGACGTCACAAAGCAATTTTATACAAATTCTATTGTGAATAAAAAACATTTTGATTTTGATTTTGAAGGTAAACTTGAATACAAAAGGAATTAACAAATAGTCCAAAAGACTATTCGAGAGGGTGCAAGAGGAGAGAGGAGCGACGTGCCCGTCTGCACTTGTTTCACAGTATTGTGTCAGTCATTGCGTGCCATTATCGCTAGCAGAGGCCTACATTACTTTTTAACAGCCAAAAGTAAGTATTTTTATTCGATTTCTTTTAATAATTGTTGTTACATGTGTACATATAGAGTAATAAGAGTGTCTCCTCTTTATAAGTTAAACGTTAGTAGTTAAATAGCAGTGATTACTCTGTACGTAGATTATTTTGTATTGTCATGGCGACTGCTTTTTTGCGGAGGACGCTGAGTACATCTGTAACATATGTCATATTTAATATGAATAAGTAAATAATATAAATGAATGTAGTAATGGAATGAATGATTAAGTAATGTGAAGACTGTTATAATAATTATAGATGCCTTATTAGTTATAAGCGATTACATTGTAATATAAAGACTGATAGAAAAATTATGAATGATACAGTGCCTTATTAGTTATTAGCGATTAAAGTGTTCCCAGATTTTATTTCTTTTGTTACGTAAACGTTATTTTTTTCAAAAACAAGATTATGTTGCATATTGATTATGTTATGTCAGATATTGCTTGCAATAAAAGTGATTTTAGACTATTTTGGTGTGATTTTGAACCTGTCACTCTCTATCTACCCCAAGCACTGTCACAATCACCCCTGGGCTGTGGTTGGTTGTGACATTTTTTCCTGTTTATCTAATTTGCTCCTATGTGTTATCCATTGTAATTAGGGACAAAAAAGTGTATTTATACGTAGACAAATGTACACATTACTATATAAAACACCCTTCTACTAGCTAACTGTCATACTAAAAAAATATAGGCGATTAAATTAAAGTTATCATAACCGTACCCAGTCCACCATATAATATGATTATTTATATTCAAGACGCAATATTACAGTCATCCAGTTTATGAAAGACATCTTTGACAAAATGGTTTTTAAGCAGAATTTTATATGCTGCCATCTGAAGTTTTCTCGTGGATAACGGTAACAAATTGTGTTTTTTGAAATTTTGTCAAGCGTGCTTTTGGCAGTAGGGCGGTGTCGACTTCAACGGGCGAACCCGTCACCCCAGGCTGGTATAACGATATGTGATCGTTCTTTCAGCCGTGGCATGAGCGTAAAAGACTTAGATACAAGACAATCTACTGTCTAGATCGCCAACAGCCCGTTAGAGACCAACGCCTTACGGCGAGGCACCGTAAGGCGTAGTGGCATGACTACAGCTCAACATCCACCCCCGCTGCTTAGGAGACAGTATATTACCATAGTATCCAGACTCCTTCAGCAATTAGTCAGAGTGCACAACCGATTGGCGTCGCCGAACGGTGCGCAAACCGTCCAGTAGCGCCGGCATGCAATTAGTCAGAGTGCACAACCGATTGGCGTCGCCGAACGGTGCGCAAACCGTCCAGTAGCGCCGGGATGCAATCCCGCCAATAGAAACCGGTCCACCAGCTATGAGGCCTGAGACGCGAGAGTCCTACCTGAGGTAGCTTTCCGCACGAGGAGGTTTCTGAATAGGAGTTCAATCGTGAGTTGAGCCGATCCAAGAACAAAATGGATCTTGTGGCCCAAGCTGCACGAAACCATTCGCTACCGGTGCTTTTGGCAGTATGGCATTATTATTTTTATACCTTGTTTAGTGTCTGTGTCGGGTGTAGTGAAACTCGCAGTAGTAGTTTTATTTCACATTCCTGGCAGAACGACTAGCACTTCCAAATCTAGCACGTATTATTCTCAAAAGACGTATTTCAATCGAATTCTAAGCTCCTATAAGGAGGATTTTTTGTTAATTGGCATAATTCCCGTATCTTTCAGTATCTTTTAAAAAACAGTGAAAGCAGGGTTATCCGTACGCAATCAGGACTTCAGTTTTTACTTAAACATAAGCATGCACACATTAAAACACCTTCAAGCAACTATCTCTTTTACCCTCTCCCTACCCTATCTCTATCTCTATGCGTATATTATATCCTTATTCCTCATTGCTATTACAACTATTACTATTATTGTTGTTATTATTATTAACCTATTTACATTGATTATAAGCATGCATACCGATTATTATTTTTATTATAATCATATGTACCTTAAAGGATACATTTTTTTATTATTGAAATTATATTTCGTTTTAATTTTAAATGATTTTGTTTTATTTCCATAAATATTTTTACAGAATTCGATAATTTTAAATTATTTTTTATTAGTTTGCTTATTTGCTTGATTTGTAAGAGTAGTATTAATCAATTTTGATTGGTTTCATGACATTTTTCATTTTATATTTTATTTTATCACTAGGCGGTATTCAAATAAACGTATCAGAAGCCTACCTGAGTGCGGACGTCTCGTGCGATCCAGTTAGAGTAGGTGTTGTTATTTTGTATTTGTAACTATGTTTAAGGATTTGATTTGATTTGATTCCGGACGTGTGGCAGGCAACCCTATGAGGAACGGAGTGATCCTAACCTCTCGGCGCGTCGATTGACTTTCCTTCGGCGACCTTCCGCGTTTCTCCGCGGCTCTCGTCCGCCCGCTCAGCCGCACTTTCTAATCTCGTTTTCAAAAACGCTTTGCATACAATGCGGTGATGCACCTGTCTCTGTGGGGCAAAACGATGGTACCCCCCCCCCCCCTCCCCTTCCTCCTCGTATGACTTACTATCGTTCACGCCTAGTCGAGTGTGAAAAAAGCGGTATTGCGAGTTGCGTTTCGAACTTTCGATAAGCCCCTCGAGTGATATTTAATAATAGCGACTAATCTCGAGTTTACGATTGTGATTATCGCGTAATTAGGAGTGGAGATGCCTTGCGCAATAGCAAATATATATCGACAACGATCGCAGATTAAGTAACTGTTGCAAAGAATCTGCAAAAAAAGCAGCCAGCGTAATGACGAAGATCCGACGAACTTAACTGAAAAAACAAATCATTAAAATGAATGGATAAGAAAGCGATATTATATACATTATTGTGTCCAGATGTATGTATATACAAGATGTCTCAGAAGTTGACGTCAAGACGGAAACGGGTGATAGGGCAAGGGAAAAATATTCAAAAATCTAAGATATATAGTTTTAAAATTATAGGGAAAAAAACGAGAAAATCCTCATCCTGTGGTGGGTGTTTTTACTCCCGTTACTACAAATCTTAAATTTTTTCCAACTTTAGTTTTAATATGTAATCCTGAATTGCTTCTGTAAATTATTGCTTAAAATTTAAAGCTACATAGCTGCTCCAGCTTGGAAGACCAAGTATTCCAAATTAATACTTCACCCAATTTTAACTAACTGTACCTACTGAAAATAAATATACTACCCTGATTTGGCAAGTAACATTAAAAGTTGTCGCATTTAATAGGGATTCTAAAATGGTATGACACTTGCTAGTTTATTTCTGAAATTATGGTCATTTTTTTTAGAAACCTAGTTTGAACAAATTGAACAAAAAGCGACATTTTCTTCCAAGCTAGCTTAGTTTTAGATTTAGCATTAAATTCAGCAGTTAGCTTTAAATTTTAAGCAACAATTATTTTTATTTTAAGCAACAATTTTAAGCAACTCAGGATTACATAATTTAAAAAAAATAAAAAAAGTAGAGATTTGTAGTAACGGGAGTTAAAACACCATCACAGGCTGTTGATTTTCTCGTTTTTTTACTATAATTTGAAAAATATATAATTTAGATTTTTTTATATTTTTCTAATAACTAGTATCATCCGTTTCCGGCTGGACGTCGACTTCTGGGACATCCCTGTATATGTATGTATGTATGCATAATTACATAATTACATTTTGCCCTGGTCGAATCTATTATTGCTTATGGAATCACAACCTACGGCAACACATTTAAAACTTATATATCCCGCATCACATCTCTACAACATCGTATTTTAAAAATAATAGTTCCAAACAAGATTCGAAACAAATTTAGAAACGACCAGATAGGACTTTTCAAGTATTGTGACATATTACCAGCTAATGCATTATTTATTTATAGACTGACAGTTCAATATTTCGAGACTGACGAGTTCCGAAATTATGTCCAACATAAACACAGCACTAGACAGATACAAAATGAACGGCTACTCGTCCCTCCTTTTCGTAACCTTTATGGCAAAAGAAGATTGAATTGGCTAATCCCTCATTTATTCAACAAAATTCCTTTAAATTTGAAAAAAAATAAAAAATGTACAAAAAAACAAAAAAAAGAATTAAAAATAGTTAACTTTAAAATAAGTGAAAGTGAAACACAAGTGTGAATGATACGAATAATATTCATGTTTTTATTTTATTAGCATTAAGTACGTTATTTTTTTTATGTAAATATTATCAAGGGGGTGGCTTTCTGTGCCGACTAATCCTTATCAATATAGCAGATAATGCAGCAGATATATTATTAAATGGTCAAAATGGCCACTAAAGTTGCACTGAAAGTCACCCTATCATAATCTCCAGCAGGTAAGCCTTAGGCTTGGCTGGATTTTATACTAAGCTGTATTGTAAAAAATGGTTATTAAATTAAAAAAAAAAAAAAAAAAAAAAACATACATACATCTATTGAGGATTTTACAATTGTATTGAATATTTGTAGCTTCTCTTTTCTAAGAACACATCTAACAACAAGCTTGTGGCTCAAAAAAGTTATTCGTGTATATTATATTTAATTCTATGATCCTGGTTGACTTTTTTAAGCCATTCGCTGAATTCCTCACTAGCCCTAACGCAACTGACATTATTATTCTCAGACGCACTTGGTGCAGTTTCAATGGAAATTTGTCATCGTCCAACCTCGACCGCAACATTGTTTCCATCAACGTATGAGCCACGAAACATGCCTACGCTAACAATATATTGACATGACTCATTACGAAGGAAGCAACGCCGTGTGTTAGCAATTTACTACAAAGATGGTCGAGAACGTGTCACTATCGCCGTTTATTTGATGCGTGGTAACAGTGAAACGCTGACGCCTTCAAT
Organism: Micropterix aruncella; assembly: GCA_944548615.1. NCBI lineage: Eukaryota > Metazoa > Arthropoda > Insecta > Lepidoptera > Micropterigidae > Micropterix > Micropterix aruncella. Next base: position 19,600,612 of record OX155951.1, on the reverse strand, counting down.
ATTAATACAGTAGTCCCAGAACTGGATCGACAGACTTTAGGAGGTGATAGCTTTGGTCAAGATCTACCTGAATAATAAACCATGTGTTCAGTAAAACCTCATAGTTTTCAAAATCTTCACGTAATAAAAAAAAAATTAAAAAAAAATAACAGATTTTTTTATAAACAATAGTGAATTTTTGTTACTTTTTTTTCAGAATTAAAGGTTTTAAGAAAATTTTAATGGAAAAAGTTACCAAAACCTGAAAAACATGACATTTTGCTAAACACATGTTAATTTGAAAGGTCTTAATCAAAGTTATTAGCATCTAAAGTCTATCGGTCCAGTTCTGAGACTCCCTGTATAACGGCTGTTTTAATTTTTCGTTAGTACAGCAGTAGTACATTTCGGTAGTATATTTCTACTCTTTATTGTGAAATTTCACAATAGGCGGATTTATTGTCAAATGACAATCTCTTACAACCAACCCTACTATAAAAATGTTTATATGCATGTGTGCATGTATCATGTGTGTGTGTGTCTTGTTATTGCATTCGATCGACTGAATTGAAATGCAATTCCGTTAATTTTATTCCAACGGAAAATGGTAACCCAGCCGGGAATCGAACCCGAGACCTTACAATGTAAGATCAGGCGACCTAGCCACTATGCCACCGGGCATAGTGGCTAGTACAGTGTTATGAGAACACAAAATAAGCTTGTTGTGTAAAGAGATAGAAGAAATAAATCATAATTTGTTCTTGTATGTCTTTACTTCTGCTAATGTAGATCTTTACAGCCACTTTTTTTCCCACTGGATAGCGCAGGGCGATTTGGCCCAGGGAGGTGTAAAGTGAGCAACGCCCCGAGCGTGGCAAAACATTTGCTCGCGCGCTTCGTCGCTCACTTCACACCTCCTAGGGCCTACAGCACGTTTTACGCACAAATCCCCATTGACGATTTTCACACCAGCCACTTTGAACATGGATAACTTCGGTTTGAATTAAAATTCTACATTCAAACATTACATTTAAAACCACGTTATTCCTTTTAAAAATCGCAATCTGTCTTTCTGTCGTTCGGTAATGCTCGGATAATTTCGAAAACGCAATCATGGAAAATTTGAAAATTCGCGTTACTTTCGAATATGCGGTCCTATGACGGGTTATCCATTAGAACTTCTTACGGTCTGGCACAATAATTAACATCATTACTAAATAACGTCATACGTCAATTACTGCCTGGAACTGCAAACAACGATAGGCTCGTGATTAAACCACCGAGCCTGGTCAATCGCTCTTTGTCAATCGCTTCTTGCTTTAAACCGATTTCCACTTTTTTCCGGAATTCGAATAACTTTTTGCAGTAAAAAAAACGGTTGTGTCACCCCAAGACTTTCTCGGCAAGCAGACAACCCCCCATAGCATAAGTAGTATGTTTTAGTATTTTGTAGTATATCCGTGGTATTAAAATGGTATGTTTCCAAAAAATATGTAGTACCTACCTATATTCTTAAATAAGGCGGTATTTTTTTTTAAAATGCGCCCCTTGTATACGAGCTATTCCAACGAAATTGATGCATTACTAGCGCGCCCTCTGGTAGACCGATTTCAACTACAGTATTGTCAACTCTTGCCATGGCCGAATGATGCCTGCATGCCAAATTTCACCTCAATCAGATAAAGCGCTTAGGCGGTATCGCGGAGGAACACGCACACACACACCCTCAGACACACACACACACACACACACACACACACACACACACACACACATGCTCACAGAGCTTCAGTCTCGAAATGTTTCTAATCGTCTCAGGGGTGGTCAAAAAGGATATTTCCGTCTCATTGTGAAATTTAGGTAGGAATATCTCGTATACACGCGACGCAAATAATATTTAAAGTCCGACATATTGAAGAAAATACTACATATTTTTTGCAAAATACTATTTTAATACTACGGAAAATACTACGAATTGGCGCGCGGGGGGAGGTTGGCTTGGCGCAGGGGGGGGGGAGGGTTGCAAGCTTGCTGGGAAGGAGTGACACAACCGATTTTATTGTATTAATTAATGAGGTTTTTTTCTTATACGATTGTAATGAGCATGAATTAGTTTCATTTATTTTTTCTGTAATTTCCCCTCTTAAATGCAAATAAGCCATTATTATAATTATTATTATCAACGCAAATACCTATGTATATCCTGAGTCTATATTGACAGTATAAATCTTAATTTGAAACACTTTAGATATGACCTAACCTAACCCACCGTAAATACGTCTAAACCTAAATCATTTCATGACTTAGCTTGACGTTACTTGCTGGCAGTAGTTGTTTCCGAATTTCTATTACTTCCGGTGGCAACCCTTCAAGTTTTGTAGACTGTAAAGTACACTCCAACAGTTCAGAGTTCACTCCAACAAGCCGAGTTTAGCGGCTGCAACGTCACCGAAACGTCGGGTCCTACAAATTTCACGCGGTAAATTCGTTTTCTATCCTATTTATAAAAGTAGTGCAGTCTGAGCAAGTGCAATACCTCCACTCGGTCATGAACTGGTTCTGGAACCGCCACGCTCGCTCTTTTCGAGCATGTGAGCAGCTCGCTATCATCCCAAATTATATATCGACAACTTTTAAGAGGAGTTTTGCTACTATTCAGCGGTTTTTGTTATTTTTTTACTTAAGTAATACTGCTCGGACTGGTTTTAGAAATGATGCTCTCATTTCAGTCCTCTAATGATTATACAAACTATACCAATAGACCCTCGTAGCATTTTTACAAATTTATACATAAGTATTTGACATGTACAAAACATGTAAATTATATAACTATTCGTCGGCTGCATAGAATCGGACAGGGACATGATTACGGTCAACTTCATAAAATCCTTCAAAAGTATGAGCAGCAAATTTTAGCTCATGCTTGGCGGCTAAGAACGTTGAGGGTATCCCTTTTGCAGCTTTTGGAAATTCGTCGTGTGGTCTTTATCGACATACTATATAGCTTTTATAACTCTTTTTATGTTTACCTGTCGTTCTGTGTTGATACAAAGAGAGGTAGATTGAATCATAATATATACATTGATACGTAGATGTTCCTAGATCTGAAAAGATCTCATGCAATGCTGATAGCAATTAATTATGTGGATAGTTTATTCCCCCACTGTTTGATCAATATAAAAAGTAGGCTATATTGTATGTGTACTGCAGAGGGCTCCCGACTATATAACTCTTCTTGACAACGCGGCACTGGAGTTCTAAAAATTCTCACTTCATACCCCCCCCCCCCCTTCTTATTCGCATGATGTGTCTGGCTTGAATCTAATTGGCTTACAATGAAGCGCCGGATGCGCTCCTCGACTCCATTTCAGAGACCCATTGACCGAGGACTGAATGGGACGCGAGCGAAATTGAGTAAGATCCCGGTATCAGCTCTCAAACACTAGAGAAGCGGGGAGTGGAGCCAGTTACGGCAAATGAATCATAATTTCTTTATGTTTATTTTATTTACTCAAAAGATTCTATTTATTGTAATCGCAGTCTTTATATGGTATTTCAGATAAAATGATTAGAATAATGAAAAGTTTATTATACCTATTAATAATAAAAAAACTTTATCGTAAATTGAGCCGATTCGGATCCATCGCATGGGCAGGGTAGACCGGAGACAAAAAACACAAGGGGACAATTGAACAGTGTATAAAACAATTAGAACTCTACAGTTAAATACGTCCAAGCGAGTATTTGATGTAAGGCGCCACGAGACACTCCCTCCAAACACGCGACACTCATAGGTGCCAGTCGGTATTGGTGTTCTGCGGGTGCCAATATACAGCAGTAGCACAGGCGCGCCAAGGTCGAAAACTTGGATGTTACAGCACCGAACTACACTCTTTAATATCTCAGAAACTAAGAATGCTAGCTTATTCAATAATTACAACATTAATAATGAATATTGAATACCAGGAACGCTTCTTTTTTTGTGCCGGAACAGAAACAAAAGCAAAAGCAAAGGCAGTGAATTCGTAGTCCGATTTTCAAAAAATCATTTATATTGTTTTTAGCCTTTTAGATAGTATCTATTTTATTTGTGTAGTATCAAAAAGTCTATAAAATATGTTTATATCCGAGATATAAAGGTTTATGTTGGTGATCCGGATTCATTGAGTGTAGTTTATAACATTTTGGACTGCATTGGCCTATAGACATCCTGTTGTTTCAACTTAGGCGACAACCGTCCAGGGCAAAACTGTTGCAAACCCCTCGCCTCCCCCCCCCCCCCCCCTTCTCCCTTCCTTCATACAGAGCTACCATAAGCTATGCATAAGTGTACAGAGTTTTTATAGAATGGACTGGGACGATGTCGATGAATTTGGAACTGCGCAGCAAACATCAAAGCAGACTTCCGCTCGAGCGGTCGCTCTTCTCTTCCAACATCTTGCTGCCCGCCGCACAGTGCGTCCCTTTTCCTATTTGTCTTGCAACTATGTTAACTTATTTAGTAATATACGCGTTGTATGAGATTATTCTCTCCTTCCTTGCTAAGGTTGCAATTTTTATATTTCTTCTGTTAATAAAACGTTTGCATCAGGTCAACATCTACCCCGCTTTCGTATGAAATATACGTTTCCAGACTCCCCCGGTTACGATTTCGAATTCTTGCATTTACTGAACAATAGATAAATCATTTCACGTCGATTCTAACAAAACAACCATAATCGAATTCGATTCTACGTACGTATTTTCGATTGAATAATGACCGTGCCGCGGAAGCAGATCGACGTCACGATTCTGAAGTTTAAGGAGCGTCTGTCATATAGGGAGTGCAACAGAAACGGGAGAATCGCAAGAAACTATCACTGCCGTACGTTAATTCCGATTCCGTCTATATCTAAGCACAAATGTTACGGTATGCTCTGATCTGATGGTCAGGGCGGTGTTTTGATTTTTTGTCGTCGACGTCGACCGTACTTTTAATTATTGAGGATCCGATATAGAAAAGGGAGCTGCGGAACGACAAACAAATAGTCGACCATCTTTCCTGACTATCGTACGGGAGGCCCGAACGGTTCCATGCAGACACGATGGGTGTTAATCTTTTTGGTCGGCCCAACTCGTGGATCAGTTTCCACCCCCAGTAGACTTCTCGTAGAGACGAATTACCCCTGAAGGCCTCGGCAAACTGTTTCTACTTAAATCCTGCATGTGTAAGCCATAGTGTATCTGCAGTGCGCTGGGGGATTTTTCTCGAGCGGGTTAATTTTACCGCCCTCTGCAGCATCCAATGAACTACAGCATAAGTTAAACGTTAGGACTCTAACATAATCCAAGTGTAATTTAATACGCTATAAAAATATCTTGGAAATTAAGACCGCCCTCTGTGCGCCGGTCGGTCGCTCTACAGTCTCTACAGCGCCTAATTCACGTTTCCTGTCCAGTCGCCTCTGTCCGCGGCTGCGAGCCGCAAACTCGACACGACAAAGTGATGCTTTGTTGCGTCTGATAAATTTAAATCAAAAAGGGCTGGTTTGCTACTACACTGTGAGAAAACATGTCCGAAAAAGTAATGCGTCGAAATACCTAAAAAATTAAAGTTGCCTCAGAGAATGTATACCTGCAGTTCAATAATCCAGTTAGAGTATTTTGTAACAGTACGTTTTAAAAAAATATACATATATTTACAATAAAGAGGACTGCTTCTGTATAAAAAGATTATTAGTAGTATCCAACTGGTAGTTCGCGGGCGCCTGGTAGCCTGCGACCTAAGCGGCCCAAAATATTTTACCAAACGAATTAAAATATTCAAATTGATAATCATTTCTCTCCTGAAAACATTAAAGCCTCGATCGCTAACATGAACTCCGATATTCAAGCCATTTATTTGTGAATGGTGTGCGCTGCTAGGTCTACTAATCAACCGTTCGAAGACCCAAGCTATACTCATTGGATGCCGTAAATTGCTCTCCAGATTAAGCTCTCGTAAGGTCGTTTCCAATTTTAAAACTGATCGATATCATCATACCCTTGTCAGAAAGAGTGTAAGATCTTGATCTGATTGTCAGTGATTTCAATGATGAACATTTCTCCTGGCAACCCGTAGAGGAGGTACATAAGTCGCAGAACATTTGCTAATTTTCACCCTCTGAAAACGCTCAAACTACATCTTCCTATGGACACAAAGAATATCTTGCAGTCTCTCCTCTTACCTGTTTTGACATGCAGATGTTGCTTATCTCGATTCATCAGAGGAATTACTTAACAATCTCGAACGTTTGCAAAACGTATGCGTACCGTTTATATTCAGTCTACGTAACTATACTTACATGATCATATATAAATCACGTGTCCGAATATAGGGTTGCCAGTACGCAGAGGAGAGATGTTAGTATACTTGCACACTTTTACACTCGAATAATATAGTTAATTACAAACATGACACACTAAGTCCCTTACGGTATAAACAATGATAACAGAGTGGTTAATTATTTTTTGCTTTTTATTGTAGTACTTTTAAAATCGTGTTTTCTCTCTCTCTCTCCTTCCTCTTCCGATTTCCTCTCCTGGGGCATTCCTATATTTAAATATATTAGGTTGTATTTTAAGCAGACAAACTTTTTGGTTTAATAATCTTTCTTTCCACAACGTGCGCATGTACTATCGCATGCATGATTATGTTAGTTGCACGATATTACCATTACGCAATATGATCGACTTTTTGTAATTTATTTTTTGAGTGCAAATAAACAGTTTATTACTGTTATTATTATTATGAATTGCGGAACAAAGTATCAAAATGTCCTAGTAGCACTTGGATACACAGGCGATCTTTGGCCAGCTCCGCTATGTAGGCGATAGTGAAAGCCTCGATCAGTTTGGGTTCGAATTTCAGAGGAGATTCAGAATATGTTCCGCATGAAACGTATTTTCATGTTCAATAGATAACCCTTTCTCGAAACTTATTGCAGCAGTACCAACTTCTTCGGTGGAAACGCTTTGTTTCGTAGACAAAAATGAAGCCATAATTGAAATCAGTGCTATCCTCAAAAGCACAAAAATTAGGCGTTTAAAAAATATTTGCAGGCCGTAAGGGTCCGGCGCCAGCGAGGCATGACAAGATTAAAGTAGCCTTTAACCTTCCGAAAGCCAGTCATTCCACACAAAATGTGGAATGACTGGAATGTGGAATAATTCAATGTTATAACATTCACCAGAAAACATCATCCAATCATGTACAACTACAATATCGCAGGTAAAAAATTGACTCGAGTAACCAATATTCGTGATCTGGGCATTACCTTGGATTCCAAGCTGCACTTTAATCTTCATATTGATAAGGTCGTATCTAAGGATTTCAAACAACTTGGAATGATTCTGCGCATAGGTAAACCTTTTACCAGAGGCAAAACTTTCAAAGTACTCTACAATGCATACGTTCGTAGCGTTCTAGAATTCGGAAGCGTAGTTTGGAATCCCCAATATACTGTTCATATAGATAGGATTGAGAGGGTGCAAAAGAAATTCTTAAAATCATTGGACTTTCGGGCAGGTAACATGTCTACGGATTATGCAGAGAGAGCGACAAAACACAAAGTACACTTTTTGTATGCAAGACGTGTATTCTTAGACAATATCTTCTTATATAAAATCTTTTGGGCAAAATTCTTTTTAAAATTCCTCGGTCTCCCGCTTCTCGTTCAAAAGATACATTTTATATACCCTCTTTTCACACGAACTATGCGAAAAATACCTTTTTCAGACGGTCATGTTTACATTATAATAAAGCTTCGAATGACCTCGACATATTTTCCGACACGTTGGTTAGTTTTAGGAAAAAATTAGGCGATTTGTTGTTGCATTAGCTTATAATTTAATTTGTTTTTTTTAAGTAAAACTTTTTGTTTTTTGGTTGCAATAGTTGGTTTGGTTGCTTGGTTTAATAAGTTATTAGTGTAATTTTGATTGTAATTTTCCCTTTGCTACTATTTATAATGTTTTGTAGTAATTAATGGTAGTATAGGTCTATTTGTATTAAGTATTATTTTCACACCAATGTATATGACTGTTTTTACCTAAATAATTTTTTTTTAAAAAAAAACGAATTCCTCGAAAATTTGTTTGTAGAAGGTGTGTGCAAGCAAAATATTGCACACACCTTCTACAAACAAATTTTAATATACGTAATATACAGATGTGGCCAAATTATTATCACCTCTTTAAAAAAACCTATTAATGTAGTTTACAAAACTGCAGCTGCATCCTTTTTCTAAATTGGCATGTTATTTGCAAAGGTTACCTGAAATACCAAGAAGTAATGCAATAAAAATTATATAATTTTGAAATTACCCCTTTCCGGGAGCAATTATTACCTGAATGGCCTTTTTCGGGAAAGTAACAGATTAGAGTTGTTATGGTTTTAATAGATAGTTTCAGTTACAAAGTGCTTTCATTTTATGGCTCCTGTGCGGTATTTAAGGATTAGCATCTAATCGATGATTTTCAATCTCATTTGAGGCTTTGAACAGTGAACTTGACAGCAGTTTTTTGAATTTTGCAAAATTGAATATGGGTAAAGCAAAGGATAACAGTGCAGTGACTAAAGCGAAAATTTCGTCGTTTTTTGGAAGTCGGACAATATTTGCATAGACAAATAGCTCAGAAAGTAGGAGTCAGTCGATCATTTGTTAGTAAGTTCGCAAAAAAATAGAGCTGATCAGTTGTCACAGGTCCTAAAAGAAAAGGAAAATGCGGTCGCAGCCGGAAAACAACAGGCAGCCAGCATCGATATTTGCTGCGGAAAGCTAAAGAGGACCGAACCTTATCCAGTAAGTCTAGGTACCATGCGTGACGTTGGTGCAGAAATATCGCAGCGGACAATGAGACGTCGACTTTTTCAATCTGGGCTATGTTCAAGACGACCACGCAAGAAGCAGAAGCTGAATACTAGGATGATCCAACAAAGAAAAACATGGGCGAATGAACATTTAACATGGACTACAGATGATTGAGAGAAGGTAAAATTGAAATAAATACTCTTTTTGGTATTATTCTGAAAATACATTTTTCAATATTTTTTTTATTTGATTTAAATTATGTCTATTTTTTTAATAGGTTGTATTCAGTGACGAGACCATGGTAAGTTTGACACTACCAATGTCCAGGAATGATCTCCGATCGAAAGGAGAGGAGTATTTACCTTCCTGTGTCCAACAGCAGCTCAAACAGCCAGTAAGGGTTATGATTTGGTCAGCAATATCGGCCAAAGGACTCCATATCGTTGACCGGGTAATTAACGCGGATCAGTATTTAACAGTCCTTCAGACACAGGTGATCCTAACCATGAATGAAAAATTTAACGGAAAAGGAATTTTCATGCACGATAAAGCCCCTTTTCATACAGCGAAGAGAGTTACGGAGTTTCTAAGGACTAACAACATCCAAATCCTTGACTGGCTAGCGATAGCCCAGATATGAGCGCTCTCGAAAATATCTTGGCTATTTATACACAGAAATTGGTAGAAAAATGTCCGCGGACCAAATCAGAATTGATTGCAGCCATGAAGGAAGTTTGGGAAAATGATGCCGATTTGGTCACCAATGCTAAAATGCCATCGCTAGAATGCCGCGTAGGATAAAATCCTTGAAAAACGTAAAGGGAATGTTTACTAAATATTAATAAATGTATTTATAACAAAACTTTTTTTTTTGGAGTCATAAATCTAAATTTTCATACAATTTTACTATAAAATTCTAGAGGTGATAATAATTTGGCCACATCTGTATACCGTTGGCTTATTCAATGGCAGGCTTCAATGACAGGTTTTTGCTGCAGTGGAGGGGAAAATAGAGCCGATAATTGCATAAATACGAATATAATACGGATAATACGAAAAATGCCATTCGGCGGGCGTGGCCACCCAGGGGTTAAAGCAAAAACCGGTTGGACACCACTGCTCTTATAATATTTATAGCAATGATGTGAATCGTTCATTAGCTTGAAATCGTTACGATGAGCTACCGCTACGTTTCCTGGTTTGTTTATATGGCGAAAGCGTGGACTCATGGCTTCTCCATGTGATAAGACCGTTGTTCACAATGCAAATTGCTATTTATAAACGACATCAGGTGCATGTTTTAATCAATCTAAAATTACCCCGTTCTCCCGTGATATGAACGTCTCTATGGGAATAATATACAGTGATGGTCGCTTATGCGCTTATTGGCTACGTAAAGGGCTCTCTAGACGATCAAGCATGTTTGACAAGCTTCGCGTAGCGGGTAGGGAGGGGATCGTAGACCGCAGGAAATTTGCAAATATTTTTTTGTAATATTTACCAAAAATGCCTAATTTTGTAGTTTTATACTAGGGAGTCACGTCATTCATTAATCAAGTACGTCTAATTTGCATATTTCCTGTGGTTTACGATCCCCTCCCTGCCCGCGACGCGAAGCTTGTCAAGCATGCTTGATCGTCTAGAGAGCCCCTAACAACCCGAAGCTCAATAGAATAAGCCCCTCGGGTCGGTTCATAAGGAAAGAAAAATTATAACATTAGATTAATTTACTATGCTATATGACTAGTCCAATCAAATGACGTCCACTGTGTATGTGTTGATTCGTGACGTCCACTGCTGATTGATTTTCAAATCTTGTGCCTCTTTAGGTACGCTGTGTGCAGTGGCGTGCTCAAATAAAGGCATAAAAGCACTGCCTAGCCAGTAACTAAACCTTGCTACTTATATATCTTTTTTTATAATTGCAGACAATTTGCGCGCTCGTCCATCCGCGATCTTCTACTGTCATACCGGGCGCCCGCGGGACAACGCACAACGATTCGTCTAGCTGGTACGTGCCAGCGGGACAAGTGGTTTATTAAGTATACTCGTACATGTTAAAAAGTCCTTTGTATAACGGTTGTGTCTCCCCAAGACTTTCTCTGCAAGTAACCGAGGACTAACTTCATCCCAATATTATATTCATAAATAAAATCGATGAGCGCCCTCTCTCAGCCGGCGGACAAACCCGGTTGGGTTCCGTTACACACACGCCTCGGGCGGCGCGATTCGATTCGCGGGTAGCCTCGGCGGCTCAGCGTTAATATTTGATCGAAATGTAGCGGAATTTAAATATTATTAGTCGGTATAGCTTGTATATGAGATATTTCACGATGTGATTTCGGTCCAGCAAGGCTTCTTCTTCACTTTCTGAGTTAATGTTCGTTGAGTCTCAATTTTGATTTCGACTCCATGAAATTTCTGAACTTTAACTAAATGCTTCACAATTCTCCTTTTTACACGACTGCCCAACAAAAGATGAGTGTAATAGGTTCAGGGTTCATCTATGTATGTTTTCCGTTTGTTTATTTCACCGAAACTTTTAAATACTCAAGCCGATTTGGAAATATATGGTATTGTTAGAATCGTTGTCATCCCGAGTGTCACAGGGTACATTAACTGACCAAATAAAATAAGTAAATAATTGTCTAAATGTCAACATTTTCAAATGTCAATAAATTAACCTATCGTGTTGTGTCAAATGAAAGGTCTGATTGAGTACATTTCGAAAATATATACGTATCTATATGGATAAATACATAAACCACAAATATTTCACAAAAAAACCGTAATAAAAATATTTAGAAATACAGTAAGTTCACTTTTTGTAGCGGCAGTCGTGTTTTTTATTTCTTTTAATATATTTACTTGTTGTCTTAAAGAAAGCGTTGTTAAAGTCCAGCCTTGGTATTCCCAATGAAATATTTTTACAGTACAGTGTGTTCTATGAGTCCCTATTGGTGTATCATTTAAATCAGGTTGGCCTTCGTTATAGAAAAACTTAAGTTACGTTTAAGGACAAAAACAACTTTTTGTAACTAATCACAGCAATTTTTCAGAAATAAATCCGCTTTTCGGCGGTTTCAGTCAATTTGTTATTAAATTTCATACAATACAAAGTTGGTCGAGTTTTCAATTTACTATCAAGTTCATTATGATCATATACTACTATTAATCGGTCATTTTTGGTGCAACTTTCCCAAATATCGTAAACCTCTTGTCTGGAAATGAAACCTATAAAAAAACATACATAGTTATCGCACATTTCGCACCTCAAGCTTAGTGTTTCTGTAATTTACAACTGTAACGATTACAACTCTAGCATTAAAAAATGGACCGGTGTTTTCGATATTCATCTTTAGAATTTCCAATTTATTTGAAGAAGTTTGATTTCTTCAATTAAATTTTAATTACTTGCTAAATAAAATATTCAAGCTTATTATAATAAAATAAGGGCTTGATTTTAAAATAAACATAAAAAACAGCTTCAACACAATACTGAACTCAGATACATCAGTGATTTGCAGCAGGGAACAAATGTGATTATTTTAATTTCCATTTTAGGCGCGATCATCGCCTAACGATCACGGTTAATTATATTTTCCGTAAATTCACTAGTAACCTAAAAATTCGTTTGAAATTCGCAACGCGGCCGTCGACCGTTCGGGAAGGTGTCTTAGAAGCCCGGGGGGGATGTTGTGGGAGATAATAGGTTCGCGGAAAGCTATTTTTCATACATTATTCAGTAATTAAAAAATGCACAATAATATATACTTAGGACAAGAAAAAATCGTCTCAAATCACCTTAATATAATAAGTTTCATCGCAAAAAATGTTGTGGGAGATGATAGGTTCGAGGAAAGCTATTTTTCGTACATTTTTTAGTAATTAACAAATGTACAATAATATATACTTGGGACAAGAAAAAACGTCTCGAGCCACCCTAATATAATATATTTCAGGCTTCAGCGTACGCAAGAAAAATCGTCTCGAACCACCTTAATATAATAAATTTCAGCGTACGCATGTATGGGCGTCGAGGTGTAGAGTTCATAATATCAACGCGGCGATCGGTAATTATTGGCGCGAAAAGGCGGGCAACTGCGTTGAGAGTTGCTAAAATTAGGCGGTAAAAATCACCGTAGAGTGAAGCAGAAATAATGCAATATGCGCGCGCGTTCGCGCCGCGCAACGCTACGCTCGGCGCCGACGTCGCGACGACCATCGACGCTGTACCGCCCGCTCTGGCGGTATCATTTCATATTAAATAAGACTATAGGCCCATTTAGGCATCATTTCATCTATACTAATATTATAAAGAGGTAAAGTTTGTGACGCTGTAGGAAGTAATCTCTGGATCTACTGAACCGATTTTGAAAATTCTTTTACCAACAGAAAGCCACGTTATTTGTGAGTGTCATAGGCTATATAGTAATCCGAAAAATGAAAAGACTTTTTCGTGGTAGTCGGATTTCCAAAGTAATTCGGAAAAAACGGTCGAACGAAAACGTTTCTAACGAACGCTGCCTTAACGATGAGAGATATATGATTGTTCTAGAGAAAAGTTGTAGAGCTTGATAATGCCTACAAAATAGTCAGCGACAGCATATGTCTAACTTTTATATTTAAGTAACAAACAGTAGTATTTTATATTAAAAAAATAATTTAAATCGTTAGGTCATGTTTATTGGTCATATTATCAACAGTTATGAATTATTATCAAAATAAGTAAATTTATCGTCTCAAGTGTTTAAAACAAAAGACTTTTCCCTTTTACTGCATAAATAGTTAAAGAGATAATTAGTCATAGGTATGTAAAAATATAACCCTTCTTTTGGCAGACAGGAAATAAATCATAGCAATAAATCAACACTAACCAAACCACACTCATAATTTCATCACAAGTAAAAAGTTTAACCGCCCAACGAAGTGGGCACGGGTCAGCTAGTATTAAATAAGACTGTAGGCCCATTTAGGCATCATTTCATATTAAATAAGCCTGTAGGCCCATCTAGGTATCATTTCATATTAAATAAGACTATAAGCCCATTGAGGTCATAATTTTATATTAAATAAAACTGTAGGCCCATTTAGGTATCATTGCAAATTAAATAAGCCTGTAGGCACATTTAAGTATCATTTCATATTAAATTAGACTGTAGGCCCATTTAGGTATCATTTCATATTAAATAGAACTGTAGGCCGACTTAGTTATCATTTAATATTAAAATAAAATTGTAGGGCCATTTAGGTATCATTTCATATTAAATAAGATTGTCGGCCCATTTTGGTATCATTTAATATTAAAAAAGACTGTAGGCCCATTTAAGTATCATTTCTTATTAAGCCCGGTTAGGTATCATTTCCTATTAAATAACACTCTTGGCCCATTTCTATATCATTTCATATTAAATAACACTGTAGGCCCATTTAAGTATCATTTCATATTAATTAGACTGTAGGCCCATTTACATTTAGTGATCGTAAGGTTTAAACGCCACTTAGGTATAAACGCTACTAAGGGATACACGCTAAGGATAATAAAGTATAAACGCTACTACTAGTAGTTTTTGTGCGTTGCAGTATCGAAAGAATCAATTCAACGAAAAAGAAAGGATATTCCTTTAATGAAAGAAGTAGGTGCCTACGATTTTGATATCGGCTACCATGAAATCGGGTCATAAATACGAGACATTTTCGAATTCCTTGTACCGCGCTTTATGTACGGTGACGTATCGCATTCGTGGATTTTTTAAACTCAGCAACATGCGACGAAATGTCTCGCCGTACACCCCTCTGAAATACGCGCATAGCAAATGCCGTTGAGTTATTTATTTTTTTCATTTTCGATGCTGTGTAAACCAACGCACAAACAAATTCACTCGAAAGCTTATGAAGTATCGTTATATACTTTCAAGCGTCTCATTTGTGCGCTGGTTTGGGCAGCATCTAGAATAGGTAGAAAAGCAATTTGCCTGTTTTTCGTCACAGAATAGCATCAATTATATACATACATACAGGTAGAATAATTTGATAAGTTTAAGCAAAATTAAAATATCAACGAACGCAGTAATCTTCCACTCTGCGGCAGAGGATGTACGGGTCCTCGGTTAGTACGACGGAGCAGCGTATTCGTAAATAGTAAATGATGTCAACGTGTTATTTCGGAGACACGATTTCAGTATAATTAATTATCACCGTGCTGTGTTGTCTGCCATCGGTTTCCCAGTGCAATTAACACATAACTATTGAGCGAAACAATGGCAGAGCATGCTCTCAGAGAAGTACGTACGTCTTCGGCTTGCGTAATACTGCACGTCAGTGAATAACATAACAGTCTGCAACGATTAAATATCTATAAAATCGAAGACTATCGCGGCTGTTTGACATTATAAATAGGATAGGAAACGAATTTACCGCGTGAAATTTGTAGCACCCGACGTTTCGGTGACGTTGTAGCCGCCGTTGTCAAGGGTAGACTGAAGATAGCGGAAGTAACCACTGGATGCAGTTTCAAAATCCCATTGTGCTATCCAAGGAACAATACTACTTTCCTCGCATGATCCGGGAAGCCATTGATATAAGAAGAACCCCGAACTTCAATAGAGACGACGGTTACAAACTCTCTTCTACGTGGAACGCTCTTCTTAAAATGTTCCTGCCGCCGAACGCCGTACGCAAAGACGTAAGACAGGATACAGTGAGTGTTGTGTGCAAGACGGATTTTAAAAATTCGCGCGCTCCGAGCCCGGCCCCCCACCACCGTTATAACCTACGCAGTGTCGGCAGCGGTATGCGGCCTACCCGCAAAACAACGGATTGACAGCTCTTCAGTCTACCCTTGACAACGGCGGCTGCAACGTCACCGAAACGTCGGGTGCTACAAATTTCACGCGGTAAATTCGTTTTCTATCCTATCTATAATGATTAAATATCTAGTTGCAGTTTGGCTCATTTGGCTACAGGATGGCCGGTAACCCGGGTTACACCCATAGAATAAAACAGACGCAAAAATGGCAGGTGGTAGAGGTCATGCGACGATAATCGGTGAGTTTCGCGGTTCAACGAAACCATAATTCACATAATTGGACGGCTCGTTTAGCAGACGGAAAACAAGAGAGAAAACGAGAAATTTTCGGTCGTGGGTGGCAAGCCAGGATCGATAAAAAATGCACTGCGATAAAAAGATAAAACTGAAGACTGTCGCGTTTGTTTGACGTTTATAAATTGTAGGAAAAACAGATGATACAGCGGGGGAAATCTAGCAAGTCGGCATTGTCGCTTCAGCCGTCATTGCTCTATTTTATTCGTATTAATTATTCAATATATTTTTATTTTATTTTATATATATATATATATATATATATATATATATATATATATATATATATATATATATATATATATATATATATATATATATATATATATATATATATATATATATATATATATATATATATATATATATATATATATATATATATATATATATATATATATATATATATATATATATATATATATATATATATATATATATATATATATATATATATATATATATATATATATATATATATATATATATATATATATATATATATATATATATATATATATATATATATATATATATATATATATATATATATATATATATATATATATATATATATATATATATATATATATATATATATATATATATATATATATATATATATATTCTTCAATATATAACAATACAATTTATATTTTTTTCGAAATTTAAATTTTAAGTGTCAACATATATTTTGAAATTTTCTCAAAAATAAATAATAATTAAATAATAAATTTAGTGAATATAGTGTAATTCGGCGGTTAAGTAACCCGACCAGGTTGCCACACGCCTAGGAAATGGAAATATTTTCCTGAAAGTGTGGAGCTCGCCAAGACGTGTGGCCGACGTGGCGGGTATCGGGCTAAATACCTCCAATCATGATGAACAGTACAACCTTATGACATCAAGGAGACAGCTGGACCTGTCTGGATGAGGGAAACGAACAACCGATCCGGATGGAGTGATTGGAGAGGCGTATGCCCAACGGTGGGCGAATGCGCGCTGATGATGAAGAAGAAGAAACAATACAAAGCAGATATAAATATATTTATAACTAAACAGGTGTGGCAGATGCATGGGCGCCGGCAGCAGGGTGCAAGGGGGTGCACTTGCACCCCCCTGTCGGAAAAGAAAATACATATAGAAGATATTTAAAAATAAATTAGGTTACTGTTGGAATAAAAACTTAAGGCGCTGTCCGTTAGGTCGCTGTCCATATTTGTTCACCACATTGTCATTAAATTTAGTGTCCTCTTCTACTCTTCTCTATTTTATTAGTTGACTAGCTGACCCGGCGAACTTCGTACCGCCTAACAGTCAATTAATGTCGTGTTACAGATTAGCTTAACTTAATTTATGATTTTATGAAAGTAATACAATGAATACAAAATAAATATTAACTTCACTACTTTATTAAGATAATAACACAAAAAGAAATTTAAAAGTACAAAAATTAAGTGTGTCAATCGCGTGTCCGCAAGACATGATTGAATTAAACTATTTACATATTGTGCAGCATGAGATGCACTCGGTTTAATTCTCTTCATTGAAGCACCTTGTGATATACGACATTTTATGTTTTTTTATCAGGCGCAATAACAAATAAAGCGAATGATTTGCCGATACGTGAACCTGGAACGTACAACTGACCATGAGAAAAACACGGATTTACATTTTGTATGGGAAAATGTTTTTCTTTTATTTGAATTTTTCGCCAGTTTTCCAATTTTCGTTTTTAATAGTTTTTCTGCAATTCGGGGCGGAGACAAATACTACAAATCAAAAACCATGTAAATCGATCCAGCCGTTCTCGAGTTATAAGTGTTCGAACAAACCCGACTTTATTTTACATATATATATATATACATATATATATATATATATATATATATATATATATATATATATATATATATATATATATATATATATATATATATATATATATATATATATGTATATGTATATGTATATGTATATGTATATGTATATATATATATATATATATATATATATATATATATATATATATATATATATATATATATATATATATATATATATATATATATATATATATATATATATATATATATATATATATATATATATATATATATATAGTATATCGTGTAGATACAGCTGCACCTCCCTGAAAGTAATCCTGGGGACGACCATGGGCAGATGCCAATAGGTAATATTGATGAAGGACGCACTCAGGGATAAAAACTGATTTTCTGTGTGCTCCGTGACTGATTACATATATCGAAAGAATGGAAGGACTCAAGGTTAAAATACACTGCGGGCACAGAATAGGTACCCATATGGATACAGAGGGACTATCCGAATTATACATATTTTTTAACATTCACTTTCTCGAGATCCATGTTGACGATGAAGGACGGGCTGTTGCTGAGGCTGAGAATCACTAACTGCGGAAAGGTAACGTTTGTCACTTTTGCCGAAATGTGTTTTTCTTTTTAAATAGCTGTATCAGTATCGAGATTTCGGTATCAGTACCCCAGACGTAATCGCAGCTGAAACACTTTACCGAAGGAAGTTATGGTTGCGGCATTTTTGCAGCAATCACGAAAAAATATAATCGGCGGTCGAATCATAAAGCATGTTGATGAATAAGTAAAATAAAATAATTCTTTAATTTTCTACATAGCTGTAATTGTCTGACATACTGGGGCCGAACGGAGCATGTAGCTTGAGCACGAATAACGTCTATTTCGTTGGCACGCTCGGACTCCGATCCGACAGTCTCCTCGAAGAGGAGCTACCATTGACAAGCCGAGGTGAACTCTGCCTGCGGCTATATCCTGCAGCCGTTGACTGTTGGGATCTGTTGTACGCCAAAAGAATACCACGAGCGGTCCTGGGTGGTTGGGCCCTGCTCGCGGTTTGCTAGCCTTGTGCTCGACGGGCGAATTGCCGAG
The DNA here is from genome assembly GCA_944548615.1 of Micropterix aruncella. NCBI lineage: Eukaryota > Metazoa > Arthropoda > Insecta > Lepidoptera > Micropterigidae > Micropterix > Micropterix aruncella. The sequence goes on along the minus strand of OX155951.1, from coordinate 19,581,758 downwards.
GGGAGTACGGTAACGTAAGTTTCATAAGAAGCGGAGGTGGTGTCGACCTGACGTCATCTACCCTCAGAAACGGACAATTGAGCGAATACTAAATTCGAATACGAATTACCGCTAACCTCAAGTAGAGGCCTCGCAAGCGACTTCGATTACGTAACCAGACCGGAGGACGGAGAAATTCGTACAAACCTGGTGGTAGTCAGGTCGAGAAGGATGCCCTATTAGGTAGCGCTTCCCAATGGCTCGCAATTTGGAGTTGGCCTTTGGCGGGTTTATGGAATAGCTTGACTGTGGATTGCTCGACAATCAAGTCATTGCGCTCACTCCGGGGGGGAAAGATGATATCCTGGGTTGTCGGGTTCGCTCGCAGCAATTGACAACTCGAAACTTCAAGACTTACTGCAAAAAGATCACACTACACCCTTTCTGCAGATTTAGCGATTCAGTTACGAAAATGAATAAAGGTTTTGTAAGACTTTATAACCACAATATAATGAAACGGTTAAACTTCCATTGGTCGATCGAATATCTTCGAGTCGATCAAGATGTGGACTTGATTAGCCATGCAATTGCGCAACTATCGTGTGATCGCGAGGGCTGCAGGAGTCTATCAACCGCTCAGAGAGATCCATCGAAATGTACGTTTTAAAATCCAGGTGGCGCGATGGCGGCTGAGCTGAAGTGTGTTGTCGTGCGGTGAGATTGTCGAGTAAAGGTACTTTAGTAAAGCGCGCGGGCCGTCCGTAATACACTTACGGCTTACGAAACACACTCGACTCGCACGGAGAGCGTAAAAAGCCGTTATGTGGTCTCGCAGCAAGGCCACTCGCCGAAGGAAAAGAGAAAGGGAGAGATTGCCTTCGATTCAATGGCTCTGCTCCATTGGCGGCAATAGCACTATCAAAACGGCCGCATATAATACAGTCCGGCCCAGGGACGTACCGAGGGGGGGGGATACACTGGACTTATCCCCCCCCGAAATGTTTGAAGTGTTGTATTTCAAATCCTAAAAAAAAAAAATCCCAGCGGGTTTTTAGCGATATGTCGGGATTTCACCGCTTGACTATCTGGCAACACTGGCCGGGTCCTCTCTGAAGCCGGGCGCCAGACGATGCTACCAACACCCTCCAGCGCCGGCTTCAGTCGGTCGCCGCTTCACTGCGGTCGCGGTCGTATTCGTGATCCGTCCGTGTCTACATTGTCTCCATCAAATTCGTCGTCTAGGACTACATCCATGAGTCATTTCGATTGTTCAACATACTCGTATGTAATAAGCAAGACATATTTGTGTCCGTGTGTCGTGTAAAAACATTGACTTTAAAAAACTTAGTTTTTTAGGTTATTTCTATGTGTAAAGACAATGAAGAGAATTGACACTTTTTTTAAACCTGCGCCTAAAAAAAGGGCGTCTTTCGTTGAAAACTCAACCTTTGGCGATAGTGTCAACATAGGGGGCATCACTGAGAAACCGTCCCACAGCATATATGAAGAACAACAGCCTGCGAGTCCGGATCATAGTGTTTCTGAGGAACAGTTATTGAGCTCTGCTAACCACGAAGAACCGCCTACTAATAGTTCCCCAGGTTGCAGTACTAAAACAAAGAGTGATGTATTCATAAGTGATAGTTCTCCTGACATTGGCATTGTATCAAATGCTATATATAACAAACGCTCGCCGATAATACTCAATGATGCCCAGAGAACTACAGTACTTACTGACACTTTCGTTCCTGATTCGTCCTTTATATTTCCAGCTCGATTATACGGCAAAAGAAAACTTCGATTTCGTAAAGATTAGCTGCAGAAATGGGAATGGTTAGCATACTCCCCGGATAACGATGGTGCTTTCTGCAAGTATTGTGTTCTGTTCGGATCAGAGCATGTTGGAAAAGGTTCACACCAGACTGTTGGTAGTTTCGTGTCGAAACCATTCAAAGACTGGAAAAATGCTACAGAAAAATTCCGCGAGCATTCAGTTGCAAAATACCACCAGTTTTCACAACTAGCCGCTATCAACTTCACAAGAATAACTTCCTCAAAAATTCCAGACATTGCAAGCCAAATAAATACGCAAAGACAAACAGAAATACAGCAACATAGAGCAGCATTGAAACCTATAATTGAAACTATAATTTTGTGTGGAGAACAAGAATTGCCACTTCGAGGCGACAATGACAGCGGTCCTCTAACGCTGAAGAAGCCAGTGGAAAAGGACGGAAAGTTTAGGGCGCTACTAAGGTACAGGGCGGCTTACGACGACTCGTTAAAAGAGCACTTAATAAAAAGTTCTAAAAATGCTACATATATTAGCCCAAAGATACAAAATGAAATTATTGACATATGTGGAGAACTAATACAAAAGAGAATTGTAAGCCAAGTAAACGGTTCAGAGTGTTTCGCAATTCTTGGCGACGAGACCCTCGATATAAGTGGTACAGAGCAGTTTTCCGTATGCGCAAGATATATTCACGAAGGCATTCTTCGAGAAGACTTTTTAGCTTTCATTCCCATATACGACCTAGGCGCTGAAGCGATAAGCGAAGCCATACTTCACAAATGCCGCTTGCTGGGTCTTAACTTAGAGAAAATAATCGGTCAAGGATATGACGGTGCCGCCAACATGGCCGGCAAGATCAACGGAGTACAAGCAAGAATTCAACAACAATACCCTAAAGCTGCGTACGTGCATTGCACAGCCCATCATTTAAATCTTGTCCTGTCGCAGGCTCTTTCTGTGTCTAACGTAAGAAACGCTCTTGGCGTTATCAAAGAAGTATGCAACACATTGAGAAACAATGCTGCAGCTGGAAAGACACTGAAAGAAAACATAGAAAAATACGCTCCGGAAAGCAAAAGAAAAAGACCCGTGGGCTTGTGTGAAACAAGGTTCATCGAACGTCATGACTCTATAAATGTTTTTTGTGAGTTGTTCCTCCCAATAGTCGTCACATTGCGCGAACTGTCCAATACAAACAGAGCAGTTTCGTCGACCGCAGCAACTCTTTTGGCTGCGATGGAAAAAGGCTGTTTTTTAATATCGTTGAAAACGTGCGAATTAATCTTCAGCTTCACATTACCGCTTTCAAAATATCTGCAAAATCCTACTCACACTCTGGCTTCTGCCATGGAATTCGCAGAAAGTGTCACCAGGAAATTAAGGGACATTCGAAACGATGTCGAAAAGGAGTTTTCAAAACTTTATTCATCTTGTTCTGAAATAGCAGAGAATATTTTGGATATAGAAATAAACCCACCGCGTGTCACAGGTCACCAAACTAAAAGAAGCAATCCCCCCAGTGACTCAGCAGAAGAATATTACAGACGAGCTTTATTTATTCCTTGTTTAGATGACGTAATCTGTGGTATGGAAGATAGGTTCGGCAAGAACCGAGACTTGCTCTCCTCACTAGAAGTTGTGCTACCCAAAAATGTTGACGAGAAGAAAGCAAGTACCCTAGAAATGTTGAAAATGTATTGGCCCGATGATGTTGAAGAAGTTATCATGAAGGCTGAATATCGACTCTGGTGTTCAAGATGGAAGGATTTTGAAACCAAACCAACGGACCTGATGAAAGTCTTAGATGCGTGCGATCATGGATTCTTTCCTTCCATCAGAAAGCTAATACAAATACTCATAACTTTACCCGTATCCACAGAGTCGGTGGAGAGGTCTTTTTCTACGATGAAAAGTATAAAATCTTTCGTCAGGAATAAAACAGGAGATGATCGACTGACTGGCTTAGCATTGCTGTCTACCCACTCAGCTTACTCTCCTACTCCGGAGGAAGTGCTCGATGTGATGAGCGCTAAGTCAAGAAGGAAGATGTTAATTTAATGTGCCTATGTCAAATATCATTCCTGTAAATTAAATCTTCCTTTGCTGTACTTTTTTCACACATAAAAAAATGTCGTCTATGGATATCGCTGGAAAAGTCTTGTTTCGTCCACAGCAGATTTCTTTATTCATTTCAATTTAAAGGATTGCACCTTAATACATTCTAGGAAATTTTAGTATAATCATCTAATCTTGAAAAGCCAACATGTAACTTGTGTTTTGTTGAGCCCGACCGAGATTTTTCCCGAATCACAGGCCTTATTACAACCAAAACTGTATTTAATTAAATCCTATGTTAGTTAGAGAGCTACTTACCTACATAGTTCTAAAGAAAGACTCTGTAATACATTAGGTATATCAACATAAGAAAAATTTGCTGTATCGTTAAAATTTTTAAAATTAAGTAAAAGTAATAAAGTATTGTACTGTTATGGTTTTCTATTTATAATAATCACATTTATTGCAAATCTTTACTTAAACTTGTAAACAGACATCTTTATTTTACGTTCTTTTATCTAGCATTAAATGCGAAGGAAAATTAATCGTCGTTTAAATTTTGTACTTCAAATTATTATCCCCCCCCGAAAAAAAATCCTGGGTACGTGCCTGGTCCGGCCTCTTTCCAGGCTTTTACGCCTTTATTGTGATGTCGGCTGGTACGGATGGGTGGCGGCTGAGATCGATCAACATCGAGCACCAATAACCAAAGATTAGTGCGGACTAACTGTATGACAAACAAAAGCAGCACTAAATCAGATATTATGCATTCGACAATGTGGAGTTGTGTCGGCTACTACGGGCGATCCCATCACCCCAGGACAGTGTTGTCAACTCCAGCGGGCGAACCCGTCACCCCAACTAGAGCTGTCGACTACAACGGGCGAATCCGTCACCTCAGGAAGTTTTAACGTTATTAGATCGTTCCGTCTCCCGTGAGGTGAGCGCAGAAGACGCAGGGACGAAAACAGTTCACCCGTCTAGTAACGCCACACGCCCGTAAGAAGCCAACGCCTTACCTCGAGATAACCAGGTTAATCAACCAGCGGGCTGACACTCGCGCCCTTACTACCAGTTGCAACGAGATTACTCCGGTCTCCAGACTGGTTACAGGTTCAAGGTATCCTCTCCCTAACGTAGCGGTGATACGGTGTCTACCGAATCAATCACGGACCACGGCATCCTTTGCCCGGCTCTTCACCCGGTATCGGGTAGTCGATTGGTCTTTTCAAGAGCAGTTGCCGTAAGTTGAACAACTACCCCCGCTCTAAAGGAGACAGTACTGTTTCCAGACTCCCCAGGCTGTCGGTCAGAACGCACAATCGATTGGCTGACGCCGCGCGGTGCGCAAACCGTCCAGGAGCGCCCAAAGGTTGACTCCTAGGGGAAACTGGCCCGCAGGCCTGAGTCCTACCCTGGCTCGCACTTCTGCGTGGAGGCCGCCGGATGGGTGTTTACCCGTGAGTTTAACCGACCCTGAACACATGGGTCTCAGTGGCCAAACTGCAACAGGGGGTATAAAGATGTTGTACTTTCTTTTAACCTGAGATGAACGTAGACTTGGGGACAAAGTCAGTCCACCCTTTAGCTAGGCCAACTAGACCGTCAGAGACCGACGCCTTTCGGCGTGGCATTAGGTAGTTGACCCAGAGAGCAGCCTCGCGCCCTGCCTACTAGTTGCGGCCGGCTTTCTCCGTCCTCCCGACTGGTTACGGGTCCGCAGTCCCTTACGCGGCCTCTACCTAATGTTAAGTCGCGGTAATTGAATTTTAAATTTATGCGGACCATGGCGTCCTTTGCCCGTCTCTTCACTAGGGATCGGGTGGCCAATTGATTGTTTCAAAAGCTGCTGACATCAGGTCAGATTTTGACCTCGTCAGTTTTAAAGCTATAGTAGAATGTATTTGTAGTGATTACCATTCCATAATAAACATTTTAACAGCTTTCGTCCTGGTAAAATACCTCTAAAACACTAGTTGCTCGTACAGATCATAGGATTTATTTTTTTCCTGTTTTATTAGGAAGTTTTTTTCCAAAAAGGTGTATTTTTATGTTTCCCGCTATCTCCTTCCTCATCTTGATCCTTGAAAAAAAGGTTAAAATTGGAAGTTTGCGCTGCTTACATACGGCGTCGCCTTAAAGGCTAAAAAGCTCAGTGAGGGTGGGTTTTTTAAAACAATTGTAGACCGCATTTTCCCACTTGTTTTACATGTGTAAAATTTATCCGTAAACCACTTGTTTCGTGCTTGCACGAAGAAATTAATCAGTCAGGCTTCGTCTCGCCACACACGTAAAAGTATTGGCCACAAAACTTAAAATATTTTCCTTTCGTAAAATGCTCTTAAATAAATTGCTCACTAAGCTTTCGTTATATGTTCATTGTTTTTATTGTTTGCGAGTGTCCGTTGTTACAAAATATTACCTTAATATAAAATCGAAGACTATCGCGGTTGTTTGACATTATAAATTTCACGCGGTAAATTCGTTTTCTATCCTATTTATAATATTACCTTAATTCCTTATTTTAACCTGTTGCCGGCAAATTATAACAAAAACAAGGCGCGTATATATGACATTTGACACTGCCGCTGTTATATATGACATTTTGACGTTTCGATAGCTTGACCCGATCGCTTGATATTGGTTTATGTTTATTTTTTTATTTTCGTCACTTACTCTTATCCGATGAATTGTATTACGTCGTAGCTAAAAACCGCTCATTTTCACGAACAAAACGCACGAAGAGGTGGTAAATGAATACCTACGGGTGGTTGTCAAATCGGGCGAAGTCGTTAAAGTTTGCAGAAATACTTCCAACCCAATAGCAAAACAAATCAATTTAAATAATCAAAGTCGGAGAGTTGATAAAAACAAGGCAGCAAACAAGAAAATAGGTAAAGACACTCCGTAAATGGGACGAACGAGAGCAGAGTGATGTGTTTGACATTTCCAAGCATTGCTCGAGCATAGTTCATGAGATACGTGGCTTAAGCCAGTGCTAGGCATCGACTATAATCGGGTGTAAGTCTTCCCAATATAGTTTAGCGGGATTTGATCCACAAATGAGCTAGCTCTCCAGCCCTAAGCCGTTGGCTCCCCGAGGGATGAAAGGTTATTAGGCGCCTGGCACTATATAATTTCTCATATGGACGATAAATATCCAATGTTGATAATTATAACGGTTAAAAATCGATTTAGCTATACTAATATTATAAAGAAGTAATGTTTGTAAGTTTGTATGTAGAGGGTAATCTCCGAAACTACTTATCCGATTTCAAAAATTCTTTCACTAATGGAAAGCGCCATTATCGTTGAGTGCTATAGGCTATATTTTATTATGATAGATATTGCGTACACAGTACTCCTGTACACGTACGGTGTACAGTACAGGAGTACAGGATGTACATGATGTGAGGCCGTACACATTACGTGTACAGGAGGATCGCGAGGTGAAGCAGTCACCGTTGCTTCTTAGGGAACATGGAAGTCTTGGAGAGGAAGGGTGAGATATGATGACGAGGACCTCCAACATACCTATGTTGAAACAGAATCTAGCACAGCACCTATCTTCTTCCCATTCTGTAGAGGACCTTGATGGATTCTTTAAACCTTGGACCTCGCGAATATTACTATAATGGTTGTACTTCTTGGTGCTGTCCTGAACAGCTGATGGCGTGGCGCCGTCCTCTGGCGCAACGGCGGTAGTCTTCGTCACATAGTGCGGCATTGTCACGGCAATCAGGTTCAGCCAGTACGGCATAATTGAATCTTATTGGTTTGACATTAGAATCATAATGAGCGGCGGGCTAGCGGGCGATGCGAACGGCCGGGGAGGCGGCGAGCCGCGAGCGCCGTGAACAGTTAGAACGACGCGAATGAGCGACGATCGCCATACATACCGGACCGAGAATAAAACGAGCAAGTAGGTAATTGAAGCCATACAGTGACGATGCGTATAATCTGGTATCCCATATGGAATGTGGCTGTAAATCGACGAGAAACTCGCGCCAGTCAGCGGCCGCGAAACTACTGCTCCCGTCTTCTGCATCTAGCGTTGCCAACCATGGTTGGCGATGGACGGACGGATGTTTGCACTACTAGTACGAGGGTCATTTAATAAATAAACTAGATTTTTGAAAAGATTAATTTTAATTACGCGTATTGGTTTTTTAAAGTATTCATATTGACGTATAAATATATTTACATATTATAGGCAGCTATGCCGCGAAAGACGCCAGCTGGATTCATCGTGAAAGACCACTAGTTTCCTCGCCATTCTACGACTTAAAATGCTTTTTTTGTGTATTGAGGAATTGCAAGAGTACTTCCAGTAAACATCCGAAATAAGTTTGATTACATTTCACAACTAGGTTTTATATTTAGGTAGGGTAGAGCGGGGTCAGTTCAACCGGATTTTGTTCAAAACAGTGTAGAATTTATTTTATTTAAGGTAGAGAAATGTTTCCATTTAACATAGCGATGTTACTTCCATGGCTACATAATCATCTCAAAAAACCTAAATAATTATATTCATAAGAGGACGAAATAACGATTTTACCGGCGAAGGTCACGTGGCTCATCTGACCCCATATGTGGGGTCAAGTGAGCCACGCTACGGGGTCAGTTGAACATACATAATTTCAGTGCAACAATTTCTTTAAAATAATTGAAGAAAACGAATAATAGCTGTTTGCTCCTTTAATGAAAAATATTTTATATTAAACTAAAGCTATTCACTACATAATAATAAAAAAAACTCAATTACTGTCACAATTTTGGCATATAAAATATGGACACGACCCAGGAATGCATTTGGCATGAGCACATTGTCGGCAATCGTGGAAAGCTGTCTGAAAAAGCCTCGACACAAATAAGGCAGAAGTATTCTTCGTCTTCAGTCTCATCATCAGAAGATTTCTTAGAAGACATTTTTCTTCATTTTTGCATTTTCGTCGAAGCGATTTTGCTTTAGGAAGCGGTCTCACGACATCTTCCGCAGACTCTTATAGATGATCTTTCGAGACTTTAGCCCTATCAGTTTTCCTTTTGTAAGTCCTCATTCTATTAAAAATAAAAGGAACATCTAAATAAGCGTGTTCATGAAACCGCTGTGAAGACTGGTTTATTTTTCGAGGGACCACTTTCTATTAACTGAATGTATTCGTTGGTTTCAGATCTCAGCAATTATTTCAGATCTCGGCAACGTACAATTTAGAAAATTATTGAAGTCACTTTCAGAAGGTGATTCTGTTAATGTAATGCGTGGCTTGAAACTTTAAAACTACAATTATCGAAAGAAATGAAGGCAACATAGACTCATTAAATACTTTAACCTCTGATGAGTGTCGAAAATGAAATACTTTAACCACGTTGAGTGTCGAAAAGTGTACATCAGTAGAAATTCCATAGGAGCATCGAAACCACGCCTAGAATAAGTTAAACCTTTACAATTACCCAGTGTACCTACGAGTACTTCGTAAAAAAGGAATGAAATGTTTGAATTCAAAAAACTGTGTATGTTTTGTAGGCAAACTGCTAATGCAGCAGCAGTCAAGAAAAAAAGAAAAGGACCGACGCACGAACAGCAAAGTATGTACCTAAGTACTCTAGAATTCAAACACAATATTATTAAAAGATCCGAAGAACGAAAGGATTCCTTAGGAGAATTATTCAAAGATCGTTTACTTTATAGGATGACTTGATCGCGGCTGAAGCAAAGTACCATACCGTTTGCTATAGATACTAATTTCTTGATTCCAGTACTATCTACTGAGAATAAGTCAAAAATGGTTAGGGCATGATTTAGAACCCCATGAATGCGGTTGGGTGCAGCAAAATAAATTCCTGGAGCCAGTGACAACAATATTACCACCAGCTCCAGATGAATTACCTCATATTATATTTTGTTACTGTAATAATGGATGTGGTCCACGCTGCGGGTGTAGAAAATCGGGGTTGCAAAGCACTTTAAATCCTACGACAGCTTGCCCATTACACGTGGCCAGTGTAATGGGCAAGCTTGTCTCAATGCTGTTTCATTGCAAAACGACCCCGAGGAAGAGAGTGCATTTGACCCGGAAATTCTAGAAGGCCTGGAAACAACGATTCAGGACAACGAAAATGATGACAGTGAAATAGAAAGTTTCAAACGCCTGGAAGATGACGACGATGATGAGGAAAAAAGAAGAAAAAGAATACTTTGTTCTTTAAATTCATAGCACTACTCGGTCCCAGTTTTATAGCACTACTCGATCAGACAACCGTGCGGTCACCCATCCAAGTACTGATCAGGCCCAAAGCTGCTTAACTATGGGGACTTATGAGAACCGGTGATTCGAGGTCGCTACGGATGCCACAGTATACGGACAGTAGCTTCTCTTAGAACAAAATTGAAATTGAAGCGAGCTACGTCACGATCCAAAGGGCTGCAACTCCGCCGACGTAGATATTAAAACGTCCGAGAAATGCAACAACCCCACCCGCGCGTAACGCCAACTACAGGCGTTTGCCGTAATATATCCCTCTGCTCACTTCCCTAGCACCCTATCGCCGCAATGCCTTGCCAATAAAGAGTGTGCTTACTGTTCTAACTCGGTATACTTTGCGAATGCTACAAAACCTATTGAGGGTAAATCGTCCATGATTGCCACGAGTAAGTATTTTTCAAAACGATATTTAGAGTGCTTTCACTTAAGTTACTGCAAAATAAAACACATCAACGCCAAAATATCATAGAGTAGAATAGAGTAGAATAGAATAGAATAACTTTATTGTGCTATAAAAACATAACTTAATGAATATTACGCTGGTTTTATAAAAAAGACAATTTAGGCACAAATGGCGGACTTATCGCTATAGCGATATCTTACAGTCAACCATTTGATAAAATAATTCCTAATTTTCACCGTACAATACACAAAGAAGTAGTAAAGTTAAATTTAAAATAAACTTATACAGATACATGTCAGTAACTTATGCTAAGGTTGCCCAGGGAAGGATAAAGGAGAGGACAAGGTGAGGTATTTGGTTAGTGGCTGTGTAAAAATAGATGTTTCTTCAACAATTTTTTGAAAGTATGCAGCGAAGGTGCATGCCTGATAGAGTGAGGGAGCTGATTCCATAAACGAGCAGAATGAACTGTAAAAGAGTGCGTGTAAACAGAAGAATGATGTATCGGAATGGCGAGTGTGTTAAGGCGGGCGGCAAAGGGTGGAAATTCTCCTTTAGATAGGAGGGTGAAGTGGGGTTATTGAGTATGTTGTAGAGTAGCGACAACGTATGAAAATTTCTTCGATCGCGAATAGGAAGCCAATAAAGTTGCTCACGAAAGCAGCTAACGTTGTCGAACTTTCGCAAATTAAAAACATACCTGAGTAAGATATTTTGCAGACGCTCTAGCTTATTCAAAATAACCTCACTGGCATCTATATAACAAACATCACCGTAGTCAAGTATAGGCGTTAAGAGTGTGGACACAATCATTTCTTTATGTGACATGGGGAGAAATCTTTGAAGCCGCCGGAGACTATGAAAACCACGGAAAATGCGACGACTTACTTGGTTTACTTGATCTTGCCAAGAAAGATGTTGATCTATAAGAATTCCAAGGTTTTTAACATTTTTGGTATATTCGACAACTTTTCCATTTACACAAATCGGCGGTAATGATGAAGTGTCTATTGGTGTCATCGGTAAAAAAAAACATTTGAAAAAATCTATTTCATCAAGACAGACCAAATAGATCGACATTGTTTTTTTTTTTAGAAAAAACTATATTTTTATATATATATTTTTAATGCATCATATTTATATATCCTGAACTAGGTCGCAATTTATTTATGAAGTAATAAAGTACCTAATGCAAATTAAGTAGATCGTTTGGAAGTACAAGAGGTAATACGGAAAGGTAAAGTAGGAGGTAATACGGAAATATGGATATAATTTAATACCTATTAGGTTACACTTGGGTATACTATTAGGTACGCGGCCCAAAAACTACTAGGTACATATCTAACGCAAAACGACCGCACTGAAGCGCCGGCAAACTAAACGACAAATTAATTCCAGCGCCCGCGGAGCGGTCGATACAGATCGATTTGATTTAGTGACAACCCTGTACGTACCTCGCTAACGCTAAAATCATACACGCAGAAGGCTCTCTCCCTCTCTTTTTCAATTGTCCTCTCCTCAACAACTTTTCCTCCCTTTATTCCACAACTTAATTAAATGAAAATTCATCTCCATACCAAAACTGACATCCTTTTAGCCCCTAACTCGTTAAAAATTCATCACCCTTAACTATTTGACCACCATCACTAGCAGCCACAAATTGTCCGCATAGGATTTGGTCTCTTACAATATCGGGCCAATGGGGATGTGGCTCCCGTAAGCGTCTTGGATTAGCGGAAAATCGACTGAATACGGTGGATTTTTGGCTGCTAGTGATGGATTGATGGATGGCACAATCTTGGGGTGGTCAGTCGGCCTCGGCTGGCATTAGGGGGGGGGGGCACCACTCAGTCAGGTGACTTCCAACCCTGAACCCTATCTTCTCTTTTTCTCACACTACCTCAGCTCCCATAGCAAGATCAACATATCCCCATCAAACAATACTGCTGACAAATGAATTATTTATATGTCTGGATAAGACAAATATTATGCCCCTCTTATTTCCATCTTTGTAATGTTTATGTTATTATTTATTTAAAACTAGCTGAACCCGGCCACGCTTCGCTGTGGCTCAGTCTAATATAAAATGAATGGAAAACTCTCCGATGTCGACGCGCACTGGAGATTTCACCGGTGAGGGAAGACTTTTGTCATTCATTGCAGATCAGACTGAGCCACAGAGAAACGAGGCCAGGATTAGCTAATCATCTTTAAGAGATTAACATTCCAGTATCATATTTAATAATAAACAAGTGGGTAGGTTTGATAATCACTAAGTATATTAGACGACCGAAAATAGATCTCCCAAATTACTTCCATTTCACGAGCTGAGACTATTAAGCGAATGATTTGCCACTGATTAGTAATTACGATATGTATTCGCAGCGCGGTTAGCAAAAGGACAATTATGTAAAATGTAACTACCTTAAAATATTAAAATTATGTAGAAACGGGAAAATACCTCAGTTTAAGAAAATTTTTATAAAATGAACATTGTCTTTATTGCACAATAAACATTTAAGGTACAATGGCGGACTTATTGCCAGATAAACAACATCTTCCAGTCATTTTAGAATTATTTACTAATTATTTACGGCTATGTACTAAAACATTATATCGATTACGTAATCACTGCTTTGTTCTTTGGATTTTATAATTAAATTATGTAATATCGAAAGTATTGTGTACGAATGTCTAACCAAATATGTATGTATAGGGTTTTTCAATAAGGGCGGGTCGATGTTGACAGCGTGGCGGCCATGTTGCTTTGGCGGCGTCTGTCAACTCTGTTGTGTTTTAATTCAGTCACTGGTGCCAAATCGCCATAGCAAGTTACACGATTGAGCAGCACGTTAAAACTATATTATCGAAATGAGTGTACGTTAGCACATGGTTATCTCTCGCGAAGGTGACGTGATTTAGCAACCAAGATCGTGCGATTTTACCCCACTAGATTTTTCTTGTGGGGTTTTCAGAAGTCGCAGGTCTAAGCCAATTAGCCGCAATCGACCGATGCTCTCAGTCTACATAACCCAGGCCATCGCTCAAATTCAGCCGGATCTATGCGGCAGAGTCATGGACCTCTCGGATCCGTGCCACAGTGCGAAGTCGCGGAAATTTGAACGATGTCATATTCCATATATATCTTTCAAATAATAAAAGAATTTTGTTAATACCTCACACACAGCTTGTTTTATTGCACGACTGTTAACATCGACCCCCCTTATTAGAAAACCCTGAATGTGTTTGGCAGATAAACCGACACAATTTTTTGAGGGATTGGGGGGATTGGGGGGGGGGGGGGGGTCATTTGCTGGCTTTTACACATCGACCCTACCTAAGCCCTAAAAGCCACATTTTTTTATTCATAACTTTTTGTTTGTGACAGTAATAGCACAAAATAAATTTTATTGTATATCTGCAATGAATTGTTAATGCATACGTTAACGGTATTTTTTCAAATCGGTTATATTATTAGAGTGGGTGTTCAGCCCTGATCAAGAATTATCTCTTATTTAGATCAAATACTGAATGTCTATTACATGTAGCCTACCATTAGAACAGCTATAAATTATAGAACTTCCTACTAATATTATAAACGCGAAAGTTTGTATGTATGTATGGATGTTTGTTAATCTTTCACGCAAAAACTACTGAATGGATTTTGATGAAACTTTACAATAATATAGCTTACACATCAGAATAACACATAGGCTATAATTTATAAAAGATATAGCGTGAATTATCTAAAACATAACGATAACTGTCAAGTAAGTAGGAAAAAAATCTAAGAAATTGACATTCGAAATTTAAATTCTATCCTACTAATATTATAAACGCGAAAGTTTGTATGTACGTATGGATGTTTGCTACTCTTTCACGCAAAAACTACAGAATGGATTTTGATGAAACTTTACAATAATATAGCTTACACACCAGAATAACACATAGGCTATAATTTATAAAGATATATGGTTTTCCTTCATCATTATCACAATTTTCCATCACCACGCGGGTGAAACCGCTGGGCTCAGCTAGTTTTTAAATAAAGCTAAGTAAAAAATCCCATTTAGTTTTTTTTAAATAGTGATTCTAGAACTTGACAAATTTCAAACATTTACACATTTTTAAGAGTTTGGAAGCTCATAAGTCGTTTTATTGAAACTGTTTACATCAAGTATTAATTTATTTGCAAAATACATTGCAAAATACAACACAAGTTATTTCGTGCTATTATTACCATAATCAAAAAAGTTATGACGACTTAACCGCAAAATTTCGAATAATAAAAACAATCCCTCAAAAAAATGTGTCGGTTTTTCTGCCAAACATCCTGTATAAGGTTTGAAGATAAACTTGATTTCATTTGATTCGACTTGGCCGGTCTTCACGAAGTAGTATGATTTGCGGTACTAGTTTATTCCAATACTGCCAATATTTAATTTATCAAAACAGATTAGCAACCCACAAGACTATCTTGAAATGTTTTAGTTGTATGTAGATAGGTATGTCACCGTCGATTATCTCGGCCAGTTGTAAAGCTCCCGGCATAACATTTGGCAAAGTCATAGCCATTATTATCTGATTAAATCACTTTAAGGCCGGCAATACACGTCAGATTTTCTACACGATAGTCAGATCCGATAGTCTGATTAGACTATCTGATGGCACTCTTGCCATACATTTGATTGAACATTCAATACATATCCGATCCGACTATCGTACAAAACCGATTTTTGTATCGTATCTGATCAGACTATCGGATCCGTCTATCGTATAGAAAAAAAACTGGCGTGTATTGCCGACGCCCGACGTCCCCTATTATCGATTGCGGGCGCTAAAATTGAATAAGTTACATGCGTGCTGTTTATTCAGTCATTTCAAGGTACTGCAAACAGGAGATATCAACCCAAAACAAACTACTAATGGGTCTATTTTACCCGGTAGTGAGTACTGGAGTGTTGCGACAGTTGCAAAGGGTGTCATGCAGTCGAGTATTGCCTAACAGAGACTCATTGCGCTGATTTCAAACCACTGTCGATTTTGTTTGTTTGTAACTTCGTTTATAAATTAAGGGTTGCAGGAAAGAACGATCAATGTCAATTTGACTTTTTTAAGACGAGACACCTTTTTTGGGTTATGAATTTACGTAAAAGATATCTTTTTATTACAAGTAAAGTACTACAAATGATTCCAGAAGCTAACGGAAAATCGGGTACCTCAATGAAATATATTTTTTTGAATAGCTTAGACCAGCCATACTCAACCTGCGGCCCGCGGACCGCATGCGGCCAGCCGACCTTTTCTTTGCGGCTGTGGCTCAGTAGAGGAAAAGTCCTGGAACGGTTTTACTCTTTGCGACATGAAATTATTTTATTTTTACAACGAAATGATAAAGTTTACAGTGGACTTGAAAATGACAGTTGGTGGTGTATTTTAGCTTTTCTTTTCAATGTGACAGAAAAACTTGGTGAACTCAATCTTGGTTTAAAGGGAGAAAATAAAATTATTTGTCGGATGACGAGTAAAGTATTTGCTTTCGAAGATAAACTGGACTTGTACATAGAAGAAATACAAAATAAAAACTGCACAACTTGCCAACAATGGTAAAGGCTCAACAAGATGACATTGATGTTTCCCTAGAAAACTATGTATTATTTTCTAATTACTTAAATTCCTTAACCCGGATGTTACTGAAACTATTTATCATTGCCAATATTGATAATTTTTTGCATGTTTTGTTTTTATGTGTAAAATAACAGGGGAAAAATAAGTAAAAAAATCTAAGTATTTCAGAAAGCCTGAAAAGTAGTGGCCTTTATAACGCCCGGTAGTAAAACCCACGTCTATTGTAAGGTCCTAATACTATTCAGTAAAATCCATGTTCTATTTTTTCAATGAATAAGTATATTTATTTAATAAGTAAGTTATTAATAAGTAAGTTATTAATACGTTATTTAATAAGTAAGTTATTTTTTTTATCAATGTTTTAAATAACATTGCGAAATACATTAAAAAAACATAAATGAAATGTGTGTGTGATACGATATAAAACATATTTTTGGATGTAAGTGAACTTCACATTTTTGGCAAGAAAAATTTGCTTTTGTATTACACACCGCACACCTTAGTTGATCAGGTTGGTAAACAATGAGGTGATCCAATCTGTCATATCTTGACGTTTCACGGTGGCTGGCAGGTTTCTGGCAGGGGCCCCTTTTTCCATGTTTTCTGTTGGTCTCTAATATTGCTCTAGTTATGGACCGCCGAAAAGAAAGATGGTCACATCAGCTTTGTACAGCAGCCAGGCATTGTGTAGAGTCATATCCAAGCAATGAGAGAAAAGAGAAAAATACCACTTCTTCCCACGTATAGAAGTGCGATACAGACCTATGTTTTGATCTGATCGGTCAACTCCTCCCATGTGCTCATTGTATTTCTTTATAATTGCTGGCTGGTCAATCTGCACATACCTCTTCAACTGCTGAAAAAATCTTTTCAGCTTATTTATTGCTTCAATTTTGTCTACATTTGATACAACAGTTACTACACTGTTATCGTTCCATTTACAAGCTAAAATTCCTTCTGGTCGACTAATTTCATGTACGAAGGAACCTCTTTCAGTCTTTATAAACCTTTGTTAGGTGGTAAAGGACATTTCGATAACCTATTTTCTCGTATAGTACCTGTGGCTTTCAGGCTTTGTTACCAAGCTCATGGTATAGTGGGATCGAAGAGAAAAAGTTGTCAAAAAATAAGTGGAGTTGCACACCTGGATATCTGGATTGAAGGGCATCAGTGTATTGCAAAACTACACTACCACCTACACCAAATTCATTACAAGCAGGTGGAATACTAGCAGACTTTCCTTGGTATGGTTCAAACTAATCTATATAGCCATATTTAGAAGCACTAACCCAGAATTTGTATCCCCAACGAATGGGTTTGCCTCTTATAAACTGTTTACAGGAATGACCACCATAATAGGGTATCATTGCTTCATCAAAGCTACCTACGTGTTTCTTCCATTGGTGAATATTTCATGAAGTTATGGCTCAACAGATCAAATATCCTGTTTTGTCTGAAAGTTAACATCAAAGCAGTGGATTTTACTACTGGCCTTTATAAAGGTCACTGATTTCTCAGATCAAATACAGACACATAAATAAAAGTAAACCATAAAACTGTATTTGTGTGTGTTAGAGCAACAATTGATTCTAAGAAATAACTGAACAGAACCATAAATAACATGCAACAAGTTTTTTTAAACTTACCTCTTTGAAGTCATTGTTGACGAAAATTGTATCCATAAATTTTAAAGTGGAATACAAGTCCATAAACAATGATATTTTAAAACAAAAGGAGCACACGTCCCTTCTGTAATCATTCATTTGAAGGCTGAACTCAAAATAATAAATGTAGTTGCGCAAAGAGTACTTTAAAAATGTGGGTAGGTAGTCTTCATTTAATTGGGTGTTATAAAGGCCGGTAGTAATATTCGGGTTAAGCAAGGAATGCAAGCGCAGATTTCAGGATTTAAGAAAAATCAAAAAATGTTTTTTGCTAGTCGAAAATCCCTGGCACTTACAAATAGCCACAATCACGCAACTGACTGCATTTGGATTTGAGAACGCAAAACTATTGGATGAATTTATTGAATTTAAAAACGACACAAATCTGGAAGCAATTTTTAAAGAGAAAAGAGAAGTAAAAGAATATGAAGAATTTTGGAAATTAGTACCCGTTAATTATGAAACTTTGAAAAATTGTGCACACTTGCTGTTGACTTTGTTTGCATCAACTTACCTCCGTGAATCGTCTTATTATAAAATGAAATATGCGAAAAATGCCTACAGATGTCGGCTTACTGATTCACACCTTGATGACGTGTTGAGAGTAGCATGTAGCAATTATAAGCCGGATCTAGATAAAATTGTCAAAAGTAGGCAATGTCAACAATCTCATTAGTTTTAAATAAATTATTACGTTTAAAAGTTGAGTTTTATTAACGTCTTCTGTGGATTTATTGTAATATAGGTTGTTGCGGCCCGTCTAATGTAGCACTCAGTCGTATTTGGCCCAAGAAAAAAAAAAGGTTGAGTAAAGCTGGCTTAGACCTTCAGGATAATGGTTGATTATGGGCAAAAATCGCTCAATACATGGGAAGGGGGTCAAATCGCTCTCATAAATTTTGTTTACACTAATAAACATTAAATTACATCAAGCGACCAGAAATGGTACTAATGTAAAAAGATAGTTCGAAAGCGTACAAACAAATGAGTATAGAGGGCGTTAAATTTTATATATTTTTTTAAGGTTTCAATCAAAAAAGATGCATTGCATCAATGTATGAAATATAAAGAAGATAATCAAAAAATATCAGGATGAAAAGGTGAATAATTAAATATACTTTGATTTCAATTGAACATAACAACAAAATAAGACTGATTTTATTAAATATATGTAGTTAAAAAGGAGACAGTACTTTACTTGTCCTCTCTACCTTGTTATAAACTCAAATATATTCGGTGACAGACAGAAAATATATTTTGTTCTCATTCAAACAAACCCTGTCATATTTTAAGTTAGTATTTTTTTTAATGGAATTACCTAATATTTTCATTGATAGGTCTTCCCCGTACTTAACCCTTCAAATATTTGTTGACCTGCCAGACAAGAAATGAAACCCTCGCGTGCGAGTGAAATTCGCACTTGCCGCCTATTACTTTATTTTTATTATTATATTTTTCATTATTGAAAAATAGGAGCTAATGAAGGGATACTCTGATAACAATGGAATTTCGAAGAAATTAACAGGTAGAAATAATTTTATAAAATCTCTATATTTTTTTCCATATGCGTGTGCTGTTGCAGTCGATTAAAAAAAAGATACAAACATATGAAATCAACGCATTCCTCAGAACACTCTTAATTTATATAGTACATAAAAATATTATACCATTAGAATAGCCAATTTCGAGTATTTTGGTAGTTTCTGAGACCTCTATGAAATCATTTTACTGATAAAAAAGCAATAACTCGTAACATACTGCGCACGGCAGCATTACATCCAAAATAGTTTGAAACTAACATAGTTTGAACATAACATAGGTAAAAATTAAGGAATGTATGTATTATAGAAACCTTTTCATTTACCAAAAAAAACACGACTAGATTCGAGCATTGCAATGCTCGACAATGTTCAAAATCGACAATGTTCCTATTATACATTACGAATAGATTCCTATTATACATTAATACGAAAATTAACATAATTTCAGGTATCTATTCAGTTTAGCAAACTCTTCTACATTGAACGCTATATAGGAAATGTTTTAAAGTCACCCACCCCTCTATATTCATCTCACTGATTCCGAATCTGTAAAAACTTTGCTTTATCTCTATAAATAAGCGAGATATAGGCGTTTAGACGCCTCCACGTATATGGCGGTAGGTTGTTAGTTTTTTAACCATTTAAGGACCATGGCACATAGGTGTCCCATAATTTCAAAATCATTTTATAAACTATCGAATACGAAAAATTTATAAATTATAGTTTTTTCATGTTATTGAGTTATCAGACTTTTATTTTAAATATCGGAAATGACCAACGAACTCTAGTGATTTTAAATAAATAATTATAATATTTATCCCAACTTTTTCAATTTGATTTTTTTTTTCTTTTAGTAGTATCATTTCTGAGTAAAATAATCAAATTTAGGAAAAAAAATGCAAATTTGCATCTGTATGTCCCAACAGGGACACTTATGTCCCATCAATTTATACACAATCAATAGATTAAATTTTCAACAGAACCAATTTTCACAAAACGACATACCTACATGTTATTTACATCGCCCTGGAACAGTTTTATGCATTAAAAAATCTATTACGCAAAGTTTATGATCCTCAAAGGGTTAAACGATTCATAATCAGCTATATGGCGGTAGGTTACTAAGTTTTAATAAAAAATTCTTCAAAATAAGTTGTTGTCTTTTTTAATATGCATAAATTCCGTATTTAAAACTAACGCATAGATTTATTCCCGTTTTGAAGTGTTGATGCTCCTAGAGACGCTATCCTAATGAAAATGCTCATTTTTTAGTGGGCGGTACGCAGCTAGATAAAACTGGCAACGCTGCATATGATAGCTGGTCAACCAGCGACCGGCCGGCAACTGTCTGAGGCGGGCGGCGGGTTGCCTCCCCGTCCCTCCCAGACATGGCATGACCCAGCGCACTTGGGACTATTTTCCTGAATTAAAAACGGGCCTCTCAATTGCCACCATTTCCTGCGCTACGCGAACATCGAGATACGCCACAGGTCGCCCTTCATTCAGAAAGTCATCGATTAATGTCAGCTAAAAAAACCTACCCACACTTTATTTCGATGTGTTTTTTTACGCTTTGACTAACAAATAAAATAAGCATCGCTTCGACGTAACGTTTCATTAAAATCAAAGCCGATTCAGAGAAATTTAAATGTCAAATAAACAATGTGCCAATTCTCCTAATATGCTAATCAAATGCGGCTGAATCCAGCACAAAAACGTACAAAAAACCGTGGAAAAACCAAACAAGAAACAAAATTATGCATTATCCGCAAAAAAAACCACGAAAAACGAGCATATTGAAAAAACATATGCGGGCGAAAAAACCAGCAGCCGGCGCACGAAAACGCCCAAAAATACAAAAAACAAAACGGCGGGTACTCACAGCGATCGGTTATTTTGAATTATCGCACCGCCAGCAATACAATTCCGTGAAAAACCTCAGAACACAAATCACTTTTACACGGCAATATTATATTTATAGCGAACTGAGAACCACTGGCCGCGCGTTTCATTCGATGCACGCGTGTTTATTTATTTCTCTTTTTTTCTCAGCAGTGCATCTGCGGGGCGGGGTTGTGAAATGTCAAAAAGACCGTACGGTCGGCCACAATCACTTTTACACGTCAAACGGGCGACACACGGCGACAAACACCCGCGGAGCGTATCGTACGCGACACGCGCTGCGACGCCGTTTCTCGGCGACTGAACCAAGCTGAACCGCTGGGACGGTAACCAAGTCGACTTTAAATCGAGTACGGCGAGAGTCGACTTTTGTTAAAATAGCGCTCGAATAAATGGAGACGAGGAGAACGACCAATGGCATTTTTTTTAGTAATTCCATATAAAAAAAATACCCACATTAAATATGACCTTTTAGCCCGGATTTGTTTGAGTGAGAAAAAATACGTTTTGTCTGTAAACCAAATATAGAAAATATAGTTGAGTTGTTAAAAATAATATATTTATTTTACTTAAATTAATACGAAATAAAAAAAAGGATCTCACGTTAAAAAATAAAATTGACATTGATCGTCTTAAATGACATTGATCGTCGTGACATTAATCGTAACTCTTAAAAATGGCATCGCCGTGTTTTTTTTTTGTGAACGATCTAAAAACTCCAATATAAGCTGTTAAACTCATAAGAATCGTGTTCGTTGTGACCGCCAGCCATTATCGTTGACTTATTTTAATATTACTATTATATTAACTATAGGTACGGCGAAGAGGTTTAACATTCCACGACCTCCATGCATTAGAATCCTCGAATATAGCTGAATTTCACCCAAAAGGCGCAAAAATCTTCTAAAACAGCGCCGTTGGTTGATTACATGTATTCGTGCGAGTCGATTCATATATAATCCCTTAGTCGACGACACAGTAAGCGCACAGTCGTCTAACGCTACGACTGAACTGGCTGTGAAGACGTGTCATTGGACGAAAAAACGAGTGATCGCTCGACTGTGTTCGGCTCCTGTCGGCTTGCCGCCCCCGCGATTCTGCGCATGGCGGTCAAAAAATTGCCGCGAATTATTTAAAATAGCTTATCGTTTTATTTTTTATTCAATACATTACATCTAATAAATGTTAAAATTGTCTTTTCTACTTATCTTATCGCATTCGGCGAATAGTGTCAATGGTGGAATGTAGATCATCATGTTCTTCTTCGTAATTGAAACTGTAGATCTTCCTAATTTTGTCCTCTGTTTGTTGTAGGACAGTTTCTTAAAATTTGCTGGCGATTTAAATAGGTATATATTTTTTTTTCATTCTTCAATGCGAACTCTTTAATTATCACTTTATAATTATTTATGTGGAAATATTGAATATCTACCAATTTATCTGAGACACAATAATAATTGTAGACGAGCGATTTACGTCCTGAGACATACGACTTCACGATCTGTTTTATAGTGCGTAGTATTTCTCTTAAATTTTAGACGATTCGATTAAATAAATTGAAAAAATAAATTGTCTATTCGCATAAACTAACAAAAATGCAAAAATGCATAAAAGCAATTTTACAGAGCGTGACATTTTACACAAAAATATTATCCTACTCTACACGGCGTATCGTATTCACCGGCGCCCGTAGTTAAGCGTTAAATCGAATCGAAACTTATTAAACCTGTGACTAATTTGAAAACGCACTCGTATAGGCCAAGGAGCCACCGGAGCCCTCATACTACGTTATTAAAACTCGATTCTACGTTAATAAAACTCCCTTTACTACGTTAACCCCTCAAGCCCCGATTAGCCGATATCGGCCACAAACTGATTTAGCGTGACGGTCCCGTTTTAATTTTATTTTAATTTAATTTGTTTTATTTTATTATGTTTTGTTATGTTAATATGTTTCATTTTAATTATGGGTACAGTGGTTTGGCAGTAATTAATGTTTTTGGTGAGACATTGTCATAATTCAATTTTTTTACTAATTTTTACTAAAATTTTTTGGGACATCAACTTGTCAATCGGCTGAGGGGCCGAGGCCTGAAGGGTTAATAGAACTAGATTTTCCGAAAACGGTACAGCCCTGTGATATATTATAGCTTTCTTCCCGACGGAAAGAATAACACACATCGAAAAGAAAAACAATTTATTAGGACTTACGACAGAACCAAAAATACTTTAGCACGTTCGGAAAACGTAAAGAGATAAAGGTATAGGAGGGGGTGACTAGAGCCAGGGATGCCAGGCGGGGTCCATGCGGCACAGGTTGTCCAGGCTGTTGGCGGCGGCGACCAGCGTGGCCGCCTTGCTGTCCGCGCCCTCGAAGCGGGCCAGCGCGTTCAGGCGGCCCATGATGGCCGCCACCGCCCGGCCCACCATGGCCACCACCGTCTCGTTGTCCATCTCGGCCTTGGCCTCCGCCGCGCCCCCCGCGCCCCCCGCGCCCGCCGCGCCCCCCGCGCCCCCCGCCGCGCCCGACTTGTCCTCCAGGCGCTTCTTGTAGCCCGAGATCATCTCGTCGCGCAGGATCGTGCGCAGGATCGTCTGCACCTTGAAATTGGGCGTCACGAGGCATCGAGCCGCCGAGATTATGGACGCCGTCAGAGGGCCGTTGATTCCGATCGTCGTTATGAATTCTGCGATGTTCGGCGTCAGTCTGAAAGGCACGGGTCTGTTCGCGTCCAATTCGCCTACGATATAAAAAAAAAACATTTTAATTCCTAAGAATGTTCAAATTATTCGTAAAATCTGGAAAACTCGTCCGAAAGACATTTCGATAAAGTTGTAGAGTTCGCCGATTCATTCATCTTATTTTTTTAGAATAATCTATCCGTCGAGAGCGGTTGAATATATTATTAGGAAGTTTCTACCGTTTTGATTTAATAGTTTACAAAATGGAACTGACGTGTCATCGTACGACGGTTAAAATGAGTGGAGTAAAAGTGAGCAGCGTCAAAAAGTTTGCAACGTGCGTCTATTCAGATGGCCATTAGGTTAGTAGCCGGCGATGCTGAGTTAGTATTTGATCAAATAGTGTCTAAGACTATTAGGTTAGATTCGTTTTTATTATATATAATTTTATGCAAAATGGTCCAGAGATGCTTTATTCAGCTCGTTTCTGGTGCGCTTTATCTTAGACTAAACATTTAAAATTGTTCTTGGTAAATAGCAGCATCCAACGGTCACCAAAAATATGACGGTGACTAAGTACAAATTTCTTTATTTCTATAAAGTCTTTAGTAAACTTATTACATGGCAAGAATTGAAAAAAAATAACAAACGTTAAAGATAATTTAAAAAAAAAGAGCTTGAGGATATACATATAAACTTACATTTTAAGATTTTTAACTTTTCTAACAAATATTATACATGGTGGCCCGAGGATAAACATCAAGACAAAAAACAACTAAGAGGACAATAATACCTATAAAAATAAGCTCCATCTATGTCATCCGTTTATCTATTGTTTCTAAGAATTTAGCGTTTACGGGTTAGTACGACACTAGTTTGGGGACAATTGGGGACTTTTGCATTCCGCCTCCAATGCACTGGAAGGTAACGCCAGAGATGCTGAAATTTTATTTGAATGCCTTTCAGCATACACTTCCAGACCTCAGTAACCTCGCTCGTTGAAGCTATGCTGAGGATAGTTCATGTCCCCTTTGTAGCAATACCCCTTACACAGCTAGACATATTCTAGCTGGCTGCCAGGTGGCCTTAGATCGAGGATGGTACACTTACCGCCATGACAAAGTCCTCGCTGTTATTCGCGAGGTAATTAGCCTTTCAGTGGCTCGTGCCAACAAGGGTTTGACATTACCCTCCAAACCCCCAATACAGTTTGTGCGGAATGGCTCTAAAGGCAAAAAGCTTCAGATTGGATTCTGGAGGTCGATTCGGTCTCTAAGCAGTATAAATTCCCTGAAAGTCTCGGATGCACAGCACTCCGTCCAGGTATAACTCTTTACTCTCTATCTCAGAAGGTGGCCCTTATTGTAGAATTAACTGTTCCATGAGAATCAAATATCCCAAAAGACCACGAGTACAAATTAAAACAATACCATGATCTCGTAAATGCCGTCACCCGGATCGGTTTCACTGTTCACCTTCACGCAGTGGAAGTTGGCGCTCTTGGCCTGCCAGCCAAATCTCTGTTTCACCTCTTTAAAGATCTTGGTCTCTCCAGGAAAATAATCAACACTTTCCTAGACAAATTATCCAAAATCGCGATTTCAGCATCCCAAATTCTATGGTGTCGAAGGGGGAGTGAATGGATTGTTAGTACAGAATCCATTGCTCACTCCCCAGAAATGTAAAAATAGTATTATGATGGGCCCGACTCCGGTTGGTAAATTCTATGGCAGCTCCGTTTGTATTTTATTTTATTTATTTACTTGGTTAGTCAGTTTATCCGTAATTATTTCTTTTTAAATTTACTGATTATTTATCACTGACTTATTGCGATTAAAAAAGGCCCTTTACTAATTATGAAGTGAACTAGTGTCAACACTATTACAAAAATCGAAAAAAAGCAAAAATATCCAAATCAGTACATAACCAGTATACATGGGGGTATTCTGACAGATATTGATGTCCGCTATTTAGTGTTTTTTTCTTGACATCTACCCCGGGCCACGATGTAAATAAAATCAATAACTGAGTGCCCACTTTTACCCTACCTCATAATATAGGTATTGAAATTTTGGCAATATGCACATTTGGAAAGAAACACCCTATTAGTGCGAAAAATCTGTAACTTTCTAAATACAAAATAGAAGTACGCTCTTTATAATTTACTTCATTATAAAGAAACGATCATACAGTCGAAATAAAAATTCATTTTTGGTAAATTAATTTTAAAAATAAACAATGGGGTCTCGGGGGAACTCACCCGTGACGTCGTCCAGGTCGAACTTGTAGTAGGAGACGTTGAGCAGGCCCGAGTCGCGGTGCACGTACAGGGTGTCCGGGTTGAGGCGCGTCAGGTGCAGCACGTACTCCGCAAAGCAGCACAGCGCCAGCTGCAGCGTGAACGTCTTGCGGAACGTCCAGTAGTCGTGCGCGCCGCGGAACGCGCCCAGCGCCCACAGCCGGAACGTGTCGCGCGGCACGCACGACGCCTGCACGTCGCGCAGTATGTCGCGCAGCACCTGCCGGGAATATCCACGTAGAGGACGGATACAAATATTACGCCCGACAACAGGGCAGTACCACTAGCGATGGATGACATTGCAGAAAATGAAAAAATGGCAAAAGGATATCCACACTCACTCGCGGGTAACTGCACTAATAACAAGAGAGAACCTACTCCGCGGCGCGAAAGCAACTTAACGAAGTTGAGAAGCGGCACGAGGAAGAGACTCCGCCGGTCGCCGAACGCTCGAAGAGCAGAGCTGAGTCGTTTAACCAGAAAAAGGAAGCTGCCAAATTTGAAAATGCCAAAACTGTTAAGCTCTTAAAAGAAGTGAAATATTAGGGTTTTACCAAAGACGGCAAACTCAATCGGGGGAGACATTCGAAGCTGAAATGTGAAAAAGCCAATAGGGCATTCGGGCAATGGATAAGAGCTGGAACCTCTGTCCCAGAAATACTGCATGACTATATACTGCCATAATAAGGCCAATGTTTAGTCTTCTTTTGCTGATATGAATAACATGTCATGAATAATTTTGACAAAATCTCAATTTACGGTTACTAGAACATCTCAATTTATTAATATACACGACTAATATGGATGTCGAATGGACCTCATGAAGAACACGGATAAAGACAAACCAGAGCACAAACACAACACTAGACACAAAGACAAACAGATTCAACCAAAACTGAGGACTGTATACGGACAACGACACTACGCATATCTCGGACCTAAACTCTATAATATATTTAACTCGTACGCAGGACAGATCTAAACATAACCGACAACCAGTTCAAGA
The DNA here is from genome assembly GCA_944548615.1 of Micropterix aruncella. Lineage (NCBI taxonomy): Eukaryota > Metazoa > Arthropoda > Insecta > Lepidoptera > Micropterigidae > Micropterix > Micropterix aruncella. The sequence goes on along the minus strand of OX155951.1, from coordinate 19,554,538 downwards.
GACGGGTGTCTCATTGGCTCTAAAATTATACTAGAGAAGAATGCGAAAGTTGATATTTTATTTCTAACCACAGATTATAGGATATATAGATGTAAATTATGGATATGTATACAGATATACAGATTATAATATGTTATATTTTATTATGTTATACTATTATACTATTATATATAAATATGCTACATTATTTTATATGTTATAACATATGATATTATATTATATTGTAATATGTTATAACATATGATATTATATTATATTGTAATATGTTATATTATATTATTTATATTATATTATGCTAAATTATATTACGTATTGTTTTTTTTTTTTTTTTTAAGACAGAAGAAGGACAGCAGGCAAGGCTACAGGCTCAGCAAATAATACCACAGAACTATATATCCATCACCCCAACACAGGCGTATACCTAGTGGGGTGATGTAATCCTGACAAGTTAATGCCCTTTCGCGATTTTCTTCATATGTATTCTTTTAAAATGTGTTAAAAAAATGAACACAATCTTTTTTATGTAACTATAAAAAATAGGATAAATAAATAAATCAATAAATGTAGCGTATGAAAAAAGGCACTCAGAAATAGGCAAATTTGTAAAAAGAAACTCGAAGTCAAAGCTTTTGTCCATGCTTTCGCCATGATTTTGTTTCAATGAAATCAATAGAGTAGCCATGAGATGCCTCGTGTCACCGATAGTTAGCGACATATATGGAATAATTTGAGGAACTTGCCATCAAAACCTTCAAAATTAAACTTATTCTCTGGCTTCATTATTATTATTATTATTACATTTACAGACAGGCAGCATAATTGCTGATATGTCTGAATATGAAACTGAGTACAACTACAATTTCTGTTTAAGGTGTCCGTCTAGTCTATTTTTGAACATATTGACACTACTCGCTTCAACCACTTCGGCAGGTAAACTGTTCCACTGGTCCACAATCCGGTTGGTCAGGAAATGTTTCCTGGGATTCATGTGGAATCGCGTTTTCTCCAGCTTAAAATTGTGTCCTCGCAGATGATGCTTGTAGTTTCTCTTGAAGATAGAAGACAATTCGGGGCAATTGTAGCATCCGTTGAGGATCTTATATGTTTCAATGAGGTCACCCCTGGTCCGACGATCCTTAAGTGTAGGCAGCTGCAATCTGCGGAGTCGTTCTGCATATTCCAGATTTTTGAACCCCATTGGCATCTTGGTCGCTCGGCGCTGGACTTTTTCTAAGAGATCCTCGTCTTTCACAAAGTACGGATTCCATATCTGGAATCCAAACTCTAGCATTGGTCTGATGTAGGTTTTGTATAGTGACACAAATAAGGCTGGTGTGATATAGTTAAACGACTTGCGGATGAGGTACATAACTGAGTTAGCCTTTTTCACAATCTGTATAATGTGCTCACCCCACTTCAGATCGCTCACCATCGTTCGAAATTATGTCAGCGAAATTTCTGTATACTGAAGGGTGATGTAGAAACGGTGGAAAACTTTCTGGGTTATATAAAATCTATACATTCAAAAATAAAATTCATTTATTACATAAGTAGAAAAGGACGAGAGGAGAAGCGACAATACTCTTTCATATGGCGTATGGGAATTTATTATTATTATTATTATTATTATTACTTATTCTGGAAAGGCAGCTTTGCCGATACGTCCAGATCAGATCTTTTAAAGCTGAACATTATTAACAATATATTATAAACAACATTAACAAGTTTTTAGGTACAAATCGAGTCTGTTTTTGAATCCTATACATATAGACAGATTTTTGCAAGCCTGCTCACACCATCATTGCCACCATTTAGGCTCAGTGCAAATGTTGCTTGTGAACCGAGATTCGGGAGGCCGAATGCAAACGGACGAACGGACGGAGGGCGAAAGCGTACCTGACGGGAGGCGCGCGCCTGCACGGCGGCCAGGCGGCGGTAGTCGGGGAGACGGGAGGGCGGGTGCGAATGGACAAAAGGCGAGAGCGTACCTGATGGGAGGCGCGCGCGCCGCGCGCCTGCACGGCGGCCAGGCGGCGGTAGAAGCGCGCGAGCGGCGCGTCGCGCTGCGCGTCCGAGTCGCCCACGGCGGCCAGCAGCGCGCGCGAGGAGGGCTCGTCCTGCGCCAGGCGCATCTGCGGCGACACGGCCACGACGCGGGGCACGGCGAAGTGCAGCAGGCGCCGCGCCGTCTCGCGCCGCTTGCCCAGGTAGCGGTTGAGCATGCGCAGCAGCTGCAGCACGCGCTCCTCGCGCCGCGCGTCGCCCAGCCCCGAGTCGTTGACCACGAGGTAGGGGTAGGCCTTGCCGTTGTGGCCGCGGATGTAGAGGCGGCGCGCGGCCGTGTTGTGCTTCTGCACGATCTCCACGCGCGGCAGGAAGCGCGCGATGCGCACGTAGTAGTGCGAGTGCTTGGGCAGCAGGAACTCCCCGGGCAGCTCAACCTCGGCCGTCTTCAGGCTGAAGTTGGACAGGAAGCGGCACTTCTCCTCGATGAGGAACGACCTGCAAGCGGCGGCGGTCAGCCCGCGGACGTCTCGCCCCTCCTCCCCTCCTCTCCTCGAGAGAGGGGCGGGGACGTCCGTTCGGAAGCGGTATGTGTACATTTCAATATCCTATTTCGGGTTAGAGTATAATACGAGCAAAGGGCGCCGTAGCGAAGGTAATCCGTGGAATTGCGATCGCCGAATATCACTACTATTATTATCATCGGTCAATGGACAAACGGCAGTTTGCCAATATGCTCATATTACTGTCAAGTTTGTTTAAAACTGTAACGATTGTTTTCGAACTCCTTTACATGATTGCCGTTTGCTATTTCTTCTATAGGTTAGCTCTAAAATATTGCCTGCAGGCAATAAGCTCGCCTTTTCGTATGAATAAAGCATTTTATTATTATTACTATTACTTCTTGCAGTGATTCATTGCAGCCTATCACCGAACGGTTTGCAAAAAAGTGCTTTATGGGTTAAAAAGTCCAACTGCAAGTTTTCGTAAATGTCCACGCGGATGAGCGTCGATATGCTAAGGGTAAAAAACATTTGAGGTAAGGCCGAACGACTGTAACGATTGTTCGGCACCTCTCGGTCATCTCTCCTGCAGCGCTGACTATAAGCCGGTACTCGTATTTCATAGATCGCAGCCCATATGGAATTTATGTGAAACGGCGCTGAACTCTTTCAAAGGAGTCGATATCTTTTTGAAAATGTAAAATGTAAACAGCGGTCAAAAGTAAGTCAATTATAAATTTTAGAAGTCGGTGTTGGAGATAGATTTGTAATGACTTTCCGAATAAGGCATGTGGTAGAGCAGTGGTTTTCAACCGGTTTACCGCCCCACAATGGTCTTGATATTAAGAAGTAGGCTGGAAGTCATTTTTTTTCATTTGGAATTCACCCGAGGAGCTTTACATTCTGATGCTGGAGACTAGTTTCTAAGGTTCCTGTATTCAAAGCATTACAGGTACTATCCACGTTTGTAATTGAGTAATTTTGTAAAAGTTATGGTGGTGTACAATTTTCTTGTTTAAGAGAGATGCATTTGATACTACACTTTCACGGCATACTAAATATCCCAATCATACTTTTCCAAATTGGGGGGAGCTAATGGGCCCAGTGCGGTTGGGCCACTATGATCCATGTGTTAGGATCGGCCCAACTCACAGGTCCCAACCCATCCGGTAGCTTCTAAGCAGAAGTGCGAGCCCGGGTAGGACTCTGTGCCTGCGGGCCAGTCCCCTGGAAATCGCCCTTGGGGCGCTCCTGGGCGGTTTGCGCACCGTGCGGTGTCAGGCAATCGACTGTGCACGTCGATTAATAACCGGGGGCGTCTGGAAACGGTTTTGTTTTCTATAGAGCGGGGGTGGTTGTCAACTTTACCGCAACTGCTCTTGAAACGACCACTGGGTGAAGAGCCGGGCAAAGGATGCCACGGTCCGCGATAGATTCGGTAGACACCGAATCACCGCTACGTAAGGGGGAGGACCGCGTAAGCGACCTCAAATCCGTAACCGGAGAAATCTGGTCATAACTGGAAGTAATGGCCGGACCTTTCTCAGTTCAATTTTTAAATATTTATTTTTTTCTTGGTACGTTTATTTTATGTTAGTGCATAATATTGCTCTTAGTTTTCAAATGTCGCTTGGAAAAATAAAATGAAATTAAATTTAATAGAAAAAGAAATACACTTACTTGGGAAGCAGTTTCGTCTTCGCCTCCAAAATGTTGACCCACTTCTTCAACTTCTGTATGAGATTCTGCAGCCGCATGGAGCCGGGCTGCGCAAAGTCAAAGTCGGCGGTGAACTGGCCCTTCATCTTCTGGAAGACGGGATCCTGCACCGTGGCCTGCGCGCGGCGGGCCAGGCTCTCCGACGCCGCAGATGAAAACGTACCGCCCACTGTAATTTCACTCGGTTTTGTAAAAAAATACCGTCGTAACAGAAGCGATTTGAAATATGCCACTGTTTCTAACCGTCGCGTTGTCATGTTGCGAGAGTAAAACAGAAAATACAGTCAAGGTTGAGACAATCGAAAATTAAAAAACAATCGATCGAGAATCGAAATGACTCGGAGCAGGAGGGACCGGGAGCGTGGGGGCGGGGGGATACCTGAAACCTTATACTAGATGTAAAAAAAAGGCGGTATTTTAAAAGGAATTTAGGATGGCAAAAAATAATGAACGGGACTCATAAGAAAGGAAGGAAGCGAAAGCGTTCTGCGAGGAAAGGAAAGGAGGGGGTCCGGGGCGCGCTATACATACTCATGCCAATACCGATGCCGAAGGTGGAGACGAGCTTCTTGACGAAGTTGAGCGTGTGCGGCGTGATGGCGGCGTCGCTCACGGCCACCCGCGAGTCGAAGGCGATGGCGTAGCACTTGGCCAGCCCCTGCCGCAGCTGCCGGAGCACCTCCTCGTACCAGTTCTCCCGGAACCACACCATCTGCAATCCGCGCTCGCATTAGCCTTTAGGAACGCGGCGCGCCTTCGGGAAAGCCGCGAGCGAAGCATACCTGATCGACGATCCCCTCGAGCGAGGAGAGCACGGTGGGGTGGATGTCGCGCTGCATGTGCATGATCTTGGAGCAGCGCCACATGGGCAGCGTGGCCTTGATGGGCTCCGCGCCGCCCCCCGCGCCCCCCGCGCCCGCGCCGCCCCCCGCGCCCGCGCTGCCCCCCGCCGCGCCGCCCGACTCCGCCTCCGCGCCCTGATGAAACGCAACTCCGTTACGCCTTTGCAGATAATACTTAACTATATCGCTAAATTTGCTAACATTCAACATTACCCCTGTACAATTATATTACAATATGGAAGTATAGCATTCGATAACCGGTTGCCGAAAGAATTTTAAAAAAAAGATACAATCCTATGCATAATTGAAAAAACAAACCGAAGAATATTTATTACGAAAATAGTAATACGGAATAGACTTTTAAAATTTTATATTTCCGTATGCGCAATCGACTACTTGAATTTATTTTATTATTGACATTTTAATTTTCACCCTATTTTCAACATTTCATCGTATAAACAATTTATTTACCGATTTTGTAACACGATTTAGGAATATTGTTCTTTTCTTTATTCTTAGTTTTTTTTCCAGATTATTTTAGATTTTTCTTTCTATTCTATGTGTCGATTTGGTATTTCTATTTTGGATATTTTTTACCGGTAATTTTTATTTTAATTCTCTGTTTAATATTTAGACAATGTAATTTATACAGTTCACTGACATTTCAATTTTTAATGTGATTATTTTTTTGCCATGTGATAGATTAGCACGTTGTGGATTTGGTAATTCTATTTTTAATAATTTAAATTCATTTTAATCTTTTATCAATATTTTAATATTTACAAAATGTAATAGTCGATTTTTCCAGTTTCTTAACATTTGATGTAGTTTAATTTCCGATTTTGTTCTAATTTATTATATGTATAACTTTTTAAAAGCATGACATTTTTTTTCCTATATAGTCTGTATATTTTTTTATTATGCTAGATTACGTATTAAATTAATGGACTAGCATGTTGCGGGTTTGGTAATTCTGTTTTGAATAATTTTAAATCCTCATTTTATTTTTTTTTTTATTTTTCAATATTTACACAATGGTTTATTTTTCCAGTTTCTTAACATTTGATGTAGTTTTTCACATAAAACTTTTTAAAAATCTATTTTTAAAAAGGTAGATTATGAATAATATCAAATTGCTGAATTTTACAGCTCTTTTGGTGCAAAATTATAATTAGGACTATATATTATATCATTATATCATTATATCATATACCAAATATATCATTAATATATTATAATTATAAATAATGTATTTATTGTCTTCTAACCTCTTGCGGGTTTTTCTGAATTAAAATAAACTTTGACTTTTAACTCTAACACTCTTACCAATAAAATTATCTAATAACCGCGTTAAACCCTTGTTATTGTTATACCCGGTATAGCCGAGTTATAACGAAGTTGTAAAATCGTGACCAATAAATCAGTTATAACGCGGTTATAACTACTCCCTGAAACCAAAGACAAGTCATATTTCTAGCATGGCAACGCCCGCTTGGAAGCAGTGTGGCCAACTGAAGCGGCATGAAATGCACATGAAATGTCACTTTTTGTTGTCAGAAAGTCCGTGCCCATTGTTTTGTTACGCGAATGCTGATGAATTTATAGTGGTATTTTGCAGGTCAGCTCTCAGGATATCGATGATTCTTGCGGCGTATGGCTTAGTGAAACGATATTTAGTTTTAAAATTGTAATCATCCAAATCGAACGGGTCGTATCGAAATTTGAAAATTTTTGGTCGCCTATCACGACGCATTTTGATTTCTTCCAATAAATCCAAATCGATCATATCATCCAAGTCGACAAAATCCATTATTCGGCTAAAACGCAGGATTTCACAGCAGTATAAAAGGCGTCGTAACACGGCTATTACAACGAAAGCGCACGATTCGCGAACGAGGAGCTCCACGTCCGCGGCTGTCAGTTTGAAACAGCTGTTACGCCGGTCGGCCATTTTTAAGTTAATACTCCGTTAAACCGCTGTTATACCTGGCCTAGGGGGGGTATAGCGGAGTTATAGTGCGGATGGAAATCCAGTACCACTATTCCATGCTTATACCCGAGATGATCAGTGGTGTAAGCTATACCGCGTTTATTGGTCACAGATTTTCTTATACCTAGTAATAACAGAGGTATAAATTTTACAACTCGTTTATTGGTAAGGCTGTAAGAATTATAAGTTGTATGGTCCTTGATATGTGGGTCCTTAAGTTTTATTTAAATCAGCATACATTTCCAGACCCCAATAAGCCAATTAAAATAGGACAGCGGGACACATTTTATTTGCTGCATCTTGACCTTAGATCGAGGTCAGTTCACCTACCAACATAGCAAAATTCTCACCGTTATTTGCCTGAAAGCCCATCAAGATATAACAGTACTCTATCAAGAAGGTTGACTGTTATCATAGAACTAACCAAAAGACTATGAGACTAATTAAATATAGAAGTCTGCCAAAAATACCATCACCCGCAATAGCTTCACTGTTCACATCCATGCTGAGCAGTTTGGCGCTCGAAGCTTACGAGCCAAATAATCCAAATAATAATTTATAATTAAGAATAATTAAATCTTACAGATTGTGCTCCCGAAGGTTGTTTACCAGCAGCAGCTGCCTGCAAGTCGGCGCTCTTATATCTCTCTCGCTGCTCTATTTTCAGAGTTAAGTACAGAGTCCGAATGGGGAAGTATACTGCTTGCGGGAACATACGACCCACCTGGGAGAGAAACATTGAAATTGCATGAAATATCATTATTATTATATTAAAATAGACAGGCAGTTATTTAACTGAGGCGACTATATCTGTGATTGCATGAAGGAAATTGTTCAGACGGTTCTTGAACTGGTTGACATTTCTGCTTCCACAATTATTTCTAGCAGTCCATTACACGCATCCACTATCCTCTTCACTAGAAAGTGGTTCCATGGTTTCAGCTTGAATGGATGCCGCAGATGATGTCTTCTGATTAATTTTTGTCTACAAAACAGTGATAAACAAACTGACAGACAAAAAATGCCTACCTGACTTAATAAATTCAATATGACATTAGTGTCATATTCAACGAGACAGCACAATAATTGTGGTATCCAAGGCAGCCACTGAATGGGTGGCACTCCAACCGAGTATTTATCCAGTGCCTCCATTAGGCTGGCTTTCTCATCATCGTAGCTCAACATCCATAACACCTGCAATAATAGAATATACAAATACAATTAAATATCTTAGTCTTATTTATTTTTTAAATTATGATTATTTAAATACTATCTATTTGAACATCATTTTTTTTGTTATTATTACGGTTCACCATTTTATCCATTCAATTTTACTTTGATTGTCCAGCTATTAAAGATTAATAATAACTATTAGTGTATACCTTTTTTCAAATTTATTATGTACTTTTCTTTACTTAGATTTATATAGGTTCATACACATATTTTAAACCATTTAAATGTCCGCCTTAGGCAATAGGATGTAGCCTAGTTAGGTGACATTAAAATAAGATCACTGGCAACATTCTTTAGCATATCATTTATCAGTTTTTTTCTACTGGTTTTTAGTCAATGACATTTTAATTATATGTTTTCCAATTTACTGTAGATTATTGTGAATTACAAAACTGAATTAAAAAATAAAAATAATTAAAACAGTAGAGCCTCAGTTATTCGAGCCCACTGCTGTTATCCGAGCCTACCCTGGTTTATGACTCGTCGACTATTTCTGGGTAACGTTCTGTGTGGACGAGGTGTAGTATAAGATATACTGGTATTTTCCCCAGATTCAACCGATGGATCAAAATGTATTGGTACTTTAAAAAGATGTTATAAAGCAAATTTTAATATTACTGCTGGACGCAATGGAAAATGGTGAAGATACCTTTCCTTGATAGGTGATGAGATGTTCAAAAATTAAAGAATCAGATTCTGAATTCAAACAAACACTTATTTTCTAAAAGATACATCGGCAGACTCCGATAATCGAGTTGC